>BROE01000017.1:5901622-5903612 GCA_036571765.1 Plecoglossus altivelis | reverse complement strand
GCACACACACATACACACACACAGATGCGCACACACACACACACACCGTCACACAGCGCAGCCGAGGGGAGGATTAATATGAGGCCTTTGATTAAACCCACTCATGGCAGGCAGCTCAGAACAGATTTTCTGTCCTTCTGGTAACAGACTATTTGGTGATGATGTTAGGGGTTGTTGGCTGGGAGGCTGTTTGGCGAGGCTGGTTGGAGAGGCTGGTTGGAGAGGCTGGTTAACAAGGGTGGTTAGAGAGGCTGGTTAACAAGGGTAGTTGGAGAGGCTGGTTAACGAGGCTGGTTAACGAGGCAGGTTAACGAGGCTTGTTAATGAGGCCAGTTGGAGAGGCTGGTTAACGAGGCTGGTTAACAAGGGTAGTTATAGAGGCTGATTAACGAGGCTAGTTAGAGAGGCTGGTTAATGAGGCTAGTTAACGAGGCTAGTTGGAGAGGCTGGTTAATGAAGCTAATTAGAGAGGCTGGTTAATGAGGCTAGTTAGAGAGGCTGGTTAATGAGGCGAGTTGGAGAGGCTGGTTAACGAGGCTAGTTGGAGAGGCTGATTAACGAGGCTAGTTGGAGAGGCTGGTTAACGAGGCTAGTTGGACAGGCTGGTTAACGAGGCTAGTTGGACAGGCTGGTTTAAAAACAGAGTGGGAGAATGTTAAACATGGCAAATACATGTCGCACACACACATCTAATTTAGTTTTAAAATCTAATCTGCCAGATAATTAGCAGCAATGACCTAATTAGCTGAGTAGTTCATGGAAATCATCTGATTGGCCGGCTACTAAATAACCCAATCACTTTCCGCTCCTGCAGGTCAAGTCACAACGTGGTCTCGGTTGTCCAAGAGCACTGGAACGAAGAGCACCTGGGTCCGACATGAACAGAAGAAACCATCTGAGGTGAGTCCGTAGGGACAGGAGCGCCTCCTTTATCTGTCCTGACTGCAACATCAACTTTTTAGTTCCATCTTTATTTTATAAATAAATAAATAAAGACAGCAAAAAGAAGCAGATGTTCAAATCCTCATGCTGCTTTTTGGGGGAAGAAAAGAAACACATTGAAAATGCAACAAAAAGTAGGCAGATGTTCTAATACTTAGTCCCACACCCAAAAAAATAACACGACAATCCACTGAAGCAGATGTAATCCACAATGACACGCTGTTACGACTTCATGCATCGTCTACACACAAGAACCCTTGCTGGAGATATGGCGTCTAATCTGATGGTTCACGTCTACCGAGAGTGGCTTCCCCTGACCCCTGACCTCTGCTGGAGGCGTGGTGGCATGCAGAGTCTCTGCGTGCGGCGGTACGACCACGACCGTCTGTAATCACTCACTTCCTGTAGGCCGCGGTGAGCTGCTGGTGAGGACCAGCGGTGAGCTGCAGGTCAGGCTCCAGGCTCCAGGTCTTTGTGGACCTCCTGTCTGCAGGGCTAACTGGATGCGGGGGCGTCAGCCAGTCATCCAGCCAACCAGTCAGACAGCCAGCCAGCCAATCAGCCAACCAGTCAGGCAGTCAGCCAGCCAGCCAGCCGGGCAGTCTGGCAGTCAGCCAACCAGTCAGGCAGCCAGCCAGCCAGCCAGGCAGTCTGGCAGTCAGCCAACCAGTCAGCCAGCCAGCCAGCCAGCCAGCCAGGCAGTCTGGCAGTCAGCCAACCAGTCAGCCAGCCAGCCAGCCAGCCAGCCAGGCAGTCTGGCAAGATTCTTTCTTAAGGAGGAAAGAATGTTTGTCTCAAGATCCGTTTCCTTCATCGTTTTTGGAAAAGAGGAAGCCAAGGACACTCATAAACAGCAATGTGTTGGTATTTCTTGGGGCAGGGAAAGTGTCTTGTCAGAATGCTTTAGTTTTGTGTCTCCTCCTGAGAACTCTCTGACAGCTGTCAACATGGCTGTCATTCCCAAGGACACATGCCACTGAGTACCTGAGCGTGACGAGGCCCAGGTCCCCCCCGCTCAGCACTTCCTTTTTATCGCGCTCTCATTTCC
>BROE01000017.1:5891622-5896622 GCA_036571765.1 Plecoglossus altivelis | reverse complement strand
ACATGGCTAATCTACACCCAGATATAGAGATGGCTGATAGGGCTACTCTACACCCAGATATACAGATAGTTAGACAGAGTCCAGACAAATAGATAATAATAGACGTGGCTCAACTGTACCCAGATACACAGATAGGAACAGACATAACTAATCAACAGCCAGCTCTTGGAAAGAAGTTGATCTGTATCTCCACACAGCATGTCACAGTGTCCGCACCACCCCCCCTTCCCCCTTCCTCCCTCATAACTCTCCCCATCATCACTGGGAGGTGTGTGTCTGTGTGAGAGAGCTGGAGACTCTGTGTGTGTGTGTGTGTGTGTGTGAGAGAGAGAGCGCTGGAGACTGTGTGTGTGTGTGTGTGTGTGTGTGTGTGTGAGAGAGAGAGCGCTGGAGACTGTGTGTGTGTGTGTGTGTGTGTGTGTGTGTGAGAGAGAGAGAGCTGGAGACTGTGTGTGTGTGTGTGTGTGTGTGTGTGTGTGAGAGAGAGAGCGCTGGAGGACTGTGTGAAGTGTGTGTGTGTGTGGAGAGAGAGAGATGGAGACTTGTGTGGTGTGTGTGTGTGTGTGTGTGTGAGAAGAGAGCAGAGAGAGAGCTGGAGACTGTGTGTGTGTGGTTGTGTGTGTGTGTGTGTGTGTCGCGCCCTGTGTGTGTGTGTGTGTGTTGTGTGTGTGTCGTGTGTGTGTGTGTGGGTGTGTGTGTGTGGTGTGTGAGAGAGAGAGAGAGAGAGCTGGAGACTGTGTGTGTGTGTGTGTGTGTGTGTGTGTGTGTGTGTGTTGATGGATAAAGCACGGGCTGTGCGGCGAGGTGTCCGGTTGTTAATGCTGTGTACTGGACAAGCACAGGGGACACGCTGTCCTCCAGTCATTATCATCATCATTAACTCTGTGTGTGTGTGTGTATGTGCGTGTGTGTGTGTGTGTGTGATGATGAAAGATGGAGAGACAGGGGTGGAGAGGAATGGAGAGATATGAAGCAAGGGATTTATGGATTGTGATGGAGGCGAGAAAGACATATGGGGCCTGATGTGGAGAACAGAGGGATAGAGGGAGGGAGAGAGAGCAACAGAGGGGGGGAGAGGGAGAGGGCAAGTGTGAGAGAGAGGGAGGGAGAGAGAGGGCAAGTGTAAGAGAGGGAGGGAGGGAGAGAGAGAGAGTTGGAGAAAGAGAGAGGGAGTGGGTATTAAAACAAGGGTCCTTGTAATTCTGTTTCCCTGACATTAATTAGCTGTGGTTGGGTTGTATAAACACTGGGCAGTAAAAATGAATCACTGACACTGCTCTTCTCCTCTCCTAAGCCCTCCTCTCCTCCGCTCATCTCTCGCTTTCTCCCTCGCGCTCTCACTCTCTCTTTCTCTATCTCTCGCGCTCTCGCTCTCTCTTTCTCTCTCTCGCGCTCCCACTCTCTCTTTCTCTATCTCTCTTGCTCTCACTTTCTCTATCTCTCTTGCTCTCACTCTCTCTTTCTCTATCTCTCTTGCTCTCACTCTCTCTTTCTCTATCTCTCTTGCTCTCACTCTCTCTTTCTCTATCTCTCGCGCTCTCGCTCTCTCTTTCTCTATCTCTCGCACTCTCTCTCTCTCTCTCGTGCTCTCACTTTCTCTATCTCTCGCGCTCTCACTCTCTCTCTTTCTCTATCTCTCGCGCTCTCACTCTCTCTTTCTCTATCTCTCGCGCTCTCACTCTCTCTCTCTATCTCTCGCGCTCCCACTCTCTCTTTCTCTATCTCTCGCGCTCTCACTCTCTCTTTCTCTATCTCTCGCGCTCTCACTCTCTCTTTCTCTATCTCTCGCGCTCTCACTTTCTCTATCTCTCGCGCTCCCACTCTCTCTTTCTCTATCTCTCTCGCTCTCTCTTTCTCTTTCTCTATCTCTCGCGCTCTCGCTCTCTCTTTCTCTATCTCTCGCGCTCTCTCTATCTCTCGCGCTCTATCTCTCTCTTTCTCTATCTCTCGCTCTCTCCCTCTCTCTGTCCAATTCCGCCACCTGGGCTTTCTGTCTGACACACACACACACACACACACACACACACACTTGTACACACCCTCTGTTACAGCGTGTTATTTATTTGCACTGGCAGACTCTGTGTTCGTCCAACAAGACTTCCACCCATTTGCGTTTGTTGCATATGGTCTTTTCATACACTCCTACCATGACACACACACACTTCCTACCAGGACACAAACACACACACTTCCTACCAGGACACACACCACTTTTGTATCGCAGGACACACATACCACATCCTAGCCCACTTCCTACCAGGACACACACACTTTGTACCAGGACACACACACACTCTGCACCAGGAGAGATAGACACACACTAGTAAATGCATCCCCTAGCCCTATGGTCAGGCAGGTCAACTCCCCAGAGACTAGACAACTACTACATTAACACCACTCTCTCCTCTTCCTCTCTCCTCCTTCTCTGTCCTCTTTTTCTTCCCCCCTCTCTCTCTCTCTCGCTCTCTCTCTCTCTGTCCTCTCCCCCTTCTCCTCCTCTCCCCCCTCTCTCTCTCTCTCTCCCCCCCTCCATCTCTCTCTCTCCCCCCTCTCTCTCTCTCTCTCTCACCCTGTTTATCTACCCTCTCCAAGTTTCTGTTCAGAGATTAATCACTCCAGTGTTTTTCCCTTCCTCTCTCTCTCCTCCTGTTCGCCCTCCTGTTTACCCTCTCCTTCCTCCCCTTCTCTCTCTTTATCCCTCCTCCCTCCCTTACCCTCTCTCCCTCCTCTCTCTCTCCATCGTCTTCTCCCTACCTATCTGTCTCCCTGCTCTTCTCTCTCTCCCTCCTTCCCCTTCTCTCTCTCTCTCCCTCACCCTCCCTCCCTCTCTCAGTTCCTCCTCATGTTAATAGGACCCTGATTACATCTGTTCTTGTTGTGGGAGGTTCATCTGGGATGGAGGGAGGAATGAGGGAGAGGTGGGGGAATGGATGGAGGGGGGAGAAGCAATGCTGGTTGGGGCTTAGAGGGAGGGATCGAGAGAAGACTAATAAAGCAAGGATATAGAGGCTTATGAAGCAATGATGAGATGTATAATGAAGTAGGTGTCAGAGGGCCAGAAACTGTGTGTGTCCGTCTGTGTCCGTCTGTGTCCGTCTGTGTCCGTCTGTGTCCGTCTGTGTCCGTTTGTATGTGTTTGAGTGATGTCCTCGACTAAGGTTAATGTGGGGTTCTCTACTACCTTATAATACGGCAGATATAAACTTTTCAGATGAGCGTGTGTGTGTGTGAGAGTGTGTGTGAGAGTGTGTGAGAGAGTGTGTGTGAGAGAGTGTGTGTGAGAGTGTGTGTGTGAGAGTGTGTGAGAGAGTGTGTGTGTGAGAGAGTGTGTGAGAGAGTGTGTGTGTGAGTGTGGCGGTGGACCCAGCGGCCTGGCCAACCTCTGTCAAGTACGTCCCCAGTACAGACCAGGGGCGGAGCCAGCGTTTGCATATGGCAGGATGGGGGCGGAGCCAACATTTACATATGGTTAGCCGCTAGGACCACAGGTTATTTGCACTTCCTGTTTGAGCGCTGGGATCCAGAGAAGTCAGCTCTCACATGCGGGGCGGGGGCGGGGGGGGGGGGGGATTCCGACTGAAAGACGCCGCTTCGTGGTGTTACCGTGGCGATGTGTGTTCTCTGATCCAGGGTGCTGTGAGTCAGGAGAGGGGCCCTCAGGAGACGAGTGACCCTGAGCATCAGATCAGCTCCTGAGAGAGAAGCGTTTCAACCATGACTAACATGCCGCTGTGTTTACGTTCCACTGTTTGCTGAGTGACGTGTTGATAGTTTCGATCTAACGAATTAATGAGCAGAAATGGGAATTAAATATTCAATTTAATTAATTGACCGTAACCACCTGTGTCTGTTTGTGTGTGTCTTCTGTCATGTGTGTCTTGTGTGTGTGTCGTGTGTGTGTGTGTGTGTCCAGGTGTTCCGCACAGACTTCATCACAGCGATGAAGCTCCCAGACTCAGCAGGGCTCAGTCAGGAGGGCTTCTACGTGCTGTCAGACCCCTGGCGTCAGGACTGGGAGAAGGGAGTGCAGGTTCCTGCCAGTCTGGATGCCATCCCAGAGCCTGTGGTCAGGTAGGCTCTGTCTGTGTGTGTGGGCGTCTGCCTGTCTGCCTGCCTGCCTGTCTGCCTGCTTTTCTGTCCGTCTCTCCGTCTGTCTGTCTGTCTGTCTGTCTGTCTGTCCATCCGTCCGTGTCTCTCTCTTTCATACACACACAGGCTTCTACACACACACACACGCACGCTTAGACACGCTCACACACACGGCTACGCAGTTGCGTGTCACCACAGCCGTCTCCAGCCTCCCAGACTGGTTTAGCAGGACAGCAGATTAGCTGTGTGGCCTAGTGGCCTACTGATCAGCACTGAGACCCAGACACACACGCACACACACACACACACACACAAACACACACAAACACACACACACAAACAAACAAACACACACAGCCTCCCAGGCTGATACAGAGCCGGGTCAGGGGATTTGTGTGCATGGGACTGCGACACAGCTGAGAAACACACAAACACACACACACACATAAACACACACAGCCTCCTTGTCTTCAGTCCAGATGGTAAAGGGAGATGGATTGACAAAAAGATAGATGGGTGGAGATGGAGAGACACAATTGATGGAAGAAAAATAGGCTCATAAGTGATGGATGAACGATAGAGAGACAGACAGACAGACAGTCATCCAGTTAGATACCTATGTAGATGGACAGACAGACATACAGACAGATAGACAGTCAGATAGCTATATAGATGGACAGACAGACAGTCAGATAGCTGTATAGATGGACAGACAGTCAGATAGCTATGTAGATGGACAGACAGACAGTCAGATAGCTGTATAGATGGACATACAGGCAGTCAGATAGCTATATAGATGGACAGACAGACAGACAGTCAGATAGCTATGTAGATGGACAGACAGTGTTTAGTGTATTGTTCCAGAGTGCTACAAGACACACTGTCCTTTTGATAAATACTGACATTGTCTT
>BROE01000017.1:5862317-5891122 GCA_036571765.1 Plecoglossus altivelis | reverse complement strand
GAGGTAGAGAGAGAGAGTGAGGAAGTAGGATGAAAGGAGAGAGAACAGGGAGTTAGTTTTGGAGGAAGTTTAGGGTTGAGGTGAAACAGCCAAGTAGCTGAAACCTCAGCACCGGAATCTTCCAGAACTTCTCCAGAGACACACGTCCTTTCCTACCCAGCTTGTGTGTTCCAGAGAGATAGAAATGGGATGATTGGGGTAAGAGGGGGCAAACTTGTGTCCAACAAGCACCAGAGGTCAGGGTGTTTTGAAGGAAGCATCCAACACATCATCATCATCATCATCATCATCACTGCCAGGCTGAATCACAGGGTTAAGGAGTTCAAGACTGACCACAGCAGCCCCTACAGCCAGCTGGCAGGCCTGCTCCCTGGCTGGATGCCTGGCTGGATGCCTGGCTGGCTGGCTGTTTTTTTTGCCTTGCAGGGTGATTTATGAACTGTCTGGTTTGTTAGACTTGTTGGTTTTATTGCTGGCTGGTTTACAGGGTAGCTGACTGGTTGGTCGTGTGGCTGGTTTACTGGCTGGCTTGTTGACTAGCTGGCTGGCTGGTTTACAGGCTAGCTGGCTGGTTGGTTGTGTGGCTGGTTTACTGGCTGGCTTGTTGACTAGCCAGCTGGCTGGTTTACAAGCTGGCTGGATGTCTGGGTAATTGTCTGATGACAGTTCTGCCTGCGGTCAGGCTGTGCCTGGTCACCACCACCGTTCAGCTGGGACCACATCCAGCATCCTGCCAAGATGTGTGTGTGTGTGTGTGTGTGTGTGTGGAATATGTTACATTGTTACATCTCTGCTACCCTTACCCGCTGTGTGCGTGTGCGTGTGCGAGACTGGTGGAACATGTTACATTGTTACATCTCTGCTACCCTCACCAGCTGTGTGTGTGAGAGAGAGACAGGACTATGTTCCAGGGCCAGCCCTGATCACAGCTCACAGCTAGCTCTCTGATTGGCCGAGTGCTCAGTTACTGTTGCACCAACCAGCTGTCAGCCTCATGCCATCCTAACCAGCTTGGCATTCCAGTAACCACTGGTTACAGTCTCCCTCAAGCACCATAGTAGTCGTCTCTGGAGAGAGACAGAGAGAGAGAGAGAGAGAGAGAGTGTGTGTTGCAGCTGTACCCCCACCCCCCTCCCCCCTGGGAATGTGATCCTCACTGCCTGAGAGAAGCTGGATGCCACAGCTATGAAGCCACCGTCTCCTCGTCTCCTCATCGCATCTCCTCATTTCCTCTCCTCACTCTGCTCTCCCCTTCTCTTTCCTGCTCTCCTCTTCTCTTTCCTGCTCTCCTCTTCTCTTTCCTGCTCTCCCCTTCTCTTTTCTGCTCTCCACTCATACTCACTCTTTACTTCTAGCCCCCCCCTCCACACCCACCCACCCCTCCTCCTGCCCCCTCCTCAGTGTGGTTGGCCTGCGTGTGCCAGATCAAAGCCCAGCCTGCTGCACTGTAGACTGGGGAACATCTGGACCTTCACAAGCCTGTCTGCCCTTCTTACTGTCTGTTTACCTGGGCTTCTCTGATTCCAGTTCCTCCCTCCCTCTCTCTCTCTCTCGCTCTCGCTCTCTCTTTCTCGCTCTCTCTCTTTCTCGCTCTCGCTCTCGCTCTCACTATCTCTCTACCTCTCTCTCTCTCTCTCTCTACCTCTCTCTCTCTACCTCTCTCTCTACCTCTCTCTACCTCTCTCTCTCTACCTCTCTCCCTCTCCCTTCCTTCCTCCCTCTATCTCTCCCTCTGACTCATCCTTTCTTCTTGTTTCTAGAACTGAAGCTATTTCTTTCTGAAAGGAACGCCCCCCTGCCCAGTTTCTCATCTCTATTAAGTCACAAGTGTGTGTGTGTGCGTGTGCGTGCGCACGCGCGTGCGTGCCCCCCTAGTGCGTGTGTGTGTTTATGTGATGTGTGTGGTTGTTGTGTGCTGTGTGTGTGTGGGTGTGTGTGTGCTGGTGTGTGTTGTGTGCGCGCCGACTCACCACTCACCTCATGGGCAGTGATTATACACCATCACCACTGACGTCTTGGCCCCCCATTGCTCTCTTTCTGTCTCTGTCTGTCTCTAACTCTCACTTCCCTCCCTCCCTCCCTCCCTCCTCTCCCCCCTCTGCCAGCCTCCAGACCCCCTCTCCCCCCTCCCCCTCTCTCTTCTTTCTCTCTCTTTCACTCTCTCACTATCTCTCGATCTCCTCCCTCCATCCTCTCTCATGTAGACTTCACTTCCTCATACAAACACAGCTGCTGGGGGAGCCGTCCACTTTAATGACCTCATCAAGGGCCAGAGCTTCACCCAGGCTGCTCACTCAGTCCTCAGCAGAGTAAACACTGTTTAGCTGCTCTGCTCTGGACCTCCCCAGCCACAGCATGAACACCAGCACCTCTGTCCGTCTGTTTGCCTGTCTGTCTGTTTGCCCATCTGCCTGCTTGTCTATCTGTCAGCCTGCCTGTCTGCCTGCCTGCCTGTCTGTTGACCCGGTGCTGTTTCGCCCTGCCTGTTCTGGTTGGTCTGTTTGGCCCGCCTGTCTGGTTTGCCCGCACTGGCTCTTGATCTGGTTTGCCCGCCTGAGTCTGTTTGCCCCGGCCTGGTTACTGTTTGCCGCCTTGTCTGATCTGTTTGGCCCTGCCTTGTCTGGTTGCCCTCCTGTTTCTAGTCTGTCTGCCCGCCCACTTGGTCTAGCTCACCCCCCCGTGTTGTTGGGTCTTTTAGTAGTGCTGATTTAGCTGCATAACACCTCTCTTCTTTTGATGACCTCCTTTCTGAGACCACTTTATATGAGAGAGAACAGATAGGGCAAAACATCAGAGGCTGTAGAGAAAGAATACAGCAGGAGGAAGAGAGCGGAATTAAGATACATGGAGGAGGGAGACAAAGGAACACGACGTAGAGCGTGAGTAAACAAACACTCTCCTCAGACAAGCGAGACGAGGGAATAGAGCTTCACATCTAGCAGAGTTGACACACACACACACGCACACCACACTCACAGTAATCACACACACAACACACCAACTCACATACAACACACACACACATCACTCACATACACACACACACACTACCACATACAACACACTCACATACACACACTACACACACACACCACACACAACACACCACACACTCACAATACACACACACAACCACTCGACATAACACAAACACACACACACACTCACATACACACACCACCACACTCACATACACACACTTCACAATACACACACACACACACACACATCACATCTCTCTCACTTTCCACACACACACAGCCACAACACTACTCTCACAGTCTCACACTTCACACCACACACACACACACACTCTCCACACACACACACACTCTGCACACACACACACCACACACACACACACTCCCTTCTCTCTCTCCTCTCTCTTTTTTTTCTTCGTCTCCCCTGCCATTCACCCCTCTCCTCTTCTGTCATGTTCACCTCACCTGTAACAATGAAGGAGGAAGAGTTAGAGAGTCAGCCCTGTGGGTGTGTGCGTGTGTGTAGTGCGTGTTGTGTGTGTGCGTGATGTGCGTCTGATGGGTCGGATTGCGTGTGTTGTGTGTGTGGTGACGCTCGCCACACAAAGTTAACACTATTCTTGTGTCTCCCTAGCAACCACCTTCTGCCACACTAAGACTTATTTCTAATCTCCTCAGTGTTCATTAGCTGTAGAAATCCCCATGAACCAAGCCATCACGACCCCCTCTCCCCCCTCCTCTGGGGTCTCTGAAGCTCTGTGTCTGTGTGTGTGAGACAATGTGTGTGTGTGTGTGTAGTGGTATCACTTGCTAGGTGCTGCAGGGAAGTCACTCAGACAGAGGTGGAATGCAGGAAGGGAAGGGGGAGACCCCTTCAGCCCCCTTACAACCCCTATCCTACCCCCACCCTGCTCCACCAGCTCCCACACCACACTCCCACCAACACCAGCTCCAGTTCCAGACTCACCATTCAGACCCTCAGGACCATCCGTGTGTGTGTGTGTGTGTGTGTGTGTGTGTGTGTGTGTGTGTGTGTGTGTGTGTGTGTGTTGTGTGTGGTGAAACATGCAACCACCACCAGAGAGAAGGATCAATCTGTATGCCATAGCATGCGTGTGTTTAGAACGATCATGACATCATCCTGATAAGTGGACGACAACTGTATCCTTCAGCATCTCTCTCTCCTTCTCGTCTCTTTCTCGTCTCTCTCTTTCTATCTCTCTCTCTTTCATTCCTCTCATTTTCTCTCCATCTCTCTTTTTGCTCTCTTTCTCCTTCCTTTGACCATCTCTCGTCTCTCTCTCTCTCTCTCTCTCTCTCTCTCTGTCTCTATCTCTCTCTGTCTCTATCTCTCTCTCCATCTCTCTATCTCTCTCTCTCTATCTCTCTCTCTCTCTCTCCCCTCTGTCACTCTCTCTCCCTCTGGTCTCTCTTATCTTTCAAGAGAGCTTTTTAAACAACTCCCACACACTTACTGTGATCTCTTATACAAGCAGCTAAACATGCACGCTCTCGCACGCGCTCGCACACACACGTCTCCGCCGACGCACCATCTTGACACCCGAATTTCTATATACAATACAGCTACACACACACATGCTCAGTGTGAACTCTTATACAAGCAGAAAAGCACACACACACACCACCACACACACACACAGACGCTGAAGTCTCGTATGCAAGTAGTATCACACACATAGGACACGCCAACACTCCCAATTTAGCTTGTCACTTTCCGCATAAGAGTGGTTCACACTGTGTATTTACACATGTACACACACACAATATACACAACACACACATATGATATACAGTACAAGTTACACTTACAATATACTGTAGCCATACCACACTGACACTATACACACACCAACACACACTATTTACACGTACAAGTTACAGTACACACATCACACAAACACACAAACACACACAGCTGTACAAACCAGAGGGAGTCTGAAACAACCCCGTCACACTTTTCCCATGCAATCATCTGCTCATTTACACACACACACCTCCTCCATTACACTCACTCCCCCTCACACACACACCCACCACACCCACACCTCCTCCATACACTCACTACCCCTCCACACACACACCCACACACCTCCTCGGCATACCACTCACTCATCCTCACACACCACACACCACACTCACCTCCACCATACACTCACTCCCCCTCACACACACAAACACAAAAAAAACACAAAAAAAAACACACACACACTCCATACACACCACACACACCTCCTCCATACACTCACTCCCCCTCCATACACTCACTCCCCCTCCATACACACACACTCCTCCATACACTTCACTCCCCTCCCTCCATACACACCACACCCCTCCATCACACTCACTTCCCCTCCTGACACTCACTCCTCCTCAACACACACACACCTCCTCCATACACTCACTCCCCCCCCTCCAACACCACACACCCCTCCTCCATACACTCACTCCTCCTCCACACACACACCACATCACACCCTTCCTCCATACACTCACTCCCCTGCCCACACACACACACCTCCTCCATACACTCACTCCCCCTCCACAACACACACACACCTCCTCCATACACCTCTTCCCTCCACACACACATCACACACCACCCAACCCATACACTCACTCCCCTCCAAACACATACACACACACACACACACTCCCCCTCTCCACCACACACACACACACACACACACTCCTCATACACTCACTCCCCCTCCACATCACACACACACACAGCCTCCTCCATACACCTCATCCCCCTCCACACACACACATCACACACCTCCTCCATACACTCACTCCCCCTCCATACACACACACCTCCTCCATACACTCCCACTCCCCCTCCCATACACACACACACACCCACACACACCTCCTCCTACACTCACTCCCTCCCTCCACCACAAACAACACACACACCTCTCCAAACACGACATCCCTCCAACACACACACACTTCCTCCATACACTCACTCCCCCTCCACACACACACACACGCGCACCTCTAACCATACACTCAACCTCCCCTCCACACACACCACACACTCACATACACATACTCACTCACACAGACATACGCATATCCTTACACACACACACTTCCATCCATACACTCACTCCCCCTCCATACAGACACACACCCCTGGCATCTTTTCCTACATTGTTATTGACTACGAGCAGAAATACAGAGGAGAAGCACAGATGCTGTCTAGAGGGCCAGAGAAGAGCTATATTCTCCCTCCCTTTCTTACCCACTCTTTCTCTCTCTCCATCTATTTCTTCCTCTTCATCTCCATCCTTACATTTTGTCCTTGCACCCCTCTCTCTCCTCTTCTCCTCCCCCCTCCCCCTCTCTCTCCCTCTCGTCCTGTTGACTGGATGGCATGTAATGTTATGGCATCAGTCCTCTCCTTCAAGACGGCTGATCCTTCTCTCATTTTGTAGGATGTTCCCTTCCCTCCTCTTTCTACATCCCTCTCTCGCTGCTCTCTCCCCTCCTCTCCCTTCTCTCTGCATCTCTCTCTCCTCTCTCTTCGTTTCTCCCTCCCTCTCTCCCTCTCTGCTTCCTCCCTTCCCCTCCCTCCTTCTCTCCCTCTCTCTGCTTTCTCCCTTCCTCTCTCCTCTCTCTTCTGGCAGTTTCTCCCTCCCTACTCCTTCCTCTCTTCACTTCCTCTCTACTTCTCTCCCACCCTCCTCTACCCCCTCCCCTCTTCTACTCCCCCCTCTCCCCATCTCCACTTCTTCTCCCTCTCTCCGTCTGTTGAATTTATTCGTACTGCAGTGTTTTAGCAACAGAAAGGGGGTTGGAGGGGTTATGTGGTTTTGGTATTGAAGAGGAGGAGGGAGACAGCGAGAGGAAAGGATAAGAGGAGAGACCGGAGAGCACGGAACCAGAGGCGAGGTGGGAAGGAAGCGAGGGGAGGGAGGTGGAGCGAGGAGAGGAGTAGAGGAGAGAGAGAGAAGGGGAGGACGGAGGAAGCATATGTACGTGAAGACAGGGCTGAGAGACCTGAAGGTCTTGGCATCACGCCAGCGTTCTCCAACTCGATGCAGGCAGCCCCTCTTCTTCCTCTCCTCTCTCATATACCTCTTCTCCCTCCTCCCTCCTCTCTCTCCTTCCCCTGTACTTCTCCCCCTCCTCCTCTCTCTCATCCCCTGTACTTCTCCCCCTCCCTGCGTCTTTCCCTGGCAACTGACTCAGTGGAAAATGTGAATGAAAACAACCTTCCTCCCCAGCCCTCAAACCCCACCAAGCTGGTATTATTGTGTTGTTGGTGTGTGAGTACTGTGTGTGTGTGTGTCGTGTGTGTGTGGTGTTATTGTGTATGTATGTATGTGTGTGGCAGTGCGTGCGCGCCGTTGTGTTGTGGGAAGGAGAGGACTGTGCTGACCTGGGGGGTGAGTGTGACACCACTATCTGTGATTTAGATATCTCTTATGGTGTGTAAGTTCCAGCAGCTGTCTGAGTTTGGGCAAGAGCAGGAGAAAACAAACAGACAAAAAGAGAGGGAGAGAGTGCAGCGAAGAGATAAAACCCTGGCTAGACTGCGTGTGTGTTTCTGCTTGTGTGCGCGCACGTGTGTGTGTGAGCGCTTGTGTGAGCGCTTGTGTGAGCGCTTGTGTGAGCGCTTGTGTGAGCGCTTGTGTGAGCGCGCAAGTTTATTGAAAAAACGTGTGTCGCACGCCGATCATGTGCAAGTGTGCGAATGTGGTGCGTGTGTATCCGCATTTGTGTTCTGTGACAACCACATCTTGTTGTGTGTGTCGTGTGAGTGCCCCTCAGTGCTGTGTGTGTGTGTGTGTGTGTGTGTGTGTGGGGCAGGGGACTGAGAAGGAAGACATGGTAATAAGGCTGAACCATATCCATGACAACGCTTGGCATTGCTGGGCAGACCGCGCTGGCATCTGAAAGAATCACAAAATGGCCGCCCACAGAAAGTCTCCCGCTAACCGTTAACCCGCGGTACGCCGCGTCGCTGGACAGGAGCTAGTCTTTCTACCGGTGTAGCAAGTCGCTCCTGTCTGGTTTCCTCTGCCAATTTCACTGCTGTCACCTTTTTTTGTTGTCTCAAGCTGAGGAAATAAGCTCTGGCTCACTCCTCTCCTGTCTCCCTCTCTCTCCTGTCTCCCTCTCTCTCCTGTCTCTTTCTCTCCTGTCTCTCTCTCACTCTCTGTCACTCCTGTCTCCCTCTCTCTCTCACTCTCTGTCACTCCGGTCTCCCTCTCTCTCTCTCACTCTCTGTCACTCCTGTCTCCCTCTCTCTCTCTCTCTCTCTCTCTCTCCTGTCTCTCTATTTCTGTCACTCCTATCTCACTCTTTCTCTACTCCTGTCTCTCTGTCACTCCTGTCTTGCTCTCTCTCTCTCTCTCTCTCCCCTCCTGTCTCCCTCTCTCTCTCTCTCTCTCTCTTGCTTTCTCTCTCTCTCTCTCCCTCTCTTCTCGTCTGCTAAGAATGTCTTGTCTAAGTTTGCGTGGGTTTCATCATGGCTGAACCACAAACGCTCAAAAGGTGCTTGTGTGTTGAGTCCTTTCACATCAAGGCGCTGAGGGTGATTCAGAGTAAAGTCGCAGTTGAACTTCTGCCGGTTCGCCGCTGAGCTTTCACACTCATTCTGGTCGGTCGCATTTAGTGGCCTGATTTCTGTCTGTTAGTTAGTTTAGACTTGGTGGTTTTAGCAGCCTAAAGACGTGTTAGTGTCGGTTTGAGTCGCTTGGGGCTTGGTGGAGTTGTGTTTGCTGGTGTTCGCTCGGGTAGTTTTAGGTTGCTGGGTTACTTATGACTCAGCAGAGAAACAGTGAAGTCTTTATCTTCGGGGATTTCTCCAGGGGTCAACTATTTTGATGTGGCACACAGATATCAGCACTCTGCTACTTTATCGGCCCTCTTCCCGTTCACAGCAGATTCAGTCTGATATGATCTGTCCTCCTTTTCTGTCTGCCTGTGTGTCTGTCTGTCTGCCTGTCTGTCTGTCTGTCTGCCTGTGTGTGTGTGTGTCTGCCTGTGTGTGTGTCTGCCTGTCTGTCTGCCTGTGTGTGTGTGTGTGTCTGCCTGTCTGTCTGTGTGTGTGTCTGTCTGTGTGTGTGTCTGTCTGCCTGTGTGTGTGTCTGCCTGTCTGTCTGCCTGTGTGTGTGTGTGTCTGTCTGCCTGCCTGTGTGTCTGTCTGTCTGTCTGCCTGTCAGCCTGTCTGCCTGTCTGCCTGTGCGTGTGTCTGTCTGTCTGCCTGTGTGTGTCTGTCTGCCTGTCTGTCTGTCTGCCTGTGTGTGTGTCTGTCTGTCTGCCTGTGTGTGTGTCTGTCACTCACTATGTAACTGAGCTCATTAAAATGTCCCTTGCAGACACAGACCCAGACATGTTTTAGACAGACATAGGCGGACGTAGTGTAGACACACACGTCACACACACATCACACACACACACGTAACACACACATCACACACACACACACACACACCGCTGTCCCAGACATGGTTTAGACAGACATAGGCAGACATAGTGTAGACACACACACACACACACACCACACACACCACTGTCCCAGACATGGGTGCCCCCTGACCCCCGGGGTGGGAACCCTCACTGGGGACTGACCTGCTTTTTCCACATGGCTGCTCCAACCTCCCCCCGCCCCATCTCTCCCCCTTTTTTCTCCATCACCTCCGCCTCCCCCTTCACCCTCCCCCTTTAGTTTAGGGAATAAGGGAATGGGGTTCATTAGGATGGGGTGGAGAGGTGTGAACTTGGAGTTGGGACTAGGATAGCGCATTACCAAAAGAGCCAAGAGACGAGTATAAAATTTGTCGTGAGAAAAGAAAAGAAGGGGAGATGAGTCACAAATATACTTGGGGGAAGAGGGGAAGTTGAGGAGTGTTATAAATAGCGTGTGAAAGAGAAATGGGGACTGCAGTAAGTAGGGTATGGAGGAGAGGAGGAGACAGGAAGAGAAAGATCGGACGAGAACAAGGAATGTTTAGCCATGGTCACAGAGGCTTCATGGCAGTTCTAGTCCTGGTTACACACAAGAGCTTCATGTGCGAGATCTGTCATGGTCACCAAGAGCTTCATGGAAGTTTATCTGAGTTCACCAGAGCTTCAATTGAGAGTCTTGTCTGGATTCACCAGAGCTGCATTGAGTCTGTTCCTCGGTTACACAGAAAGCTCATCGACAGTAATCTCCTGGGATATCACCAGAAGCTTCATGGAGTCTGTCCTGGTTCACCAGAGCTTCATGGAGTCTGTCCTGACCAGAGGCTGACTGACTACAGGAATTCTCTCTTGCTCTCTCTCATTCTCGCTCTCTCATTCTCGCTCTCTCTCGCTCTCTCGCTCTTGCTCTTGCTCTCTCTTATGGATAATGGCAGCCAGTCTTTGCGTACTTTCCCTCTCAACCACCCCCAGCCACAAGCATGGCCTGTCTATCTAGCATCCATCTGGTAGGCACAGTGTAGGTGGCATAGAGCCTGTCTGTCTGTCTGGCCTCAGCCTGTCTGTCTGGCCTCAGCCTGTCTGTCTGGCCTCAGCCTGCCTGTCTGGCCTCAGCCTGTCTGTCTGGCCTCAGCCTGTCTGGCTGGCCTCAGCCTGTCTGGCTGGCCTCAGCCTGTCTGGCTGGGCCTCAGCCTGTCTTTGGGGGGGGGGGAGGGGCCTGGGCACTATGTTTTTCCCAGAGGCCCTTTGGGTTCGTCTGATCTCAGCCTATGTTGTCTGACCTCAGCCTGTTTTCATTCTTTGTTTCTTTCTCATCTGTCTCGTGGTTTTGAGAAAGAGACCCATAGTTCCTTCATCTACGTGATGCACCAGGTGCGTAGAAAAGATTGTGACCCTATGTTTCTCATGAAGTAGGAGATGTGTCGACCAGCTGACCACATATGTATGTAGACCCAAGTATAGTAGGAGGAAAGAGATTATGAATTGCTAGTTGGTGAAATATCGAAGAGAGCACAGATTGTGTGTATTGGGACGCCTTGAGCGGAATAACATACCGCTTACCAATTCATTTATGCCTCGTGCCACTTCCGAGCTGCTCATATTCTCTCTCTGCTCGTGGAGTGCTGTCTATTCTCACCTCTCTCTCTATCAATGAGACTCTCTCTCAATCTCAGGTGTTTGACTCATCCTTGCTCTCTCATGTGTACTTCAATACTCTCTCTAACTCATCTCAACTCGATCTTTCTCTCAACTCATGATGTGCAGTCGTCAATTCCATTTACCTTCAGTTATTTTAACGAGCTGAAAAAACAACATCTCTATATTATTGACTCTTATAGACTGACAGGGATGACTTCTTTATGCGTTTATTTCTTTTCGTGTGGACGATATCTTGACTGAGACTTGTTTGAACTCTGATATGTGCTTTCCTGGCCAGGTGTGTCGTTTTTTAAGTATATTTTCTGGTTTTGGGAAGTTTGGAATTTTCACTTGGTCGAACTGAACAGAGAGAATCGCGGCTTATTATCTGAAGCATATGCTATTCTCATTTGATGCGATTTGCAGCTTCTAGTATCTTCTCGCATGACTATTCCACAGAGTTGTACTGTGTATTCTGCCTAGCTGTAATACATCACCCGGTCTTTGACTTATTCGTGAGTCTAGTATCATATGTGGATGTGATTCGATGTGAGACCGAATACACCCATAGCATTGCGACGTTGCAATCCCTCGACGCGTATTGTTCTGAAACATCTGGCTCGCGCACAAAAGTCTGATTAATTGTGTTATAATCATGATCAAGCGATCATACAACATACCAGTCTCATAGACTTTGATGGTTTTAGGCAGTAGCAACGATTGAAAGAGCGTCAATTCATTCTGTTAGTTTCTGGGCTAGTCTCTGTTTAATGTCAGATTTTTATTAGATAGATGTTTCATAAAAGCCACTTCTTCTCTGCAGGTATAATAATCATATAGTCTTAGAACTGGCTGGCTTGTTTGGCTTTGGTGTGATAGTGTTGCCAGCATGATGTCCTCGCGAGTATTTTTACTCACTCATTTTGATGATATCGGACTTGTCGTGAGAGTGGGTCTTGGTAAATTGTTAATGATATAGTATACCATCTTAGTCAGTGGCTTTCATTCTGACTTACAGTTCAGCCCCTCATATCACTTTCAGTATACAATGTCGTCGATGTGCTTCTCTGCCCTGAGTGAGACCGTAGTGTTAGAGATCGCCGAGAAATTACTCCCTTCTCCTGTGTATGTATCGACAATGCAGTGAATGGAATTTGATTCTAGAATTAAATACCTGTGTGCTACTTTTCTGCTGAACCGTGGTGAGTGTGCGTGTCCCTTTAGAGAGAAGCTGTCCATAAGAACTTTGAAAGTATTTCGAGCTCAGAAGCTGAGGAGAAGGAAGGGTACAACAGCATTTATGATGGTTTTCGGGTGATGAGAGTGTTGAGCTGATTGTTTGTGTGAATGTTCACATTTTGACTGGATTTAGAGACTGGGTTCTTATGATGTATTTAGAGCATGGTTAGGTAAAGTGCAGAGGGGCAAAGCTCATACTCGGCCTTGTGATGTTGTGCTCAATCCTTCCTACTCTATGATACCTCTCAAACGCATTGTGCCTATGCGAAAGTCCAGGCATAGAAGAGGCAAGACGTATTACATTCTTATCTTCGATGTATCCGACGGA
The DNA here is from genome assembly GCA_036571765.1 of Plecoglossus altivelis. NCBI lineage: Eukaryota > Metazoa > Chordata > Actinopteri > Osmeriformes > Plecoglossidae > Plecoglossus > Plecoglossus altivelis. The sequence goes on along the minus strand of BROE01000017.1, from coordinate 5,878,495 downwards.
AAAGAGATTGGCCAGTTGTCGACAATCGGTGGCTGATGCTGCCTCTATGCATACGCTAGGTTGTCCCCAAGAGCCAGAATGTAGATGCTACAATTTACGAAATAACAAACAGTGGGTTTCAGTCCATATCCAAGGTTTGATATTCTAGTTTTTCATATGATCTCTTGGGAGACTTCTTGGAGCCCGTACCGCAGTGCTTTAAATCCGCCCTGAGTTCTTTTGCGTTGTGGAGGACGACCAGTTTTTCACTCTATTGGCCCTTCCGGAGACCCACTGACTCATGTACTTCGCTTTTCCTGTAGTACTGAGGCAGGGAACAAATACAACAATCACAATGCCGGTGTTCACTAGATGTATGCCTTGCCTGCCTCGGCTAATGTCGGTGTAGCGTAGAATCCTCTAATAGTCCATGACTCCATGAGATCAGAGATTCTCCCCGCTCCCAGTTTCCTTTCCTCCGTCACTGTCTCTCCTTTCCTTCTCTCATCGCTACCGTATCCCTCTCTCTCTACACTCCCTCCCTCCTCTCTGCCTCCTATCCTCCTTCCTCCTCCCTCTTTCTCTCTTTTTTTCTCTCTATCTCTCTCTTCTGTTTCTCCCTTTTCTCATTCTCCCTTTCTATCGCTGTCTTACTGTCTTTCTCTTATTTTTCTGTCTCTGTGTCTGTGTCTTTCTATCTGTCTCTCTAACCCTCTCCCTCCCTGTCCAGCTGTGTCCATGCAGAAAGCAGAGTGTTTGTGTGGAGGAAGTGAGGTGTGTGTGTGTGTGTGTGTATGTGTGTGTGTATGTGTGTGTGTTTGAGAACAAGAGGTGTAAACAAGCTCCACTGTAGAGGCTGCTCACCCAGGGAAGAGAGGGAGGGGGAGAACAGGAGGGGGAGAACAGGAGAGAGAGAAACAGGGAGAAGAGAGAGACAGGAGGGGTCTAGAAAGAAACAGGGAGGGGAGAACAGGAAGAGGGAGAACAGAGGAGCGGGGAGTAACAGGAGGGGAGGAACAGAGAGGGGGAGAACAGGAGGAAACAGGAAGGGGCGAGAAACAGGCAGAGGGAGAACAGGAGGGAGAAATAAGAGAGAAAATGAGAAAGGGGTGAGGGTGTCTGCTATAATCCATCTGTGGTTTTTCCAATTTTTATTAAACCCCAAGGCTTTAGGGGTCTTTTTGCACCGCTGACGAGATGTAAATATCCTCTGCATGTGTGTGCGGTATGCATGTGTTTGAGTGTGTGTGTTATGCTTGCCTGTTGTGTGTGGATGTGTGTTGTGGTTGTGTGTGTGTAGCCCTGTAGTTGTGCATAGCCTGTGGGTTATGTGATGAAAAAGAAACTTGGTTAGGTGTCCTGAGTGTTAGGTCATAGTGTTCCCTGACCCTCATTTCCCATAAGATACTCCGAAGGGACACCTGAGGTCGCTGTATGACATTGTACTTAGATGTGTGCGTTGTGCGTGTGCGTAAGTGTAGTGTGTTGTGATTGTGATCACAGCTGGCTGGCTATGCAGAGACTGTACTGGAGTGGTTACCTGATGTCCCAGAGCGCTGAGGCCTGTTTCTTCATGTGCTCTTGTACGCTCTCTTCACCAACTCTTCTCCTATTACACTCTACTGTACTCAGCCCATAGGGTCTTCATTGCTAATCTGTGTGTCTGTTTCAGACTACTCCCAGAGGTGGGTGGTATCCCGTTCTACTGGACGGGGTCCCAGCTGAATCGGGGGTGTGAAGGGGGGCCAGGGGCGGAGGTCACCCCCCCAGCGAGCCTTTGAGCCGGTACGACCTGGACGAGCTGGACGTCTCCTGGCTGGAGCTGGTCAACGCCGAGTTCAGGGACATGGGTGAGTCGAATCAAATGCACCTCACGTACATCCATCATGGTTGAGAGGTCTTAGGGTGTGTTTGATTTGGGTTAGCTACTGCGATGGAGCCCGGGGGAGGGTGGGGCCAGCAATGGATCTTGTAAGCCTTTGAGAAGGTGTTGAGATAAATCAGGCTTACATTAATCAAATAGTTTATCCACGCTTGAGAGGTTTCTGGTCCTTGGCCAGAATCGCCATCTTTTTTCTGTTTCTCACTCTCTCTCTTTATAGCTTTTCCATTTCTCTTTCCTGAGGTTTATCTCTTTACACTCTCTTTATTTGTCTCTGCACTCTGTTTCGACCACTCTCTCTTTCACTCTCCCACTCACCCTCTCCCTCCTTCTCCATCCCCCTCTATCCTCCTCTATCCCCCTCTCCTCCATTCTCTCCCTCCATCCCTCCACCCCTCTCTCTCTTTCTCACTCTCTTATTCGTCTCCGCTTCTGTTATGGCGACCTCATGTGTCTCGTCTCACTCTCTTATCTGCTCTGGCCTCTGTTTTTCGACACACTCTCTCTATTCACTCTCTTTCATCTGTCTCTCGCCCTGTTATCGGACTCACTCTCTCTCTTCACTCTCTTCACTCTCTCTGCCTCTGTTTCGAACTCTCTCTCTTTCACTTGCTCTTAATCTGGTCGTCGCCTACTGTTTCACCTACTCTCTCTTTCGCTCTCTTATCTGTCTCTGCCTCTGTCTATCTCTCACTCTCTCTAATAATCACTCTTTCTTATACTGTCTCTGCTCTTGTTCCATCAGTACCACTCTTCTTTCTCACTCTCTTGGATCTGTCTTCTGCCTCTGTTAAATTCACCACTCTCTCTTTTCACTCATCCTTAAACTCTGGTCTCTCGTGACGACTCTGTTCTGACCAAGTGCTCTCTGTAATTGCACTCTCTTATTCTGTCTCATGCATCTGTTTCGACCCACTCTCTCTTTCACTCTCATCTATCCTTGTCTCATTGCCTCTAAGTTTCGACCACTTCCTCTCTTTCATCTCTCTATATCTGTCTTCTGCCTCTGTTTCGACCACTCTCTCTTTCACTCGTCCTTTAGTTCTGTCTCTAGGCCTCTGTTACTCGAGTCCACTCTCTCTCTTTCACTTCTCTCATCTGTACTACTGGCTCTCTGTTTTTCGACACTCTCTCTTGACTCATCTTATTCATGTTCTCTCGTCCCTCTTGATTTTCTGAGTTCCACTTCCTCTTCTTTCAGACTACTCTTATGCTTGCTTCTGCCTCTGTTTCGACCACTCTCTCTATTCACTCTCTATATCTGCCTTGCTGTTTCGACCAACTCTTTTGCTGCTGTCATTTCTCTCCTTTTAATGTCGTGCCTTGTTGCGATGCCACATCTAATCTGGAGATCTCAGCAATCTCTTTATCTGCTCTCATGATGATCTGAGACCAAACTTGCTCATCGTGGATATCACTACTCTATAAATCTGGCCTCTGTCTAAATAGACCGACTCTAACTCTGGTTCTCTCCAACATCTTGGCTTAGTCTTCTCTCATGGTGATTCCCTACGGTACCACTCTCTCTTTAGCATGCTTTCATTCTGCGGCTCTAGTTTTGGTACTTCACGAATACTCTACGTGTGTACACTCTCTTTGATCTGCCCTTACTTGGCCCTCTGTTCGACACTACTCTCTCTCTTTCACTCATGTTATCTTCTACGTCATGGCTGCCTCTTGTTATTTCTGATCACTCATACATCGTCTTCAACTCCTCACTCTCGTTAGTTCTATATGCCATGGGCTGTGTTACGATCCATTCATCATACTAGTGCGCTTCAATCTCTTATCTGTCTCGCCTTCTGATTTTAATCTGACCTCACTTACTCTTCTTCTCAGCCTCTTAGGTCTCGTCGCTCTGTCCTCACCAATAATGTTCGACCTCGTCTTCTCTGCTTTTCTACTCCTCTATCTGATCTCTGCCCTATTCTGTTTCTCGATATCAACTTACTCCCCTTCTCGACTCTCTTCATACTGTCTTCTCCTGTTATACAGAAACACTCTCTCTTTCTCTTTCAGCTCTCCTATCTTGCCTCACTTGCACTGGTCGATCTCTCTATCTCTTCAATAGCTCTACTAATTCTGATCCTCATGCAAATCTCTGCTTTCGCCTCTCTCTACTTCTACCATACTCTTAATCTGTCTCGATCTCTGTTTCGTTACCCACTCTCTCTTTCACTCTTCCTCTCTGCATTCTGCCTCGCTGTATATGGTCATATGGACCTCCGTTGACCTCTCATCTTCTTTTGGCACTCATCCATAGATCTGTCCCATCCCTCCCTCCATCCCTCTCCCCTCCCTCCCTGTCTTCATCCCTCCCTCCCTGTCTCCATCCCTCTCTCTCTCTCTCTCTCTCCCTCTGCCTGCCCAGTCTTTGACAACCTCTGGCCCCAAGGCCTCCTGTCCTGAGTCAGTTTGCTGGATATGATCTCATGGTTGCAGATAAGGAAGATAATTGCCTTTTTAAATCCCCTCCGGGTATTGGCTTATTTTCTCTGCCTCTTCAAGATCCTCAAATATTTCCTCCCAAACACGCTGTGGCGTTCTTCAGCCCAACGCGTCGCTCCACACTGCACACGAAGCAAAACAAAACCAACTCACTTCTGATTTCCATACAGGGTTAGGCCTAGCTGCATATCTGATTGGCTGATACAGCTTATTGTGTGTGTGTGTATGTACTGTGTGTGTGTCCTCGGCTTGTTCTCATATCATATACAAATAGATAGTTAAGCACATGCATAAACACACACACACACACACGTGAACACACGGCTGGGACAGTTCAGACTGTTCTGGTCACCATGAAGCGTTTAATGTCAGACAGGCGATGATGTAGAACACCGTTTCCACCCTGCTCATCTGCTATCAGACACTCACCTTGTGATCCAGACATGGACCATGTGACTGTACACTTCACTACAGTTCTGTACTGTATACTATTGTAGTGATATACACCGTACTAGACAATAGTTTATACTACAGTACTAGACAATACTAGACAGTACTCTGTACTACAATACTAAACAGCACTACAATACTCTATACTACAATACTAGACAGCACTAGAGTACTAGACAGTACTCTATACTGCAGTACTAGGCGGTACTCTATACTGCATACTAGCCAGTACTCTGACAGTACTCTATACTGCAGGACTAGACAGTACTCTATACTGCAGTACTAGGCGGTACTCTATACTGCAGTACTAGCCAGTACTCTGACAGTACTCTATACTGCAGTACTAGTCAGTGCTCTGACAGTACTCTGCACTGCAGCATTAGACGGTACTCTATACTGCAGTACTAGACAGTACTCTATACTGCAGTATTAGCCAGTCCTAGACAGTACTATATATTGCAGTATTAGACAGTGCTCTGACAGTACTCTGCACTGCAGTATCAGACAGTACTCTATACTGCAGTATTAGCCAGTACTCTGACAGTACTATATACTGCAGTATTAGCCAGTACTCTGACAGTACTTTATACTGCAGTATTAGCCAGTACTCTGACAGTACTCTATACTGCAGTACTAGACAGTACTCTATACTGCAGTACTAGGCAGTACTCTATACTGCAGTACTAGTCAGTGCTCTGACAGTACTCTGTACTGCAGTATTAGACAGTACTCTATACTGCAGTACTAGACAGTACTCTGTACTGCAGTATTAGACGGTACTCTATACTGCAGTATTAGACAGTGCTCTGACAGTACTCTGCACTACAGTATTAGACAGTACTCTGTACTGCAGTACTAGACAGTACTCTATACTGCAGTATTAGCCAGTACTCTGACAGTACTCTATACTGCAGTACTAGCCAGTACTCTGACAGTACTCTATACTGCAGTACTAGCCAGTACTCTGACAGTACTCTATACTACAGTACTAGACAGAACTCTATACTGCAGTATTAGCCAGTACTCTGACAGTACTCTATACTGCAGTATTAGCCAGTACTCTGGCAGTATTATATACTGCAGTATTAGCCAGTACTCTGACAGTACTCTATACTGCAGTATTAGCCAGTACTCTGACAGTACCCTATACTGCAGTATTAGCCAGTACTCTGACAGTACTATATACTGCAGTACTAGCCAATACTCTGACAGTGCCCCCTCTCCCCTCCAGCACTGCCTGAGCTGGACGAGCTGACGATGGAGCGCGTGCTGGTGGAGCTGGAGCGTCTGTGTCAGGACAACATGCAGAGCGCCATCGAGAGGGAGGAGGGGCTGGGCATCGAGTACGACGAGGATGTGGTGTGTGACGTGTGCCACTCGCCTGAGGGGGAGGACGGCAACGAGATGGTGTTCTGTGACAAGTGCAACATCTGCGTGCACCAGGTGGGTCAGGGGTCAGGGGTCAGGACAAGTGGGTTAGGTTAAGACAGCCGATATTTTTACTCCGGTGGGGGTTTTTTTAACATAATCAGAACAGCAAGAAGATCAGGAGTCAGAGGTAGAGTTGAAGACAACAATTATATTTCTGTTTTTCAGTTTTATCTTTTATGTTTAAATGATTTCGAATCCCGTTCCCTTCTTGCGTTCCCCCCCGAGTCCGTCGTTCTCTGGTTTACTCTCCACGCTGCAGTCGTGTTTGATGAACAGATGAAACGCATCATACTGGATCTGAGATGAATTCAGTGTTAACTCAGGAGATTCAGATTCATCAGGAGAAGTAGAGAAAGACCGAAACAGACGCCTAGCAGTGTCCTGGAGCTGCTGCGAAGAGAAGGAAACGTGTTATTAATCCCCAGGCAGGGAAACACAGTCAGACTGTGGTGTTTGATGCTGGGAAAAACTGTGTTAATTAGCATGACGATCCCTTGGTACTTAGAGCACGCTCAGTCGACACTGTTATTATTGTGAAACGTGAAAATAGCCTCTTATTCTTCGTATTACCATCTTCCTCTCACAACCCCTCCCCCCTCACCTTCCCCTTTCTTACTCCCATTCTTCCCCCATTCCTCCCGCCCCAGGCGTGCTATGGGATTCTGAAAGTGCCCCAGGGGAACTGGCTGTGTCGGACCTGTGCCCTGGGGGTGCAGCCGAAATGCCTGCTGTGCCCCAAGAGAGGAGGGGCCCTCAAGCCCACCCGAAGTGGAACCAAGTGGGTCCACGTCAGCTGTGCCTTATGGATCCCCGAGGTTAGACACACACGCATCCATACACGCACAGCCACACACACACACATCATACACACACACACACACAGCCACACACACACACATCCACACGCACAGCCACACACACACACACATCCATACACACACACATACACACATACACACACATCCATACACACACATCAAACCGTCCATACACATACGCACTCACACATCCACACATGGCACAGCCACACACATCCACATACACACACACAGCACAGCCACACGCATATACACATGCACATACACACACAGCACATACACACACACACACACACACACATCAAAACGTCCACATACACACACACACACACACATACACATCTCAAGGGAACGCTCATATGCCCCCTCTCTTAAACACATACACACCTCAAGGGGAACACACAAGTACACACACCGCATGGATGTGGCGGAGGAGGGGTGAGGATTCACAGGTGTGTGTGTGTGTGTGTGTAAGGATGGCTCAGAGCACTCACCTCTGATTGGCTGATTTGTTGGCGAGCCTTGCTGAATGTTCCGGAAGATTCAGTTGAAGAGGCTACGCTTCTCAGAGTCGCTTAAAGAAAAGGGTTTTGGGTGACACACACTCTATCACACATGCGTGTGCGCGCACACACTCTCTCCTTCACTTCTTCATCTCGGTATTGATTCACATTGGTATATTTCCAGTTGTGTCGTTTTAATTGAAGCTCTGCTCAAAATGTGAACTAATTGGGAGACTAAATGAACGATCTGCACAAGCACACGCATACACACACACACACATACACATGCACACACATACACAACCACATACACACGCACACACATACACACGCACACACATACACACGCATACACATACACACACACACACATACACATGCACACACATACACAACCACATACACACACACACGCACAGACATGCACATACACGCACACACACATATACACACGCACACACACATATACACACACACACCACACCACTCACACACAATGTCTTCCTCTGTCTTACACACACACACACACCACTCACTCACACTCCCCCCATGCACACACACACCACTCACACCACACGCGGCCACATGCACGCAACAACCACACACCCACTCCACGTAAACACCACGTCCCCCAGCACACACACACCACTCACACACATTCTTACTATGTTGAAGGATGAATACTCTTGAAATTCCTAATCACGAGAGGACAAAAGAGAAAGATGATGAGCGGAACACATCTCTCTCCCTCTCTCTCTCTCTCTCTCTCTCCCCCTCTCTCTCTCTCTCTCCTCTGCCCTCTCTCTTTCTCTCTCCCCCTCTCTCTCCCCCACTCAGTCCTGCTCTTACTGTCTCTTTCCCTCCCCCCTCTCTCCCTCTCTTAGTGAAAGACTGTGTTCGAATAGCGGAAAATCACTGGCACGAAAAACCACACCAACGAACCCATAGACATACGCGTCAATATGCGAGAGGAAGAGGAGGTCGTAATTTCAGGCTCAAGTATTGGCGGCGAATGATGTCTTCTGTCAAACTCTCTTCAGAAAGCAAGGGAACGAGTTTGAGTGGAGCAGGACACTTTGTGAAGAGAGCTTTTATTTATGGTGTGTGTGTGTGTGTGTGTAGGTCAGTATCGGTTGTCCAGAGAAGATGGAGCCCATCACTAAGGTGTCTCACATCCCTGCCAGTCGCTGGGCTCTGGCCTGCAGCCTGTGTAGAGAACACACTGGTACCTGTATACAGGTGAGTCTTTCTTCATCCTCCTCCTCCACCCTCTCTCTCCTCCTTCAACCTCTTCCTCCTTCACCCTCTCTCTCCTCCTTCACCCCCTCTCCTCCTTCACCCCCTCTCCTCCTTCACCCTCTCTCCTCCTCCTTCACCCTCTCTCCTCCTTCACCCTCTCTCTCCTCCTTCACCCTCTCTCTCCTCCTCCTTCATCCTCTCTTCCTCTCTCTCAGTGCTCCATGGCTTCCTGCATTGTGGCCTTCCATGTGACCTGCGCCTTCGACCACGGGCTGGAGATGAGGACCACCCTGGCGGAGAACGACGAGGTGCGCTTCAAGTCCTTCTGTCTGGAGCACAGCGCCAGCGCCAACGGGAATCCCAACGGCGCCACCAACGGAAACTCCGGCCACGCTAACGTAGCGCACGCCGGCAAACCGGACGACCGTCACCTGACGACGCCGGACCGCCCCCCCGTGGCGGGCCCCGCGCCGCCGTCATCGGCGGAGCGGGAGGAGGCGGAGCGCGAGCAGGCGGGGCAGAGGAAGCAGAAGCTGCAGGAGCTGAAGGATGAGTTCTACCTGCTGGTGGACCCGGGTGAGGTCGCCAAGGGGCTGGGACTTCCTGCTGTGCACGTGGACTTTCTGTACCAGTTCTGGAAGCTCCGCAGGAAGTCCAACTTCAACCGTCCGCTGGTGGTGGTGAAGAGGGACGAGGTGGACAACCTGGACCAGCAGGAGCAGGATGTCCTGTACAGACGACTGCAGCTGTTCACACACCTGCGGCAGGACCTGGAGAGGGTGAGAGAGGTGGTGTGGGTGGGTGGGTGTGTCTGGGGCAGGACCTGGAGAGGGTGAGGGAGGTGGTGTGGGTGTGTCTGGTGTGGTGTGTGAGCAGTTACCCTGGGGAGGGAGGGAGGTGTGTGGGTGTGTCTGGGACAGGGACCTGGAGAGGGTGAAGGGAGGTGGCTTGGGTGTGTCCCGTGGGTGTGTCTGGGACAGGACCTGGACGGAGCGTGAGGAGGTGGTGTGGGCTGTGTCTGGGTGTGTCTGGGACAGGACCTGGAGAGGGTGAGAGAGGTGGTGTGGGTGGGTGGGTGTGTCTGGGGCAGGACCTGGAGAGGATGAGAGAGGTGGTGTGGGTGTGGCTGGGTGTGTCTGGGACAGGACCTGGAGAGGGTGAGGGAGGTGGTGTGGGTGTGTCTGGGGCAGGACCTGGAGAGGGTGAGGGAGGTGGTGTGGGTGTGTCTGGGTGTGTCTGGGACAGGACCTGGAGAGGGTGAGGGAGGTGGTGTCCGTGGGTGTGTCTGGGTGTGGGTGTGTGAGAGACAGAGAGAGATAGTTTATGGTAGGGAAGATGTACGGGAGGAGGAAGAGGAGGGAGTTAAAGAGGGAGGGGAGAAAGAGGAGTTGTAACTACGTCCAAATGGACCATTCATTACTAGGATGGAAGATTAAGCAGAGCAGTTCGACTAGGATTCCCCTGGCACACTGTGTGTGTGTTGTGTGTGTGTGTGGTGTGTGTGCGATGTGTGTGTGTTGTGTGTGTTGTGTGTGTGTGTGTGTGTGTATGTCGTGTGTGTCTGTGTAGTGTGAAGCTGTGTGTGTGTGTAGTGTGTCAGTTGTGTGTTGTGTGTGTGTGTGTGTATTCCAGAGGCATAGTCTATATTTGTTTAGGTGTGTGTGTGTGCGCGTAGAGGTTTGTGCTAGCCTCATTGATAGGATAACCTACAGGCAGCACTGTCCTTTTCTCCCCCTAGAGCGTAACCTATCGATGTGTTGTTGTAGCGTGCGAGCAGAACGCTCACCCTCATCCTTTCCTACTCCCTTCATCCCTCCATCCCTTCCCTTCCCCCCTTCCTTCCTTCATTTCTCCATCCCTGCCACTTCACTTTCCCCATGCCCCTCCCCTCTCTCATTTCTCTGTACCTCTCTCTCCCCCTCTCTCCCCTTCTCTCTCCTTCTGTCTCTCTCTCCCTTTCCCTCTCTCTCTTCTCTCTCTCTTTCCCTCTCTCTCCCCCCTCTCTCCCTATCTCTCTCCCTCTGTCTCTCTCTCCCTTTCCCTCTCTCTCTACTCTCCCCCCTCCCTCTTCCTTTCTCTGGTTTCCAAGCCCCTGATCTGTCCAAGCTGATGAAAGGAGAGTATTGATCAAGCAGTGTGAAATGCCAGCCAGTCACCTATCAGTGGCATTGATTCCTGATCGGCACCTTATTGACCTAGGCTGTGACACCTTCCTGGCAGTGAGGTGACGAGAGATCAATAAAGTGTGTACGTGCGTGCAAGAGCATATACGCGTGTTCGTCCTGGAGTGAACTACCTCCAGTAGGACAATGTTGAAGGAGAGGCAGAATTGAGAAGCTGTTCAAACATTTAGCAGAAAACCGTTTGATCTCTCTCTCTCTCTCTCTCTCTCTCTTTTGCTCACTCTGTCTCTCACTTTTCCTCTCCATCCCCATCTGGGTCATGTGACAAGCATTTCTCTCATGGAGTATTCCGGCCAGAGACAGGATGATCTCTCCTCCCTTTGAAGTTGCGGCAGAACCAATCATGTCGCCCTTCTTATGGTACTTCGTCGCCACGGCTACAGAGACCCCCTTGCCTTCTGGCTTAGCCTCTTGCTCCACCTAGACCTCTGGCATACACTCTGTCTCCCTCTCGCACACTCTGTCTCCCTGTCGCACACTCTGTCTCCCTCTCGCACACTCTGTCTCCCTCTCGCACACTCTGTCTCCCTCTCGCACACTCTGTCTCCCTCTTGCACACTGTCTCCCTCTCGCACACTCTGTCTCAACCTGTCTCGCCACACTCTGTCTCCTCTCGCACACTCTGTCTCCCTCTCGCACACTCTGTCTCCCTCTCGCACACTCTGTCTCCCTCTCGCACACTCTGTCTCCCTCTCGCACACTCTGTCTCCCTCTCGCACACTCTGTCTCCCTCTCGCACACTCTGTCTCCCTTGCACACTCTCTCTGCCTTGCACACTCTCTCTCTGCCTCGCACACTCTCTCTCTGCCTCGCACACACTTTCTCTGCCTCGCACACACTTTCTCTGCCTCGCACACACTTTCTCTGCCTCGCACACACTTTCTCTGCCTCGCACACACTTTCTCTGCCTCGCACACACTTTCTCTGCCTCGCACACACTTTCTCTGCCTTGCACACACTCTCTGCCTCGCACACACTCTCTCCCTCACACACACTCTCTCCCTCACACACACACTCTCTCCCTGAACTAAACACTTATGAAGAGGGCTAGATACACGCCTCAGAGAGAGGGAGGGAAGAGGGAGGGGGGGGGGGGGGTTGGGGTGAGGGTGGGGGGGGGAGGAGTAGAGGGGAGAAGGCAGCGTGAGAGGGGGAGAGGAGAGAGGGAAGAGAGAGAGGTAGAGAGGCATAAAGAGGATGAGAGGGAGGTACCTGTGAGGAGGGAGAGAGAGGGGAAGGTGAGGAGAGGAGAGAGAGGGGAAGGAAGGTGAGAAGAGGAGAGGAGAGATGGCGGGACAAGTGAGGAGATGAGAGGGAAGGAAGGTGAGGAGAGGAGAGGAGAGAGAGGGGACGTGAGGAGGAGAGAGGGGAAGGAAGGTGAGGAAGAGAGGAGACGTGAGGAGAGAGAGGAAGGAGAGGAGAGAGGAGAGGGAGAGAAGGGAGATGAGGAGAGGAAACGAGGACGTGAGGAGAGAGAGGGGAGGAAGCGTGGATGCGAGAGAGGCAGACGTGAGGAGGCCAGCGAGGGGAAGGAAGGTTGAGGAGAGGAGAGGAGAGAGAAGGGAGGAACGTGAGGAGCGAGAGAGGGAAAGGAGGTGAGGAGAGCGAGAGAGATGAGGACGTGAGGAGGAGAGAGGGCTTGGTACACCGTGTTCTGGCTGAAGAAGTGTCAGCTAGTTTTTCTTGGCTCCTCGTTCTTCTTTCACAGAGGCCAACTGTTTTTTCCTCTCTTTCTGTCCAGCACTAAGAGGAAGCTAGCACGCCTGTACTGCTGAGAGAGAGAGAGAGAGAAGAGAGAGAGACACACACACACCACACACAAGACACACAGAGATGGCGGAGAGACACACAGAGATGCGAGAGACCACACCACCCGAGAGCGAGAGACACACAGAGACAGAGACACACAGAGACGCAGAGGACGCACAAAGGCAGAGACCACACAGAGAGAGAACACACAGAGAGAGGCACACACCCACACACACAAACAGAGAGGACAGAGACACACCAGAGAGAGAGAGAGAGAGAGAGAGAGAGAACAACACACACCACACCACAGAGGAGAGAGACACCAGAAGAGAGACAACAGAGAAGGGAAGAAGAGAGACACAGAGAGAGAGAGAGAGAGAGACAGAGACACAGAGAGACACAGAGAGACACAGACAGACCGAGAGACTGAGAATGAATGAAATGTCATTTGAACCCCCCTCCTTCATTCTCTCCGCTGTGATTCTACACATGTACTCTGATAGTTTTTGACGACCCCCTCCCCTTCTCTACGTACACACACACTTGCCCACTCTCACACAGGCTGTACACAAACATACCCACACATGCGGTGCGTGCACACACACACACACACACACACACACTGTTGCGCAACGCGCGAGAGAGAGGGGTTCAGGAAGAGGACACAGGCACGGAAAGAACGAGCCGTGCTCCTAGACGTCACCGGACCCCATACAAACACTGCTCTCGCACACACACACACACACACACACATACACACACACACACACACATACACACTTACGTTCAGACATACGCTTGTATGCATAAACACACACACAGATCAGTAGACACTCCAGAGGACACATTACACCCTGCCTCTAACACACCCTGCCTCTAATACACCCTGCCTCTATTACACCCTGCCTCTAACACACACCCTGCCTCTAACACACACCCTGCCTCTAACACACCCTGCCTCTAACACACCCTGCCTCTAACACACACCCTGCCTCTAACACACCCTGCCTCTAACACACACCGCTGCCTCTAACACACACTCCTCTAACACACACTTGCCTCGAATACACCCTGCCTCTATACACCCTGCCTCTAACACACCCTGCCTCTAACACACCCTGCCTCTAACACACCCTGCCTCTAACACACACTGCCTCTAACACACACTGCCTCTAACACACACTGCCTCTAACACACACTGCCTCTAATACACACTGCCTCTAACACACCCTGCCTCTAACACACCCTGCCTCTAACACACCTGTCTCTAACACACCTGCCTCTAACACACCCTGCCTCTACACACACCCTGCCTCTAACACACACCCTGCCTCTAACACACCCACTTCTTGCACTGCCTTTAACATTCTGCCTCTTCACCCTCCTTCACAAAGGACTCTACCTCCAGTCAATCCTACTGCACTTTACTGGTTTTCCAGGCGACAAACAGTACGATCAACACAATCATCACAGCAAAACGCCTTCTCGCCACGCGAGCCGTACACACCCACTAACCCTTCCTCTATTCCAGCACCTACTCTACACCACACCGCAACCAAGTCCTCTCTCTCTACACTAACTCGTACACACCCATTGAACTTTGGGCGCACTCACTTCAGCGATTCTTCATGCCGCTCTGCTCACCTCTCTTAATCTACCATTTCTTTCCACAAACATACATCCTCTCACTCCCCCTCTCTCTCGTCTCTCTCTCTCTCTCTCTCGCTCTCTCTCTCTCTCTCTCTCTCTCTCTCTCTCTCTTCTTCTCTCTCTCTCTCTCTCTCTCTCTCTCGTCGCTGTCTCTCTCTCCCTCTCCCTGTCGCTCTCTCCTCTCCCTGTCTCTCTCTCTCCCTGTCCCTCTCGTCTCCCTGGTCTCTCTCTCTCTCTCCCCTGTCTTCTCCTCTCTCTCCCTGTCTCTATCTCTCTCTCCCTGTCTCTCTCTCGTCTTCCCTGTCTCTCGTCTCTCTCCCTGTCTCTCCTCTCTCTCTCCCTGCTCTCTCTCCTCTCGTTCTCCCTGTTCTCTCTCTCTCTACCACTGCCCCTCAGATATCTCACAGCCTGATAAAATAACCATGAGGCTGACATAAATATTGATATATGTCCACACACACACACACACACACACACACACACACACACACACACACAGGCTGCTGTGTCCTATTCTGTCCCCCAGGACCAGATAGGAGGGTGGCCAGATAAATAATTCACACCGCAAAACCTTGAATTCAGAAGGACCATGATGAGACAGTGAGATCTGGAGACCTTCAGACCTACAAACACCAGAAGCGCCAACACTGTTTACACACACACACACAGTATTTACATACACACATAGACCACACATCTCAGAATGGTACACATAGCATTATTTACGATGCACAAAACACAAACACACGACACCAGTATACAATGCACGAGAAGTGCGAGATGACAGACAGAAGGTAGTAGGATGGCGAGAGCACCAGAGACGAAGACAGGGCCAGAACAACACACGGAGACAGAACATGGGAGAGACAAGCGCTAACGGAGAACACGAGACGGGAGCGAAGGACTGCCATAGCAAGTCGGCAGCTATGGAGACGGAGCAAAGTGTGGAGAGAATGGTGCCTGAATGGCAGACAGGGACATGCGACGAGACGGGCAACTGGCATGCCCAGAGAGGGAGAGGCGCAAGACAGGCAGACGGTGGGTAGGCCAGCAAAACGAGAGACGTGAAGCGTCAGTAGGGTCACATATGATGTGGGCGATTGTATAGAGAATGGAGTGAATGGAACTGGAAAGATGGAGGATGGATGCCGAACGAGAGGCGAAGAACTTCAGTAAAACAGTGCGATTGATAAGGTTATTGCGACGCTCATGAAGGGGATATGGTACCATCGACGGAGGAGAGAATCGCGTGACTCAGAAGATAGGGGACTGCCGAGACAGAGAGAGTAGAGAGACAAGCGACTGCATGTGAGACAGTTTGAGGTCAGAGCATGGAGATCAGGACCGACAATGAGCGCGAGGGTGAAAAGACACAGGCAGGGGAAGCGTGATTGTGTGGAGAGTGGGTAGGTGCGAGTGAGCATAGTGGCTAGACGAGAGGATGACCGACAAGGGAGTGGTAAGAGAGGATGATGGGAGGAGGGAGGAGACGGGAAGGGTAGTGGGGAGATGAGAGGAGAGGATGGAGAGGAGATGGAGGAGAGATGGGAGAGAGGTGAGAGCAGAAGAGAGAAGATGGAGGACCATGGAGGTGAGGAGTATGGGGGGGATGAAGAGGCAGATATGGAAGACGATAAAGCGAAAGAGGCAGAACCTGTGAGATACAGAAAGAGACACAGAGAGGTGGAGTCAAGAGTCTCAGAATAGACAGCGAGGAGTGTGTAGATAATCGAATGTTCGAAGGACAAAGGATCGACTGTGCCAAAACGCTCGCAGAGACAGAATAACTGAGTGAGTCTAAAAAGAAGCTGATTTATGCGCATCGAAACAAACAACGATGTGGCAG
>BROE01000017.1:5847007-5858376 GCA_036571765.1 Plecoglossus altivelis | reverse complement strand
TAAATGTCAATGTTCAGAGCTTAGTTTTTTTCTTTCTTGGCTCCTCGTTTCTTCTCTTCACAGAGGGCCCAACTGTTTTCTTCCTCTTTCTGATCCAGCACCTCAAGAGATGGGAAGCCTGGTAGGCACGCCTGTAATGCTGGGAAGAGATGAGATGAGAAGTGGAGGAAAGATACTGAAGGAAAAGACATGCATTGTAGATGGTTTGGGCTACTTAAGGATTCTTGTGGACACTAGTCAGCATCGGAACAGAAAGAAAGAGAAAGACCACACCCACCCACACACCCACAAACAGAGCCACAAGAGATGGCGGGGAGAACCACATGAGGAACAGAGCCCGCCGCTACACAGAGAGCACCATGACAGAGCGAGAACACCATGGAATAGAGCGAGGGGCCACAGAGAAGCGGAGACACACAGAGAGCGAGAGACACACAGAGAGAGAGATGGGGAGGAGGGAGACAGACAGACTGACACACAGCACCACACAGAGAGAGACAGAGACACACAGAGAGGGAGAGAGAGAGAAGAGAGGAGGGGGGAGGGAGGGAAGTGGGGGGGGGGAGATGTAGAGAGAGAGACACCAGAGAGAGAGAGAGAGAGCACCACCGAGTATGATCAGAAAGAGGAGGATGAGATCAACGAGAGACACCCACCAGAATGAAAAAGAAACCCCCCCCAAACCCCAGAGGGAAAAAGGGGAAAATGTACCACAGACCCCAGCCCAGCCCCTCAACCCGGCGTCCGAATATTGAGACTGAGAGAATGATGAAATGTATTGACCCCCCTCCCTTCATTCGCTCCGCTGTGATTCCTACACGATGTACTTGCTAGTTTTTGAACGACCCCATCCCCTTCTCTACCGTACCCCACACATTGTCCCACTCTCACACGAGCTGTACACAAAACATACCACACTGCCAGGTGACTCGTGGCACACACACACACACACACCACACACACAACACACAGCACACAACACACAACACACTGTTGCGACAACGCGCGCCGGAGAGGGGTTCAGGAAGATTGACACCGAGGCACGAACGAACGAGACGTGCTCCTAGACGTTCACCGTGACCATTAAAACACCTGCTTCTCGTACACACACACACAGCACACACACAATACCACACAAACACACACATACACACTTACGTTCAGACATACGCTTGTATGCATAAACACACACACAGATCAGTAGACACTCCAGAGGACACATTACACCCTGCCTCTAACACACCCTGCCTCTAATACACCCTGCCTCTAACACACCCTGCCTCTAACACACACTGCCTCTAACACACACTGCCTCTAACACACACTGCCTCTAATACACCCTGCCTCTAACACACCCTGCCTCTAACACACCCTGCCTCTAACACACCCTGCCTCTAACACACCCACTAACTGCCGTCAACACACACATGTCTCTATTCACCCGCCTCTAACAACACGTGCTGCTCAACACACCGTGCCATCTAACAACACACTCGCCTCTAACACCACACTGCCTCTAACACCACACTGCCTCTAATACCAGCTGCCTCTATACACACCCTGGCCTTAACAAGCCCTGCTCTAACGACCCTGCTCTACACCCCTGCCTTAACAACCCGCCTCTAAACACCCCTGCCCTCTAACACACCGTGCTCTAAACACCTGCCTCTACACCCCGACCTCTAACACACCCGTGCTCTAACACATCCAGTTCTTGCACTGCCATTTAACTTGCTGCTGCCTCTTCACCCTCTACAACGACTCTACCTCCAGTCAATCCTACTGCACTTTACTGGGGGCTAGACACATACACACACATACACACACGCACACTACACACACACACACGCACACCTAACACACACACGCACAACACCAAGCGCGCACACACCATAGATTCTGGCATCCACCTCTCACCCATTCTCATCACTGCCTCTTCTTACAATTTTCCCCTCTCTCTCTCCTTCTCTCTCTCTCTCCTCTCTCTTCTCTCTCTCTATCTCTCTCTCTCTTCTCCTCTCTCTCTCTCTCTCTCCTCTCTCTCTCTCTCTCTCTCTCTCTCATCTGTTCTCTCTCTCACTCTCGCCTGTCTCTCTCTTCTCCCTGGTCTCTTCTCTCCCTGTCTTCTCCTCTCATCTCCCTGTCTCTCCATCTCTCTCCATGCTGGATTCTCTCTTCTCTCTCCCTGTCTCTATCTCTCTTCCTCCATGTCTCTCTCTCTCTCCCGTGTCTCTCTCTCTCTCACCTGTCTCTCTCTTCTCCTCCCTGTCTCTCTCTCTTCTCTCCTGTCTTCTCTCTCTCTCCACTGCCCCCCCAAGATATCTCCGGCCTTGTAAATAACCATGAAGGTGACTAAAATATTATTATATGTCCACCACACACACACACACACACACACACACGAACACACACACCACACACGGATGCTGCTGGTCCTTGTCTGTCCCCAGGACCAGAGTGTCGAGGGTGGCCAGATAATTAATTCACACGCATAAACCTTGAATTCAGAGCACCTAGATGAGACAGTGAAATCTGGAGAATATACCAGACCTACACACACCACCCACACTTTACCACCACACACAGTATTTCGATAAACACACATAGACACACATTCAGAATGTACACATACATTATTTACATGCACAACACACACACACACACCAGTATACATGCACAAGCATACAGAATGTGCACATCAGACTGACAACAACAACAACACACAAACACACACACACACAATGCACTACAGTCCCTTGGAGTGTGTGATTTGCCTACCATCCCACTACAAGAGCCACCTGACTGTACACAAACACTAACTCAGTTACACATAGATGGGGGCTTGTTAATAAGTGATAAGAGTGATAGATGTGGCCCACAGTTGCTCTAAAGTCTTTAATATTTCACCTTGAGGTTTCCTCAACAAAACGCTACCTCTGAAATGCTACCATTGAACACACTGCTTGAGTTTAGTCTGAACACAATGCCGGTGAAAACCTAGACGTGTGTGTGTGTGTGTGTGACTAGACTAGCAGACGGTAAAGAGATGGGAGGTGAGAGAAGAGGAATGAGAAGGAAGGGAGGAGAGGGGGAAGTTTTGTTAGTAGTATTAGCCCGTTTTTGACTTTCACTGTGCAAGTCATGAACAGCTTCCTTGTTCAGTTCATCCAACATGTGCACGCAACACACACACACACACCTGTGTGTTTGTGTCATGATTTGTGTTTTGCACTGTTACACGTGTGTGCATGTCTGTTGTATGTGTGCGTTACAATGTGTGTGTGTGTGTGTCTCCTATGGATATCACCATGCTTCACTGCCTTATCCAGAATGGCAGCGGCTCTGCGGCTGTGTGACCCACATATTCTACTTTACCTCCTTCTACCCCTCTCTGTCTCTTCCCGCCTCTCTCTCCCCCCTCTCTTCTCCCACTGGTCTCCCCCTCCCCTGTGTGTCTTCTGATATGTGGAGCAGTGATATTTTGGCAGTTTGAAGTCCTGTGTTGTCATGTCACGGCACACATCTCTCAATTTCTCTCTTCTTGTGTCTTTCCTTGCCTGTTACTTCTCTCTCTCTCTCTCCCTCAATCTCCCCCACTCCCCCCCTTTCCACTCACACCCTCTCTCTCTCTCTCCCTCATCTCCTCCCCTCCCCCCCACAACCATTCTCTCCCTCAATCTCCTCCCCTCTCCCCTCCACTCACACCCTCTCTCTCTAAATCTGTCTCTCTCCCTAAATCTGCCTCCCTCTCCCCTCCACTCACACCCTCTCTCCCTCAATCTCCCTCTCTCTCTCCCCATCAATGTCCTCCCCTGTCACTCCACTCACACCCTCTTCCCTGCTCTCTCTCCACTCTACTCCCTCTCCCCTCCACTCACACCCTCTCTCTCTCTCATTTTCTCTCCCTCCCTTCTATTTCTCCTCCCTCTTTTCTGTCAGTCTATCACTCTTGCCTTTTTTTCTCCACCTCCCTCTCCTTCACCTCAATCTCCCATTTCCCTCCCATGCTCTCTTCTTCCCATCCCTTTTCTCCCCTCTCAGTCAACCCTCTCTCTCCGCTCCTCATCTCCCCCCTGCGTCCCTCTACTACTACCCTGCGCTCTCTCTCCTAAATCTGTCTTCTCTCCCTGAATCTGCCTCCCTCTCCCCGTCCACTCAACACCTCTCTTCATTGAGTGTCTGGCTGTTCAGTCGTTGTCAGTTGCTCTAAGCAAAGTGATTGTGATAGCGAAGAAGGCATGAGGGAGTCGCCACGGTAGCCAGCAGGGAGTCCAGCCGAATCCCAGCCAAGGGTGTGTTGCTGGCCACGGGTAGTCAGCGCTCTCTATGATCAGGTATGTCAGCCAGGTCGCTCTGCCAGCAGCATATGATAGGACCAGCAGCAGAGGTCAGCCAGCCAGTCAGGGAGTCAGCCAGGCAAGCAGCATGCAGGTAGTCAGCCAGCCAGGTAGTCAGCCAGCCAGCCACGTAGTCAGCCAGCCACGTAGTCAGCCAGCCACGTAGTCAGCCAGCCACGTAGTCAGCCAGCCAGGTAGTCAGCCAGTTAGCAAGGTAGTCAGCCAGTTAGCCAGCCAGGTAGTCAGCCGGCCAGGTAGTCAGCCAGTCAGGTAGTCAGCCAGGTAGGTAGCCAGCCAGCCAGGTAGTCCATCATCTAATCAATCACCCAGTCAGCAGACCAGAGTGAGTAAGCTATCAATGCCATTAGAAGATCAATAGAGGATCAATAAGCCTAATTACCACCACATATATCTCTCCTCCAGGAAGTGATCTCAGACTGCAGTGACCAGGTCAAGTATTGACAGGCGGTCAAATGCTCCACCACTGAGCTGTACCTATCCCCATGTTCTACCACTGGAGCTGTACCATCACCCAATGTTCTAACCACTGAGCTGTACCCATCACCATGTTCTAACATTCAGCTGTACCCATCCCCATGTTATACCACTGAGCTGTACCCACCCCATGTTCTACCACTGAACTATAACCATCCCCATGTTCTACCACAGAGATGTACCCATCCCCATGTTCTAAAACTGAGCTGTACCCATCCCCAAGTTCTACCACTGAGCTGTACCCATCCCCATGTCCTACCACTGGCCTGTACCCATCCCATGTTCTACCACTGAGCTGTACCCATCCCATGTTCTACCACTGAGTTGTAACCATCCCCATGTTCTACCACTGAGCTTTACCATCCCCAAGTTCTACCACTGAGCTGTACCAATCCCCATGTTCTACCACTGAGCTGTACCCATCCTTATGTTCTACCACTGAGCTGTACCCATCCCCATGTCCTACCACTGAGCTGTACCCATGTTCTACCACTTAGCTGTACCCATGTTCTACCACTTAGCTGTACCCATGTTCTACCACTTAGCTGTACCCATGTTCTACCACTTAGCTGTACCCATGTTCTACCACTTAGCTGTACCCATGTTCTACCACTGGGCTGTATCCATCCCCATGTTATACTACTGAGCTGTACCCATCCCCGTGTTCTACCACTAAGCTGTACACATTCCCATGTTCTACCACTGAGTTATACCCATCCCCATGTCCTACCACTAAGCTATACCCACCCCTCCGCTGTTTCTCACCACTGAACTGTACCCATCCACATGGTCTACCACTGAGCTGTACCCCCCCCCATTCCGACCACTGAGCTGTCCCACGTCCCAATAGTTCTACCACTGAGCTGTACCCATCCCCATGTTCTACCACTGAGCTGTACCCATCCCCATGTTCTACCACTGAGCTGTACCCATCCCCATGTTCTGACTCTTGGGGGTCAGCAGAGACTCAGCTGACATCAGCCTCTAATTAAATCACCAGGTGTCTGGCAGGAGAGCAGTGAGCCCTACTTAGCCCTACTTAGCCCTGTGTGTGTGCGTGTGTGTGCATGTGTTCCTGGGAGTGACATTTGTATTAGTGTTATCACAGAGCTAATTCTCTCTGTGGAAGCAAAGGGAGAGAGAGACAGAGAGACCGACGGAGAGACACACAGAGAGATAGACGGAGAGACAGACAGACAGACAGACAGACAGACACAGACAGAGAGAGAAAGACACAGACAGAGAGACAGACAGACAAGACAGAGTGACGGTGTGATACAGGTTAGAAGCTAGGAGAGATGCAGAGTGGAGGAGGAGGGGGTGTTAGCATGACCTGATGTTTGACGCTTCCTTCCCTTCTTCACCTCTTCCCTCCCCCCTCTCCTCCCCCTCTCCTTGCCCTCTTCTCTCCCTCCCCCTCTCCTTGCCCTCTCTCTCTCTCTCTCTCTGCCCGCTGCGAGGTGCTTGTTTTGAATAAACAAGGTTTTTTCCCCCCACTCATAATCAAACACAGATAGTGAACATTGTGGCCCAGTTGAACATCTATTTTTACCCCTACTTTAGAGTAATGGAATATGTGGGATGGCTGTGCGTGAACGTGTGTGTGTCTACGTCTGTGTGCACACTCAGTACACAGCATAGCTGAACATTAGCCTGCTAGGGATCTGCTTCCCACACACGGTGTGTGTGTGTGTGTGTTTGTGTGCGTGCCTGTGTGTGCGTGCCTGTGTGCATGCCTGTGTGTGTGTGTGTTTGTGTGTGTTTGTGTGTGTGCGTGCCTGTGTGTGTGTGTGTGTGTGTGTGTGTATAGAGAAAGACAATTAGTGGTTTGTCAAGGCTCATGTCTAAACATAGACGTGAAGGAGATGTGTGTGTGTGTGTGTGTGTGTGTGTGTGTGTCTGTATGTGTGTGTGTGTTTAATAGACCTAGCATTGTTGTGTGTTCTCAGTAACATCACACACAGTGACTAGCTAGCCACAAACAAACATTACCTCTATTCTGTTCCCATAGTCAGTAAGTCCTGAGTCATGCATACACAGAGCACATTGTTTCAGAAACACACAGGACACATGCACCAAAAAGGCACTGCAACCACAGTGTGTAGGTGCGTGTGTCAGTGGTGACTTATGAAGTGTGTGTGCGTGTGTGTGTGCGTGTGTGTTGTACTTACAAAGTGGCTGTGTGAATGTTCTTATGAACTGTGGGGGTGTGTATCTGTTAACACTGGTGTGCCTGTCAACATGGTTAACCTAACACGTGTTTGTCTATGTTTGTGTGCGTGTGTGTGTGTGCGTGTGTGCGTGTGTTGTGTGTGCGTGTGTGTGTGTGTGTGCGTGCGTGTGTGTGTGTGTGTGTGCGTGTGTGTGTGTGTTGCAGGTGAGGAACCTGTGTTACATGGTGACGAGGAGGGAGAAGTTGAAGAGTTCTTTGTTTGACATTCAGGAGAAGATCTTCCACCTGCAGATACAACTACTGGAGGAAGACCAGGCTGGAGGTTAGACACACACTCTCACACACACACGCACACTAACACACTCACACACACACACTCACCCACAACACCACACATCCACACACACCGCAACCACACACATGTAGGTGTACACTAACACACACACACACATAGGTGTACACTAACACACACACACATAAAGGTGTACACTAACACACACATATAGGTGTACACTAACACACACACACACACACACACTCACACACATATAGGTGTACACTAACACATACATGTGTGCACTAACACACACACACGTGTGCACTAACACAAATACACATGTACACTAACACACACATTTTAAGTGTGTGTGTGCCTGTGTGTGTGTGTGTGTGCCCGTGTGTGTGTGTGTTTTTTTTTTTGTGTGTTTTTGTGTGTTGTGTGTGTGTGTGTGTGTGTGAAGAGTTTGTCCATGCCGGTACTCGATTTGCAGTGTTCATCACCCTGAACCCCCAAAGCTGCTATAAGCAGCAGTACTGACTCAGCACGTTGGTACACTATCAGGGATGCTTTCTGGCAGGAACCAGCCATATCTATTCACACATTCAAATGAGGGGGAGACAGAGCCAAACCCAGAGGAGAGGAGTCAGGACAGTGGTGATGGAGCAGGCACACACACACAGACACACAGAGACACACACACACACAGGCATACACAGAGACAGACTCACAGGCACGCGCACACACACAGACTCAGAGGCACACACACACACGCACACACACAGACACGCACACACAGGCACACACACCTGGTCCCTCAGATGGAGAAAGATGAGTGTCTCTAAGGCTGGATGATCATAACTGGTCTCTCAAACTCACCTCTCCCTCTCAGGTCTCTCTGGCAGATCCTCTCTCTCTAAATCTCTCATCTTTCACTTAATTCTATCTTATATTAAACTCTCCCTTTTACAGTCCCCCCCCCCCAGCCCCCCCTCTCCTTCTCCAGTTTTTTCCACCATCTCATCGTCCCCTCGTCCAGTCCTCCACCCTCCATTCCCCTCTCCAGTCTTCACTCTCCATCTCTCCCTCCAGTTCTCACTCTCAATCTCCCCTCTCCATCTTCACTCCTCCCTCATCTCTCCCTCCCAGTCCTCACCCTCCATCTCCCCCTCTCCAGTTCTCACCCTCCATCTCCCCCTCTCCAGTTCTCACCCTCCATCTCCCCCTCTCCCAGTCCCCACTCCTCCATCTTCCTCCAGTACTCACACCTCCATCTACCTCTACAGTCCTCCCCTCCACTCCCTCTCCAGTCCTCACTCTCCATCTCTCCCTCCAGTTCTCACCCTCCATCTCCCCCTCTCCAGTTCTCACCCTCCATCTCCCCCTCTCCAGTCCTCACTCTCCATCTCTCCCTCCAGTTCTCACCCTCCATCTCCCCCTCTCCAGTCTTCACTCTCCATCTCTCCCTCCAGTACTCACCCTCCATCTCCCCCTCTCCAGTCCTCACCCTCCATCTCCCCCTCTCCAGTCCTCACCCTCCATCTCCCCCTCTCCAGTCCTCACCCTCCATCTCTCCCTCAGTCCTCACCCCATCTCCCTCTCCAGTCCTACCCCTCCAAATTCTCCATCCTTACCCTGTCCTCACCTCCATCCTCCTCCAGTTCTCACCCTCCATCTCCCCCTCTCCAGTCCTCACTCTCCATCTCTCCCTCCAGTTCTCACCCTCCATCTCCCCCTCTCCAGTCTTCACTCTCCATCTCTCCCTCCAGTTCTTACCCTCCATCTCTCCCTCTCCAGTCCTCTCTCTCCCTCTCCAGTTCTCTCTCTCCCTCTCCAGTCCTCTCTCTCCCTCTCCATCTCTCCCTCTGTAACAGTCTAGTCGTGAGAAGGAGACAGGGCACAAAGCAAGGAGATGCATCTTGTTAGAAACACTCAGAAACTTGTGTGTGTCTGTGTGTGTGTGTGTGTGTGTGTGTGGTACTCACAAGCTCATTTAAACCAGAAGGGATGTGCAACTCCTGTCATCTCTTGAGGCTGAGGGGGGGGGGGGGGGGGGGTGAAAGGGAGAGAGAAAGGAGGGGTGAGGGAAAGAGAGAGAGGGGGGGTGAGGGAGAGGGAGAGGGAGAGAGGAGGGGTGAAAGAGATAGAGGAGGGGTGAAAGAGATAGAGGAGGGGTGAAAGAGAGAGAGGAAGAGAGAGGTAGAGAGATGCAAGCTCTCACATTGCACTAATGAATTCAGGTAAAAGTGGGCCATGGTGGCTTGACTCACATACACATTCTCTCTCTCTCACTCTCTCTCTCACTCTCTCTCACACACACACACACACACAAACGCACACGCCACAGCTGACTGGGCCCAGAAAGAGAGGAAATTAATCACTCACTTCAAAAAGCCAAATCCCTGGGCACCTCCCTGACTAGGCGGGGGAGAAAGGGAGGAGAAGGGGGAGGCAGGCAGAGAGGAAAGGGAGATGGATGGAGAGAGAGTTGGTGAGAGAGAGTTGGTGAGAGAGAGAGAGACACGTGCTCCAACAACAACAATCATTAGAACAGCTCCTAGTTATTAAAGTTGAACTCGACGTCATGTTTTGGTCGCTGCCTAAGTCACACGCGTTCTGTCCCACACACACACATGCTCACACGCTCTCCCACACACACATGCTCACACGCTCTCCCATACACACACACACGCTCTCCTACACACAGACAGACACACACACACAGTCTTCTTCAGACACAATGTCATATTTGAAGTTCCTACTCAGCGGTACAGTACACACACACACACACACACACACACACACAGCGTACCATACTAGCAGCCAGTGTGAGCTCTCTCCTCTTTCACCCCAGGGTCTGTGGATGCAGGCAGACCTGCTCTCTCTCTGCATGTTAGACCCAGCATGAGGACAGCTCATCCTGTGTGTGTTTCTCCTTACTAGTGTTGGTTCATACAACCTTCTGCAGGTGGATGGGTGTGCTGGTGGCCCAACCCAATCACACACACACACACAAACACACACACACACACACAAACACACACACCTCTTCCTCCCCTCTTGTCCTTCTTCTATCCATTCTCACTTCTCATCCTTTCTTTCCTTTTCCACTGCTCTCTGTCCTCCCTCCCACAGTGTGAACCAGACACCTGACCCTGTACTCTGGCTTTGGTTACACACCAGCTGGGCGAGAGAGTGTCTGTGTGTGTCCGTGTGTGCGTGTGTGTCCGTGTGTGTCCGTGTGTGTGCGCGTGTGTGTGTGTGTGAGAGAGAGAGAGGGTGAGAAACAGAATAAAACCACCCCCTTGTATGAAAGACCACAATGAGAATAGGCCCCTACTTACCAGAAGTGCAGCAACCACGTGTGTGTGTGTGTGTGTGTGTGTGTGTGTGTGTCTGTGTCTGTGTCTGTGTCTGTGTCTGTGTGTGTGTGTGTAAAGGTGGGGGCTTCCCTTGTGTGCAGGTTGAGTAAAACAGTGGCAACTTGTAAAGGCGATGTCTTATATAACCCAGCACTCAGGGGAGGGGAAACGCATGCACACACAAACTAACACTGCTGGAAGGTGTAGGAAAACACTGACACACACACACACACGCAGCTGTACAGAGACCTCCTGCTGGGAACAGGGGATCTCACAGAGGGTGTTCAGTCAGAGCTGCTGTCTTCCTGCCCCCACCCTACATCTTACACACACACACACACACACACACACACACACACACACACACACACACACACACACTACTTGTGTGTGTTATTTTATGTTGTACTGCATGCACTGTTTGTACATTGCTTTAGAGAAAAGCAGGTCAGAGTGCTTTGAGTTAAAGCGTGTGTTTGATTTGATCTGCGGCATCTCCCCCCTGCAGAGAAAACCCTGAGGGGGGAGAAGGGGAGGCAGATCGGGGTGAAGGAGAGAGGGAAGGAGCGCAGGAAAAGCAGTCCGGAGAAGAAGGAGAGATGGAAGTCTGACGATGGCTCTCTCCTTAAACAGCTCGGTAAGACCCTGGTTATGGCTGGGTGTGGCAACTTGGGAGAGAGAGAGGGAGTGTGTGTGTGTGTGTGTGTGTGTGTGTGTGTGTGTGT
>BROE01000017.1:5783176-5842807 GCA_036571765.1 Plecoglossus altivelis | reverse complement strand
TAGAACCACACCAGTACAGCTATAGAACTACACCCTGCCCTAGAACCAGACCAGCACAGCCCTAGAACCGCACCAATACAGACATAGAACTAAACCCTGCCCTATAACCACACCAGCACAGCCATAGAACCGCACCAGCACTGTCCTAGAACCATACCCAGCCCTAGAACCACACTCAGGCCTAGAACCACACTCAGCCCTAGAACTAGAGCAACATTTCCCCTAGCTAGAACGAAGCCAGACTATTCGATTCAGTTACATCACACCATGTTCTGTGATGCTGTATCCCGTTTTGACTCCATATCCTGTTTTGTGACATCACATCCTGTGCCCTCCGCAGCTCCTGCAAGGGGAGGAGAGCCTGCTGAGCCTTATGATGGATCACTCTATGAAGTCTACCTGGCAAACTCCCCAGCTGGGTAGGAGGCCCCGGGGAGGCAAGCCCAGGGCCCGGGCCCCCCCGCACGCCAGCCCCCCTCCGCCCCCAGACCCCCCGGCCGTCACTACTGGCCCCTCCTCTACCCGGGGCCCCAGGGTGGGGGTGGTGCCCCCGGAGGAGCGTCCAGGCCACGCGGCCCGCAGAGGAGAGCGTTCCAGAGGGTCCAGAGCCCTCCATCAGCACCACCACCTCCACCCCCAGCCTCGCAGCACGGATCCCCGGCAGGACCCCCCTCCACAGCCCCCCATCTCCAAGATGGACTCCTGCCACATCTCGGAGGAACGCGGACCCTGGGACAGCCTTCATACGGGGGGACCAGCCTCCCCTTCGGCCCCCAGCCCTACCTCCTCCCCCACACAAGCTTGTAGTCCCGGGACAGGGCCTGAGACAGGGGGAGGGGCCCCCCGTGTGCCCCTGCGGCTCCGCCTCACCCGTCAGAGTAAGGCCCGGGGGAGGGGGGGGACAGGGGGAGCAGAGCCAGTGGAACGCCAGGAGAGAGATCCGCCCCTTCCTGGGAAGGAAGCGACGCTGTTGGACACTGAGACAGACGGGTACTTCTCAGACGCCGAGCAGAGCGACTCGGAGACTCGCTCCAGCGGACGCAAGCTCCGCCTTCCCCAGATGCATGCTGGGAGCGAGGACTTGCTGAGACGAAGTGTTCTGGCGTCGTAAACGACAACAAAAAACTGAAAACACACACGTACACACACACACACACACACACTCCCTCCATAGACCAGGACACAAACTGTTCAACGCTGGAGTTCCATCCCAGCATCCCCAGTTTCCACGGTTACCCTTAGTGCTCTCAACACTGACTACACATACATAAACACATGCCTACCTACAGTTGTACTCTCTACTACCATCCTAGTTTGCTTTAATGAACCAAATCTGTGTGTCGTCATCCAGCCTTCTGCTTGCTGGCGGATAGCAGAGGCTAGCTGTCAGTCAGATGGCTCCACACCCAGACTTTAGTCTCTAGAGCTGGTCCACAGTTCTACACATGCTGTATGTTGGAATGAAACAGAACAGACTATACCCATTGTGAGCCTCTCTCCCCTCCTCCTTAATTTTCTTTAGTTACATGCGATCTACCCTCGCCGACGCTGTCCCGTTGTCGACGGCGAGGAGAGCGTGACACGCATGTGGGCATTACAACGTCTGTTCAGGCGACTCGCGCCGCTTCCCTCCTGTCCCGACCTCCGTCTCTCCGGCGCGGGGCCGACCGGCGTTTCAGGCGTGACTCTGAACGCGTGCAGTCGAGCGGCAGAGGGGGGAAAACCTAACCTTTCAAAAGCACAGACAGGAGGAACTTTCCTACACACGTGTGCATATACAGTACAAGGATGTACACACACACACACATTGACAACCACACTCCTATAAGCAAATGATTTCTCATTCAAAGCAGATGTTGAAACAAGCTGGCAACGGCGTGTTCCTCCTTCTCCTCGTGTTTCGGCTGACATCATTGGACAAACATTATTCTGAGGAATTCAAATGTGTGCCTTCTGTTGCCCCCCCCCCCTAAAAATATCTATCAACCAATCAAATCAACCAATCAAATCAAATCAGTCATCTAATCTGATTTGGTACAATCAAAACAAAGGAAAGCCTGTTGTCGTGGGTCGTTATCGCGACTGACCAGCAGGGGGCTCTCCAGTGCTCCAGTGCCTAATGAGAAGGATGTATTAGCATTGATCACCCCCACCGAATCCCCCAGCAAGTGAATCCACACAGGCGCACGGATCAGAGGGTGGGGCTGTCTGTTCTCTGCCCCCACCCAACCCCCCCAGCCCACCCAACCCAACCCCCCCCACCTCCTCCACAGTCGTGACAGACACCCTACTGTCAGGATGGAAGATCATGTATCCTCCTTCAGAGGCCGTGATGTCCAGTTGTTTTGTTGTAAATCAAGTTTCTGTTTCTGGGGGGGTAAAAAAATCTTTGTTTCGTTTGCTCTCAGAGTTGTGCGTTGTACCGACGTGGTCCATGGTAAATTTCTCAGGGTTTCAACAAAACAAAAACAAAAATAATCAAAAACAAAAAACTATTAATAGGGTTGAAATCGAACCTAAAAATCAAAGTTAAACTTAGATATATTATATAGTAAAAAATACATATTTTATACATGTATAAAGCGATATGTGTAGAAAGTTCCTTTGGCAAGTTTCATCGTTTGAACTCTGACTTTTGGGTCAAATCTGATCTGCAAGTACTTCAGGTGCGCTTGATGTAGCTCATCCAGTACAAAGCAAACCAATGCAGAAGCCAAAATGTGGAAACTCGGTGACAAATCAAACATCCGCCGCAGTACTTAGCATGGTAACTCAGCATTGGATCACTGTATTGAGCACCGGAACCTTCCTGGCCTTCTCAGAACTCTAGACCAGCCAATCGGCTGTCATCTGAGATGATCCAAGCCAAAGAACAGTGCGTTTTAACCAGACAGCATGCACACTATCAGTAAACGCACTCCGGAAGTCCCCTCGTCCAATCATGGGTGACTGTCACCGATCCAATTAATGAAGCAACCAATCGTCTGCCAGAGCTGTTTAGATAGGGGTGGGTTCCAGCTCAAAGATCATCTCATCTCACTTGAGCCATAGAGGACTTTTAAATGATCTGACCAATAGAAGGGGTTTGATTCATGTAGCCTTCAGTCCTATTGGCTGGCCCACCCGACCTTTGACCCCCTAATGGAGAGAGTTGACAGCTGCTGAAACGTGTATGTGTGTGTGTGTGTGTGTGTGTGTGTGTGGTGTGTTTTGGGTGACAAACCCGACCACACCCAACCAGAGATGGTATAACAGGGTTGTAGTGTAAAAGATGATTAGTTTTCTAAGTGTTGTGTCAGTGGTTCAGACCATGTGTTTTGGCCTGGACTTACTGAGCATTCAGGACGACCAGCAGCGTGTGTGTATGTGTACGTGTTTGTGTGTGTGTGTGTGTGTGTGGCAACAGTCCACACCACAGCCATCTAAGATCTAGCAACCATCCCCATGGAAAGATAACCATCACAACACATCGCAGTGTAACAGCGNNCCCCTTCAACCCTCCACCCCCTCCTCCCCCTTCCCTCCCTTCCCCTTCCCTCCCATCGCCCTTCAATAAGTTGCTCAGACAACTCAATGTAAACTTAGTTCAGTATTCAATATCGGGAGTTTGTGAACTAAGTCTGTAGACGATGTTTAGACAGGCTTTTCATGAATATTCTTCACGTGTGACAGCCATGCTAGGAGTGTGACGGCAATGTGCTCTTCCTCCACCAAGAGGCTGGGCTCCTTCAGATCTTCATGTCCACACTAGCTCACTACCAAGGGCACCAGGCTAGGGTGCTGGGTCTCTGTGTTACTGTGGGTGTTGGAACTGGGCCATGGTTGTTGCCTTAACAACTGTTATATTCCAACAAATGTAACTCAAAAGGCATGGCTTAAGGAGCTCCGCCCCTTTAGTAGCTTCATCCAATAGGGAATTGGTTCTAGTTTGCTTCATCCAATAGGACACTGGTTCTAGTTTGCTTCATCCAATAGAACACTGGTTCTAGTTTGCTTCATCCAGTAGGAGACTGGTTCTATGCTGCTTCATCCACTAGGGAACCGGTCATTAGCTGTTATTTTGTATGCACCAACAATATTGAAATAATACTGTACTACTACTACTACTACTACTACTACTACTAGAGACAACTTTCTGTTTCATTTTTCTCCGTGTTAAAAAGCCTTTGCAAGCTGTTTGGTAAACGCTTTCTCCGTGGCTCATTTCTACTGACTCATCAGACACTGCTGCCTCTACTGGTGTTCTGCTCCCCCTCCCTCCCTCCCTCCTCCTCTTCCACCCCCCTCCCTCCCCTCTGCACCCCTTCCTCCTCCCGCCCCTCCCCTCCCTCCTCCTCTACCTCCCTCCCTCCCCCTCACCCCCCACCCCACATTTTCTGTTCACTACAGTACAAGTTATCGGTCCTTAATCCTAGGACTAACTTACACCCTCCTCCCCTCCTCCGTCTTCTCTGTCGCTCCCTCTCTTTCTCCCCTCCTCTCTCCCGACCCCTTTCCCTCGCTCCTCTCCCCCTCCTCCTCATCCCCCGGCAACTTCCCTCGAAACATCACTGCTCATATTTACTCCCCTTCCTCTTCGCTCCCCTCCCCCTACTCTCTCTCTCCCCCCTTCCCTGCTTACCATGCTTGCGTCCCCGCTCCTAATTGAACTTTTAGGTACCGCCGCCAGGCAGGATCCAATAGCAAACACCTTTAAGGACAAATAAATGACGTACATGTAAACATCTCTGCGGAGGAGAGAATCCATTTGAGTGCGAGCTAGTCTGCGTGTGCTCGGAAAAGAGAACGTAGAGAGAAGAGGGTTGGAAGAAGGGAGAGAATATCTATCTTGTTGGGAGTGACAGAGACCTAGGATTAGAGGGAGGAGTCGAGGAGGAAAGCGAGGGAGGAGCGGAGGGACCTGAGAGAGAGGAGGGTTGAGGAGAGATGGTGATGAGCATGTCTAGAGTGGATGAAAGAGCGAATGAGGAAAGAAGAAGACAGTTGTCCGTTGCTGTCTCTTGTTTTCGTTCTTGTACCCACACAGTGATACTTAACAATAGCAGCACAAATATCCATAAAAAACTACACACGATCAGCCCATGCACTACTCTCTCTCTCCCTCACTCTCCACATCTCGCTTCCTCGCTCAGTCCCTGAACTTCGGCCTCCGTCCTCCCTCTCTACTCGCCACCTGTCCCTTTCTCATCTTCCCTGCCCAACGCCCCCTCTATCTCTTTCTCCTCCTTCGTCGATCCAGTACATCAAATAGTGCCGTACCCTCTCTACGCCTCTCGCCTCTTCTCTCTCGCATCTCTCCCTCTCTCTCGCTCTCTCACCTTTTCTCTTTTTCCTTCTCTCCCTCTCTCATCATCTCTTGTCTCTCTCTCCCTTGCTCGCTCCCGCCACTACTCTCCTTCTATCTCTCTCCTCCTCTCTCCCTCTCTCTCCTCTCTCTCCCTGGCTGCATCACACTGTAAAGCAAACAGAAACATACTGTTCCACGTGAGCCACAGTATTGTTGCATCATAATCACTCGCCCCACCGCTCTAAGCCTTAACATTTATCCACGAAGCCAGATCACAATGTTACGACATTTTGATATACATTCAATAGAAAACTGTCAAGGCAGTTGCTGTGAGTTAGTGAAGTTTACGGTGAGTGGCTGCGTGTGTAGTCTGTCGCTCGTGTTGTAGCATGTGTACGCAGATTATCCCATGAATCACGGTATGAGATCTTGATGTATGTGCACAAAATATATTTCACACCTGTATGTGTGTGCGGATGCACAGCCTTACTTCAGTCCCAAGGCTAATTGCAGTTAAAGTGCCCCCCCTCTCACACACACACACATACGCACACACCGTGCTCTACCCCAGACCTTTTGTTCTCCTCAGAGAACACACGCAGAACCCGGGCCAAGGTTCTCCGGTCTGAGCGGGCTATTTCTCACCGCTGGGGTCACACACAGCGTTAGTGTCAGTAGAAGCAGCAGTCCTCTCCGGAAGGTTCTCCCTCCTCCTCAGTCAGATCAACTTTCAAACCGTTTTCCCCTCAAATCTCTTCTCCTCAGCCGAAGTCACTCGCAAAGTTTGCCGTTCGCTTCAAAGTAGAGCGACCTGCCTCAGATGTCGTTGTGATTTGTTCTTTGGCTCGTTCCGTTGGTCTTAAACGCGTTCCCAGATGAGTTCTGCTTCAATCTCTTCCCCCTATTGGTCTGTCACCAATCAATCATGGACAGCAGGTCCATCAGTCCCTCTTCTTAATATCCTATCCCAGTGTTCTTACAGGTCACATGCACTATTTGGAAATCAATCAGTGATCTCTCCAATCAGATCGTACCCTGACAGGCTCCTCCTCCCTCATTAGTCATATTTGTCCTTAAAAAGCGGTTGGGAATCACTGCTGCCCAGAACCGTTCCTCTGTCCCATCAGTTCCACAATACAGAACATGAATGTTACAGGAGTTCTCTCTTCTGTGATCTTTGTTTCAAAGAATGTTGTGCCATTTGTTAATAGCAAAGAGAGATATTGAACATATATTAAAAAGAAGAGCTATTTTAAATTATTTTTTGGCTTTTTTTGCAATATTTATTTTCTTGTATTAGAATCTTCTTTGTAGGAGGGAAAATCGAAAAAAGTATTTTTCATTAGTGCAAAAAAAACTATTTTTTTCCTTTTTGTACACTTTCAATGTTTAAGCGAAACTTTAAAAGCAATATGATGATGTTCCATGTGACTGTATCTGCATGCTGTTTGTGTCGCCTTAAAGATGGCTGTGTCGACTATGACCCCCTTCCCCCTCCCGCCCCCCACCCTTCCAACCTGTGATAGGGTTGACCAGTGCAGCCAATAAAGCAGTGCTTTCTGTGTACTTCCTGCCTACTCTGCCTCTCTGTCCACCTGCTTAACAGTGAGAAACCTCTTCAACATGTTATGGCTGACGCGTTCAGCCTTTTGGGTCTGTAAAGAACACGCAGGAGAAGTCTCTGAGGACTATCGACTAGAGTCCTGTTTAGAGTAGGACTACGCAGACAAAGAAATCCAGAGGCGAAACGCTCTTCACCCACATCTGTAGTCCGTTCTGCTACCGTTTAAGTGAGTTTGCTCAAGTGGGGGACTACAGCACCCAGAGTTCTTTGCAGGAGTTCGGAACATTCCCGAGGTCTGAGCGCTCAGTGGTCTGGGTGATGGATGTTCGCCGTGCTGCTCTTAAAGCAACAAAGCGTTGACTTTAGAGCACTTGTTTAAAGTGTCCCATCATGCACAGCAGGCTGAGGAAGTGAGCGATAGTTTGTTTCTGTTGTTCTTGGGCAGCTTCCAGGACACTTTGCGGTAAATGACGTCATCTCTTCCTGGACCCCCACCACCCACACGCATGAACACACACACACACACACACANCATAACTATGAGGTGTAGAACCAGAAGAAGAAAAAAGTTGAATTTTCTAGAAGGGTGTGAGGGGGGGGGGTCATCCGCCATGCTTATTCCTGTTGCAGCCAACAGCATGGAGTACTTTAATGAATGATGTCGAGGCCCGTTGGTATGGTAACAGGCTGACAGCCGTGGACGTCTATAGCGTGAGGGTTTGGAGGAAGCTGTCCGAGCCAGGTGGAGACTGCAGACCGAGTATCTATCATCATAGCAGCAAACAGAGCGCTATCCGCATGGAGGGGCGTGACAGCCAGCCTGTTCATCATCAGTCCTCTGGAGGCCTCTAGTGGCTGTAGGGGGTTACTGCAACAGACTGGTCATAGGCGTTAAGGCTCTTGTGCCACACTGACCAATGTTGCTGCACTGTTGGACATGCTGGCGTTGAGGTGAACCACTGAGGAACTGTCTCACGCTAGGAAGCACAGAGAGCTAGAGTCTGTGTTTTAGCGTATTCATAAGTCCAAACGTAATTTGGCCTCTGCTTTGCTCTCGTTAAGTATTTATGACATTATCAGAATCTGTTTTATTTGCCGTGTAAGTTCGTACATTAAAGGAAGGAAAGTACATACAATGAACATACGGATTCCATCCATACATCTTTACATACACCTTATCTGTCCCTCTCTCCATCCACCTACCCATGTATCAGTCTATTATCTATCTATCTGTATACATCCACCCATCATCGATCAACCTAGCCATTCATCTATCCATACGTCTGTCTGTCCCTCTCCTTTATCCACCTACCCATCTATCTGTCTATGTATAACCGTCTATGTGTCTATTCATCCATCCATCTATGTGTTTATTCATCCATCCATCTGTCTACATATCCATCTTTCCAAGAGAGGCATCTCATGTTCTTGTTGAACAGCCTCCAGCGCTGCTGGGTCCACCGTCTTACTACAGAATCAAACTTTCTCTTTCAATATGGCAGCTTCAGACCCCCCAGGACCCCCGTGTGTGTGTGTGTGTGTATGCTGTGTGTGTATGCTGTGTGTTTGTGTGTATGTGTGTGTATGCTGTATGTGTATGCTGTGCGTGTATGTGTGTATGTTGTGTGTGTATGTTGTGTGTGTGTATGCTGTGTGTGTATACTGTGTGTATGTGTGTATGCTGTGTGTGTGAATGTGTATGCTGTGTGTGTGAGTGTGTATGCTGTGTGTATGTGTGTATGCTGTGTGTGTATGCTGTGTGTGTGAGTGTGTATGCTGTGTGTGTGCGTGTGTATGCTGTGTGTGTGTGTATGCTGTGTGTGTATGGTGTGTATGTGTGTATGCTATGTGTGTATGCTGTGTGTGTGAGTGTGTATGCTGTGTATGTGCGTGTGTATGCTGTGTGTGTGAGCGTGTATGCTGTGTGTGTATCTATGTGGGTTATTAAGATGTTACAGGGGAGGTTAACTGAACAACTGGCTCCCTGCTGAGTTTATTGTCAGTGAAAGTGTGTGTGCATGAGTGCCAGTGTACACAAGGGTTGTGTGTGTGTGTGTGTGTGCGTGTTCGTGTGTGTGTGTGTGTATGTGTGTGGTGTTGCAGCTGGTTGCATTATCCTGCTGCATGTCCCCAGGCTGTCTCCAGCTCTGTGAGGAGATGAAAGTCCTGCTGACAGAACAGCCTCCTCTGCTCATTACTCGCTCACTGACTGGTACTGGAGGGCCTGGGACTGGAGGAGCTGGGGCTGGAGGGGGCTAGGACTGGAGGGGGCTGGGACTGGAGGGGCTGGGACTGGAGGGGGCTGGGACTGGAGGGGGCTGGGACTGGAGGAGCTGGGACTGGAGGGGGCTGGGACTGGAGGGGCTGGGACTAGAGGGGGCTGGGACTGGAGGAGCTGAGACTGGAGGGGGCTGGGACTGGAGGGGGCTAGGACTGGAGGGGGCTGGGACTGGAGGATCTGGGACTGGAGGGGGCTGGGACTGGAGGATCTGGGACTGGAGGGGGCTGGGACTGGAGGGGCTGGGACTGGAGGAGCTGGGACTGGAGGAGCTGGGACTGGAGGGGCTGGGACTGGAGGAGCTGAGACTGGAGAGGGCTGGGACAGAGAGAGGGGCTGGGACTTGAGGCGGGCTGGGACAGAGGGGGCTGGACTGGAGGGCTGGGCTGGACTGGAGGGCTGGGATCGAGGGGGCTGGGACTGGAGGTGGTGGGACTGGAGGGGACTGGGACTGGAGGGGACTGGGACTGGAGGGGCAGGGAACTGTGGGGGGCTGGGACTAAGGAAGGGAGGCTGGGACTCTTGGGGTACTGGGACTGGAAGGGGCTGGGACTGAAGGGGGCTGGGAGCTGGAGGGGGGCGGGAACTGGAGGGCTGGGCCTAAGAGGGGCGGGACTGGAGGGCTGGGACACTGAGTTGCTGGGCTGGGAGGGGACTGGACTGGAGGGAGGGAGCTGGGACTGTAAGGGGGGCGGGGATGTGAGGGGCTGTAGAACATGGAGAGGGCTGGACTGGAGATACACATATACACACCCACACATCTACACACACCCACACATCTACACACACCCATACACATACCACACACCCACACACACCCATACACATACACACACCCATACACATACACACACCCATACACATACACACACCCACACACACTTCTCTGATCGCTAAATATAGACCCACCTTCTCTCCTTTTGTGGGGTTCATTTGCCCTCTTGTGTGCCAGCCAGGGATGCTTCTGACACTGGCCTAACTAGACAGCTGACTGCTGCAAGGTTCCCATGGTAACGTGGAGGAGGAAAATAGACTGAGGATTCTCTTTCCTCACAGGTTCAAATGCCCCCTGATATGTCACCATGACAGAGCTTATACATATTATTAAGTTGCCAATGTACTTTCTGAGCAGCCTAATTTTACATAACGCTGCGTTTGTGACAAATTATTGTGCTTATTGTCAGTCCGCTTTCTTCAACACCCCTTCCAAAATGTTCTCTCTCTCTCTGTCTCTCTCTGTCTCTCTCTCTTCAAATTCTCCTTTATAGAGACATAAAGGGTTATGTCTCTCTCCCTCTCTTTCTTTCTCATGCTTTGCCAAACGCTAAACCCTTCTCCAAACAGAACCTTGTGACTTCACACACACGCCAGTGTCATATTGGTCAGTGCCAGTACATCAGTCCTGCCAAGTCTCTAAACATTTCAGTTGGTCTATCTGGGTCTGGCCAAGGTTGTGCTCAGAAAACGAGGCCTTAAGGTTATGTTCTAAATGTTAGTGCAATAGACTTATTACTATCTGGGTTATTTAATTCAGTCATCAATAAAGATAACGGTTTGCTAGCTTGCACACTACAGTACACAAGTCAAACAGTAATCAAGAGGCTTTGAATGCACCTGTCAGAGGTCACGTTCCGTCAATTAACTAACATCGGCGCACGTGCACAGACAGAGCGTGCCGTATGTCACATCGTCTCCCTGAGATAATCAATCATGATTACTTCACTGTAACGGCAAACAGCGAGGGAAACAGAAATACAGATGACATGTTCTGCTTTTAAAAGTCCCCGCAGCTACTTTCTCCCAGGTTTTGCGGTAAGTCTTTGCTCACATCGTCGTGGAAAGTACTGTAACCTGAGCGAGAAACATGTTTACGTTATCTTAAATGGTAGTGGCTGAATTCTTCCATTGCTAACAGTGGAGGTTCTATATGAATATTATTTGCTTTCTTTTTAAAATAGTAAGTCTCTACCTTAATGTGGGATATACACTATATGTGCGTCTCTTTGGGTTAAAAAAAAGTCTGCCAAAAGATGAATAGTTAAAATGTCAAAGAATACCTTTGTCGTGACGTTGTGTCAAAAATACAAACTTCGTGTCAACAACACTACAGCCCTCTTGTGGCTAAAACTAGACACTGCATCAAAGGTGTCGCAAAAGCGACCAGTGAGTGTGCACTGTGTGGCCTTTACAGCAGGGCATGGGTTCAAATCCAGCCTAGGCCGCTTCCCTTTTCCTCCTAAATGTCCGGTCTCAATTCACTGCCTATCCTAATAACCCAGAAGTACTATGCATGTTCTGCTCCTCAACTCTATCGAAACAGAACTGTATGTAAATTGATCACGACTAGCCTAGTAACGCTTCTACTGTTTCTACTAAGCGGCGCTTAAAGTAGCTACGCGCTATGTTCAACGCAGCACTACTGGGGCGCCAAAGTGATGGTGAAAAAAAATATAAATTAAAATAAAAAAATATGTTGCGGCTGTTATGCGTTTCTGAAATTCCTCAATGTTATATAACATTTTAGAGGACCAACAGGTTAGAGTCGATGTTATATCTTATTAGATTCCAACTTTAAATTTAGCCGTAGAAGAGGGATCGGGCCGCGGTGAGCGTTGAGCGAGCAGGTGCGAGTAGTAAGTTGTAGTCAAAGTAGTAAAAAAAAAAGGGAAAGTATGGTTAAAGTGAAGAGAAAGAGGGACAAGGAGATGTCTTGTCAAGGGATGCGACAGCAGGTAATAATGTGGATGTTGATATGCAACATGAATGATTTTAAGTGCTAGGTCTGTGCTTCCAGGCTTGCAAGTATTCACGTTAACAGGCTAGCTTGCGTTTGCTAACACCGATAATGTATCAGCCACGACATGCTAAACCGCGACCGCTGAGCTAAAAACTGGTCAATATAAGGTAGCTTTATAAATAACAAGAATCTGGAAAACATAAGTAATGAAACAGATGTGGTTTGCCGTTGAAGTATGCTTAGATTTACTACCAAACTGGGATGCTAGCTAATATTCATGTTAACAAACTGTTCTCAGGCTAGCTCGTGTTTGCTAACACTAGCAGCTACCGTGGGGTTAACGGCCATCTTAAATTAACCAAATGTTTGGCATCTTTAATGGTCTGTTTAGTGCAGAGTACGTTGTGCACAGTCGTCTGGTTTGTTTCCAGTCTTTTGAAGAGTCCATAGAAGGTCTTAAGGTGCTGTTAGAGCTATGTACCCTCCCGTGCCTGCGAGGAACCTTTTCTTTGGGGTTAAGGTTCCATCTCCAAGTCCTCACTGTCGTTTCATGAAGTCTGAAGTTTGAGTTGTTCTAATGCCAGATCAAAATAGTTTAACGTTTTGTTATAGGGTATTATAATATGTAAGCTTTTAGACTAATCTAGCCATTGCGAAATAGAAAAAATGCATTGTTGTATAAAAAAAAAACTTGCACATGTGAGAAATGTAACAATTAGTCGGCTGACAGCGGGTTACGTAGTAAACAAATCAGGACGCAAATACTCGAATACCATCAACGATTATTTATTTATTGTAGTGAAAACAAAGTACAAGAAAAGTGCCCTACAATGACGTGGTCGCCACGGGGCAACCGTTTAAATTGCCACTTGCCACAATGTGGTTGCCAAGGGCAACCGTTAACCCCGACCCCATATATATATATACATGGTAGACCTACAGTGGCCGATATACTTTAAAATAAACCTTCATTATTTAAAGCCCATACGTGATGTACCGCAAACCTTATTATTTATTTATTGGCCAAATTACGCTGCGCACCCCTCTGGGACAGGATATTTGCGCGCGTTTCCACGGTAACTTGTTTACACTTCGACAACGCGCTTGAAAGACTGAGACACAATAATTTCTTATGGACTCTCATTAAGCCTGTTATTCATTGCAAACATTTATTACAATTTATGATGCAAACAACAGTAAGAGTCTCTCCTATCAGGAACAGTTAATGGAATACTAGAGAAATGAGACGGAGGGACAGAACAGAAAAAACCTTTATTAATGCGCCATTTCGTTATGTTTCTTAAGAATAATAAGAAAAACTACAACTGATCTGAGACAATATGTTCTCATAATCCTTAACATTTCTTTTTTTATTGTTAAATTTGGCATCTGCTCCCTTGTATTGTACTTTCCATAAATGGTCGTTAAAAAAACTAACAAGGCATGCATAATAGTTTCTGATAATGCACATTGATTGAAGGAAACCGCTTATTGAAAATCCATGTACGATGGATGTGTACATTTCATACGTGGTCCCTTATAGGTTTCCTAGGCTTGCGATGGCCCCGTTCCAATACTCTCAAATGCACCCTTCCCCTCCTCCTCGGCCTTGAGAAAATATTGATCTGATATCAAATGCCTATGGAACCATGTCGGCCCATATATCTGTGATGAGGAGAGGGACGGTGGAAGCACTTGAGAGTATTTCCAGCAGTCGTTTCTGTCCACGCTCTGCTAACTTCACAAGTCTAATCTTCCTTTTGTAGTGTGCTTGGCCCAGTCCTTCGCGCATTGTTGTGGAGATGGCGTCACTCGTGGTTGTGGATTGTCTGGTTTGTTTGTGACCTAAACGACGTCACCCTTGGAATGGTTATCTTGTGTTTTGGTGGTGTCCTAATACTCATGGTCTGAAATCGGCTATTCTTACAGGACGATTTTACATCTGTGTACACTAAACACATTGAATATTATTATAGTAGCTCCAAATCTGCTTATCATCTTGGTTTGGGATGTTTTGTATGTTTTTATTATTTTCCTTTTTTCTGCTGCTGCTCGCGTTGTTCTCTCTGCCACCATCTCCTTAAAACCACCGGTACTTCTGGATGACTTCTACAACTCCACGAAACTCCTCAACAGAAGTTTCTAGACCCTAAAACCTGCTGCTACGCCAGTGACCATCCAGCTAAACATAAACCTGGGATACGTCCGAGAAATGAATGGATCTAAATTCATGACGTCAAGCTAAATAAATGCATGTTGGTTTCCATGGTTACAAACGGATAGACAAGACCATGACGACGCTACCTGTTAGGGGACTGCTGTCATTCTGGAGGCCTCGTGTACTTGAAACCATGTACTTGTATATTTATATATATATATACTTCATATATAAAAAATGATAAGGAAAAAGTTCAACTTATCGCGGTGGTCAAACAACTAGTCGTGTGTCGGCTTTGCTGTTAAAAAAGTGTATTGCAAACGTGTAACGACTAGCTCTGCTCTTCCTCGCTGCTCAGAAAGAGTTGGAGATGAGAGGGAAAACTTTGAGTTTATACCTTTTTAAAGTCATGTACAGATTTACAGTTTAGAATGCGTTGGTCACAACAACATGTCATGAAGGCAGATGGGTGGGGGGGAGGAGGAGGAGGGAACAAGA
The DNA here is from genome assembly GCA_036571765.1 of Plecoglossus altivelis. Taxonomy (NCBI): domain Eukaryota; kingdom Metazoa; phylum Chordata; class Actinopteri; order Osmeriformes; family Plecoglossidae; genus Plecoglossus; species Plecoglossus altivelis. The sequence goes on along the minus strand of BROE01000017.1, from coordinate 5,828,285 downwards.
TGGAGGGGAAAACAATAAACAAAAAAAAAGGAATCATCTGTTGGAATGGGAGCATCTCTGCAGAATCATGTGATGGAGGAGGAAGAAAGATAAAGAGAGACAGATGGTGCGTAACCAAATGTTCGACCAATAAAAGTCTATTGGGTTTGTGTTGTACAGATGTTTTTTTTTTCTGATAGCGACTTTTATAACCAAACATTGGGGCTGAGTATGGTGGTGGGTGGGGAGTGGGTTGGGGGGCAGCAGGCCTGGGTGGAGCTCCCGCCCCCCGCATGGCAGGTCTGACTGGGCTGCTGTCTAGTCGATGTACTGGGACAGCCAGCGGAAACCCTCTCCGTAGCCCTGCCTCATCTTCACGCTGCACATGAACACCTCCAGAGGCCGTGTGTTCAGCTCCTTCATGGGAGTGCTGCCCTGGAGTCCAAAACAAACGAGCACCGATGGGAAAACACAGCTGTCAGTATGGATGGACGCTGAACACATAGTGAGTAAAGCTCACCAGCCCCATCGTGTGTCCGTGTGTCCTCACCTTGCCCGTTGTCTGTCCGTACAAGCCAAACATCTCCCTCAGCTTCTCCTCACTGATGGCTTCTGGTCTGTCAATTTTGTTACCAAGGATAAGGATAGGCACGTTTCCAATGGTCTCGTCTGTCATTAGTGCCTGAGGAAACAAGGAGAGGAAACGAGAGGATGCAGGTTGTTAGAAATGAAAGACCATTACTACACCAAACCAGCCCTGACCCCCCCAACCTCTCCTCTGTAAGAAATTTTCTTTTGACGAAAAAGAACAAAAACCAATCAAAAGCTGGATGAGGACAAGACCGTCGGGGTTCTTACGTCAAGTTCTGTTTTGGACTCCATCAATCTCGGGTGGTCTGCACAATCCACCAGGAACACGATGCCATTGATGGCTGGGAGGTAGTTTTTCCACACTCTGCGAGCTGCAAACACACACACAGTGTTACTGTATGTGATGATCTTCGTTTGAAGCCTTCTCCAGTCTCACACTCACTATTAGAACAACAAACCCTTGCTGCTTCACGTCAGTGCAACATTACGAGTGTGTCACACACACACACACACACCTTGTGCATGGCCTCCAAGGTCAAAAGTGGTGAAAGTCATGCCGGCGATCGTCAGCTCCTCCGACGCTAAAACAGGAAGACAGTCGCAACGTCACCATGACAACACTGGCAGGCACAGGAAGAAGAAGCTTGCACACCAACACACATCTGAGAGGAGCCTGTTCCGCTCTTTCACTCCCGGCTAAAGGTCAGGATCAAGAAGCAGGGTTCTGGTATTGCCAGGCTACTGTTACCAGGCAGATCTGGGACCGCCCCCAAACCAGCAGCAACTTACTTGGATGTAAAGTTGGGACGTGCTGTCCCAATCTGTCATCTTTGAGCATGTGCAGTAACGTCGTCTTGCCGGCATTGTCCAAGCCCAGGAACACTAACTTGCCTGATTTCTTGTACAGTCCTGAAAGTCGAAGCAAAAGCTTGTCATCTAACAAGTATTGTAAACACTGTGTCATCCTCGCTGGATAGAAATACTAACACGGTATTCTTACCATTTAAAAATGTCATAAATCAAAAGGGTTCAAACGGAAATCAATTAATCTTCAGAAAACTCAAGTCATGTAATGGTGTGCATTCAAAAGTAATGGTAAATAGGCTCATTATTTACCTATCTGTACCATTGAAAGAAAAAACGCTGACAGCGGTAACAGAACAGGTTTGCGTGTGTGTGGGTGGTTTGCGTTTGGATCTGTGAAAGCATGTCCTTCTGTCAAGTAGCAGTCAGCATGCAATCATTCCTCCACTGTTATTCACCCGAATAGTATTTTACCTGTTTAACAAGATATAGTGTGAAGCAACACCTTGCGGGCAAAAAACGGAGACACTGACAAGCACAGAAACTAGACTTTCCCAAAGTCTCTTACAGTCACCATCTACTGACACAGAAACTAGACTATCCCAAAGTCCCTTACAGTCACCATCTACTGACACAGAAACTAGACTTTCCCAAAGTCTCTTAGTCACCATCAACTGACACAGAAACTAGACTATCCCAAAGTCCCTTACAGTCACCATCTACTGACACAGAAACTAGACTATCCCAAAGTATCTTACAGTCACCATCTACTGACACAGAAACTAGACTATCCCAAAGTCCCTCACAGCCACCATCTACTGACTCAGAAACTAGACTATCCCAAAGTCCCTTACAGTCACCATCTACTGACACATAAACTAGACTTTCCCAAAGTCCCTTACAGTCACCATCTACTGACACAGAAACTAGACTTTCCTAAAGTCTCTTACAGTCACCATCTACTGACACAGAAACTAGACTATCCCAAAGTCCCTCACAGTCACCATCTACTGACACAGAAACTAGACTATCCCAAAGTCTCTTACAGTCACCATCTACTGACACAGAAACGAGACTATCCCAAAGTCCCTCACAGTCACCATCTACTGACACAGAAACTAGACTTTCCCAAAGTCCCTCACAGTCACCATCTACTGACTCAGAAACTAGACTATCCCAAAGTCCCTCACAGCCACCATCTACTGACTCAGAAACTAGACTATCCCAAAGTCCCTTACAGTCACCATCTACTGACACAGAAACTAGACTTTCCTAAAGTCTCTTACAGTCACCATCAACTGACACAGAAACGATCCCATCAACTGACACAGAACCTTGAGATGGTGTCTGGCTAAGATACACTAGAAGACTGTCCTTCTGTCTGTCTGGTTATCACTGGGCTGCCACCTAGTTTAGCATTAGACCTGCGTTAACACAACACCATGCTGGGTGCTTCTAAACTCCACACACTTCCTCTCGGCCACAAGCAGGGCTGAGGAGCGATGTGTCTGTGACCGACCAGCCTTGGTCAGAGGGGCAGACAAAGCACTGCTGAGCAAAGGCTTGCTTCGTGTGTGTGTGTTTGTGTGTGCGTATGAGAGAGTGTGTGTGTGTGAGTGCAAGACAGACGAAACATGATCATCACCAGTACTCACCTAGAAACTGTAATACGCTACTGAAACCACTATAAATCCAGTCAAATATGAAGGACATATCCGGAGCTGTTGAATCCTGGAAGACAACGAGGAGGAGATCAGAGGTGAAACTGACGCTAATTAAGATCCCACACAGGCCATCTTCACAGTCTAGACGCTGGGCCCTGGAGTACAAAGTGTCGCCTTTCTCCAGAGCTAGGCCCAGAGCCTCAGGCCTCTCCTACTGGCTCAGCTGAGCCTTGGGAGTGCAACGTGAGGAGGCAGAGCCAGTCCTCCCTATCTGGAGCAGCCAGGAGATAAGGATGGTGACAATCAGTGGCTATCCATTGCGAGTACTATCTTGTTCCATTTGGATTCATTGGACAGAAGAACAAGGAGTTCACAAGTCAATGTTCACAATCTACTGGAGGCAGAGACCAAAGATGGGAGCTGTGAAAATGGGCTTCCAGTACCTTCAAAACTTCCCCCCAGATTTATATTTCCGTAGAATAATCCAATAAATAACCATACATAATGATAGCTGTAGAGTGAACTATATAGCAATAAGCCCCTAAAGCTGGTCCTGAACTTTTAATCATTGTTTGCTATTGTCAGGTGTGGGGGAGGGGGGCATGGGTTACTTGAATGTAGACAGCCCTTCCCTAGACAGTTGAACCTCACTTTTGTACCCAAAGGTGAACCATGACGCGCTCCATGCCATCATTCCCCACACTCTTGCCAACGCTGAGCTACAGTAGCACAGGATTGAGCATTCCCCACCCTGTGGCTCTCCTTACGCAAGGTGTAAACAACCCCAGGGTTGAAGTGTACTGGTGCCAAGGGTCAAGAACATGCAAATACAGCTGAGCTACACGTCAACAGCCGTCCAGCCACTCCGCTACCTCCTAGCCTCGCTCTTTGCCCTGCCAGCTGACACACCTGGGCCGACCACGTGTGACGTGCTCTGTGCGCCGGTAAAGCCGAAAGTAAGAAGTATAGCGGGGGGAGTTTCAGAGAGCTGCCAGGTGCATAAGATAGCATCTTCCTTCGGCTTTTTAACAAAAAAACGGTGACTGAAACGTCATTAAACCAACAGACTAGTCAAATCATTACTGAAACATTTAAAGCACATCTACTTTGAATGATTTTCCATAAGCATAAGTTCTTGCTACTTCCTGTAGAAATAACATGGTTGAATGGAGGCTATTTTAAGACTGACATACAGTTTATTTACACACATTTACTGGTCGCAGCCAAAGACGTGAATAGCATACTTTGCTAAATCCGGAGACTCCCTCAGACATCGAGATAACAACTTTGTATAAATTGAGTTATTTGAAAGCTGGGATCGTAAGTTAAACTATCAAATATCTAACAAGCTTTGAATTGTCAATCTCCTTGTTGATTGATTAAGAGCTATATGAACTTGTGATCCATAAATGTCGTCATTATTTAAATAAAATGAATACAAAGAAAGACTCCTGCGTCAGCATTGCTCACCGGATTAATCCTTCCTTACTAGGCAAGTATAGTATATTTGTTACAACCTTCTTGTCCCAACGATAAGACAACACAAATCAGTGTTTTTCAAACATGTCGCAGTTTTGGTAGTAATACACATGCCAAAACTGTCGATAACAATTAACTGTCTACTACGTGTAGCTAACGCAGGACTGTCTCCCATTTTCTGAAGTCCAGACTAGCTTTAAAGTTACTAGGGAAATAATTTGCCATGGAACGAGTATTATGGTGACAAGTAGCCTAATTAACTCTAACGTTAGCAGCGCCGAGTGTGAACAAGTAGCGAATTATTACATATTCACGTAGCAAACTAGCCAAGTAGCGACGACGTGTCATGTTTTCGAGGTATCTCCGTGCTAGTTATGGCTAGCCTAGCCCTCCATGCTAGGTACAGTGTAAATTGAGAAGCTTGAGACGTTACTTAGCTAGAACTTAACTTTAACTACTATAAATCAGCGAGAAAACGATGTTTCTGCCCCAAATCCAGCACTCGATGAGCTACTAATGCAATAGGCAGGTTGGTAACCAGCAGTGTTACACAACTATTCAGGTTTCCGCTGTACTACGGTCGGCTAGCAACGGGCGGATAGCCGTGAATGATTCTGTGCCGTACCTTGAAACGCATCATTTTGACACAAAACACACATTTCAGCAAACAACTTACCCGTTATCTACGTATAGATGAATTGAATTGATGTATTTATTCTTAACACCATGAAAATTGGTCCCCTAAATCAAAACAGAGCCCCTAATTTACGCCTTCCTCTCTTTCTCCGTGTTTTGTTACAAGAGCCACGACACAGTAATGGCTGTCCAACTAGTCACCGAAGTAGGCTAGCCGCTTCCGGTTAATGTCTCACTTTAACCTTTCCGACAGGGATACACAGATCTGAATGCATATGTAGTTTATTTTGTCCGTATATATCAATTGTTGTAGTATCACACAATTTCCAGCCGCTTTGCTTATGATATGGACTTTTCACGCGTGACGTTGCAAGTGACATGACGTGTAACTTTTTAACATCTCAGTCGATATTTTGATTAGTATCATCTCCGTTTTTGACCCCAAAAAAACTGCAACAACATTTCTAAGGTCTACCGATCAAATCATAAGCATAGAGCCAAATGTTGTGCCTATATTTGTTTCCAACATGCGTTGTTCACTTCCATCGTATTAAGACTCGGTTTACCATGCAGGTATATGTGTCCCTTTGTTTCTAGTACATTAGAAAATGTTGATGCACAGGAAATGCCACGTGTACACAGTGCGCATGCTTGAGGAGGTTTACGTTGATCCTGCTGGGTGATCCCAACTTCCTGTGCTGGAAGAGAAGTGTCTCACGATTATCTTAACAAGGCCTACACCCGTACAGACGGGGAACGGCCTCAACCATGATCCTGTGAAAGCTAACAAGTCTGATAGCAAATTAACTTTTCAGACAGTAGAGACGCCGGCGATAAAGCCGCTGTTTTCAATCAAAACATACCAATAGCCATTGCTAACGTAACCGTAAGCCAGCCAGCAAAGTAGGACTAGTTGCTAGGCTAGCTATTCGCCTACCAAGCATCTCTAAATTTGTTCACGGTGTCTATTTCAAAATGTCAACTACGGGGTTCAACTCACAGAATGGGTCAGGAGGAGGACAAGCGTACGCGAATGGTGAGTTAGAAACAATCAGTAATTTACTGGCTAAATGGTGAGCCAGTAAACAACCACCTGTTAATTTCACAATGATCTGTCAAAATCACTAACATAAGCACGGTTAGCTTCGCTACCCTAGCTGCTAATCGCCAAGCTAGTTCGCAGTCAGCTTCCTTGGGAGGAAGGGATTGCTAGTCCGTCTCCGAGTGCAAACAGATCAGGATTTAGGCTAGCTAATGTAGCTAACTGAATAACGCAACTTTCTTTTCTTGGGCCGGGACGAACTTTCTAGAATGTTATTCAACGTCATTTAGAGAGCTGTTATCAAACATTAAACAGCAGCGTAAAACAGTGTGAATTCCTGGCATGATGAGGTTGTTGCTGGCTGGAAAGCTAAGTTGTATTTGACAGAGACTAGCTAGGTTTGAGCATCTGCGTTTGTCAGCAAGCTAACTACGTACAGAATGGCCACAGTGATATTTTCTATACAAATATATATATATCACAGTATTTGTTTCTTAGAATATTATTTTGATGACTAGCAAGTAAATTGTCTTAAAATAAACCGATATGAACTGTCATTCCTATCTAACATTAGACACCGAAATAACAATCTTCTTAGTGTCGTTTACCAACAGGCACATTGGTTTCGCGACCTTTGCCCACAGAAGTTGTATTCCTAATTTTATATGAACGTTGTGATAACTAAGCCACGATTGCCAGCAAACCTGAAGATTAGTCGGTCTTGCTTAATTACGCAACATCCAGCCAATATAACCTTAAGAGAAAGGGACCGAGCCGTAGACAGTGGCGGACGACTGCGCTCTACGTTTCACTGTAGATGTGGCATGTTGGTGATGTTCCAGATCTGCAACTTGTCAGATACATCAGTACAGGTTTCTCTACGCTAGCAGCAGACACCACCTTTGACCACGTTCCCAGTGATTAAGTTGGAAAAACACCATACTATTTAAGTTTGACATGAAAGGTGAAGGGAGACCAGCAGTGTTAGTTCACTGCCTTGGTGTTTTCCAGACGAGAGTAAACAAGGTTGGAACTGTCGCATGTCTACTTCGTAGCTTCTCTGTCAACCCACTGATCTGATTGAAGGACACATTTCCTTAGACCGCTTCTTTATCAGAAACGGAGGCAGTCAAAGGCTTTCTAAATCCAAGGACTGACCTTTGATGTCTGACCAAACTATCACTTGACAGATTGTAAGCCTTTCACTTTGTAATGACACTGCTACTCAAGGTCTGGCCGGTGTTGATTCAAGTTGATCGTATTTACAGGAAGTATCGTAAGATCTGGAGTGATTGAGTCCTCTTGTGACTGAGGTGAACTCATCTTGGTTCTTGGTCGTCTATTTTAATGCGATTATTTTACGTTTGATCCAGGACCCTTTCCCATCCTCTCTGTCTTACATGAAGTCCTCATAAATCTGGTGTTTTTTTAATTGGCCGATCAGTTGCTCTTGGCAGCGGAGGAGAGCTTTCCTATTGGTGGGGAGGGAACGGTGACTGTGGCTAAGGCCGACTGGGAGCTTAAATCTGGAGATTTCTCTGTGTCCTGGAAGGACAGGGATTATGAGTGTGTCTGTTCATCCCTGCTGTATAGAAGAGTTGTTGTAGTAATCCCACTCCTCCACCTGCACGCCTGGCCAGGAAGGCAGCAGGCAGGGCCTGGAGCATGTGTAGAAGCAGCCTGACTTGGACCATGTGTAGAACCAGCCTGGCCTGTGTCATGTGTAGAACCAGCCTGGCCTGGACCATGTGTAGAACCAGCCTGGCCTGTGTCATGTGTAGAACCAGCCTGACCTGTGTCATGTGTAGAACCAGCCTCATCTGTATCATGTGTAGAACCAGCCTGACCTGGATCATGTGTAGAACCAGCCTGACCTGTGTCATGTGTAGAACCAGCCTGACCTGGACCATGTGTAGAACCAGCCTGACCTGTGTCATGTGTAGAACCAGCGTGACCTGTGTCATGTGTAGAACCAGCCTGGCCTGGATCATGTGTAGAACCAGCCTGACCTGTGTCATGTGTAGAACCAGCCTGACCTGGATCATGTGTAGAACCAGCCTGACCTGGAGCATGTGTAGAACCAGCCTGGCCTGGACCATGTGTAGAACCAGCCTGGCCTGGATCATGTGTAGAACCAGCCTGGCCTGGAGCATGTGTAGAACTAGCTTGACCTGGACCATGTGTAGAACCAGCCTGACCTGTGTCATGTGTAGAACCAGCCTGACCTGGATCATGTGTAGAACCAGCGTGACCTGGAGCATGTGTAGAAGCAGCCTGGCCTGGACCATGTGTAGAACTAGCCTGACCTGGATCACGTGTTCGACCAGGCATAGCCTTGGGACTGTAACATAATGATGGGGACAGATCATGTAGGTCAGTCTTCACATGAGGGTAGGACAGATTAAAAAAAATAATAATAAAAAAAATGAAAACCTGGAACCTGCAGGCCTGGATTGGTAACACCAGGCGATGAAGAAAGATCATGAAGCATTGTTAATAAACGAATATTTATGATGGGCCCTGTGCTGTAATAGGGGTGTTGTTGAGTGTTTGGGCCATATGCACAGAGAGTGTTATCTTATGGCAGGTGTGCAAGGACTATAAACCTCACGATCAGCAAGTGAGTGTTTAAAGACAAGGTGATGGGATTATAAGCAGTATGGTTAAGTAATGGAGTTGCGGCCCTTTGACACTTTGTTTCGTTTCGGATGTTAAGATTAACCAGAGAAACATCTGATATGTACATCCTGTAGTCAAGATATAAGGTAGTCAAACCCGTGTTTTTTTTAATACACATTCATGGAGGAATACCTGTTGACTGTCTGTGTTGCTTTGAATTAAAATGAAGGCACTCAAGTCAAGATCAATTGTTTGACCTCTTTTGACCTCCCATCTAACTTCTCCCCCTTTCTCCTCTTCCTGCAGGCCCCGCCCAGCCTCCAGTCCCCCTGCAGCCTCCAGGACAGGGCCACAACATGCCCCACCACATCCCCTACAACCCTATGCAGGCTAAGGCCCCCATGCCCCCTGGCCCTGGACTCTATAACTCTGGGCCTTACCAGTCTGGCCCCCCTGCTGGCTCCTACCAGGGCCCCCCAGGTCCCCCCATGATGACCAGGCCTCCGATGGGGTCCCTAGGGGTCCACACCCCCCCACAGTCCTCAAGCCCCAGCCCGGGCCCCAGCCCCATCCCCGGCCCCAGGATGTCCCCCTTACAGAGCAACCCCACTCCGCCTGCCCCCGTTAACAGCTACTACCCTGCCCCCCCTCAACCACAGTCTGCCCCCCCCGCCTGGCAGTACGGAGCTCCTCGACCAATGGGAGCGCCTCCTCCCATGGCCACGCCTCCCCTCGGCCCCACGGGTAACCACGTGGCCTCGTCCTCGCCCGGCCCGCCACCGTCGACCGCGGGCTACGGCGTGGCGGCGCCCGTTCCTCAGCCTCCCTCCTTCCACAACGCCACTCCACCCCCGGGGCCAGGCCTGCCGCCCACCACCGTCCACGGATATGTCCAGCGAGGTGATGTTTTGGAACGCCGCCAGGCCAAACACTTCCCTACATCTCTGCCAATAACCCCTTTATAACCCACATTAATTGTGTATCTCAGGTTTAGAAAGCGTCCTGAACCTGCTTGTCAGACAGAGGGAGTAACCTCACGCAGGGTGTTTTCTTTCATGCGTAGTAGAATTGGGAAATGCTTGGTCATGGTGTCTGTGGTGAACTCACTGGCTGATGTTGGCAGCGGACATTGGCCCCTGATCACAGAGCAGCCTATCTCTCTGATCTTCCTGCTGAGTAGTAGTTCAGAGGCCAGATAAGTATTTTAGGAACTGCTCCAGAATATATACATCAGGACCCAAACTTTGTACTTCCAAGGCTGGGCCGGGTCAGTGTCCTTGAGGCAGGAGGAGCCAGGAGAGCTGGCTTGTTTACTGTGGTCTGAGATGAAGGCTGGAGAACCAGAGCCAGACACATGTGATTCACACCACCAAGGCCAGTATCATGTTATGACACCGAGCACAGATTAGACCAGACACCAGTGGGTTCGCTACCCCCTTTCTTAATCTTAGTAGGTGTGTGAGAGAGAGACAGACAGACAGACAGACAGGCAGACAGACAGACTAGCTGGAGGTGTCTCTGCACGGTAGCGATGAAGCTAGCAGCTTTTCATCCGCAGCAGCTGTCGTCACCTCCAGAGAGAGCTGATAATGTTACGGACCCTTGTGCTCCCATTCCCTCCCCCTGCTCGGGGCCTGTAGGGGTGCCCCTGTCTGCTGGGGGGGGGGCCCAACCCCCCTCCCCCTCCACCCAGCCGGTACCACTCTCTTACACCTAAAGGTTACCATGTGTGGGACTGGGGGAGGGTGAAGCTTAGTGGTTAGACTGCTTGACTGCCGGTCAAGAGGTTGCAGGTTTAAACCCCCCCTGGACTGGACTTTGGATTAAAGCTAAACATGAATGTTGTTTAATGAGAGGTTTGTGCTCAGGACTGAAATGTCTTTGGGTGACAGGAGAAGCTGTGGTGTCTGGGGCAGACTGGAGATGGGAGCTGTGTCCCTGTTTCTAATAACATCAAAGTATTAAATCGTTCTGGGCTTTTCTTCCGTCTTCCAAACGGAGACGGAATCGAAGAAAAGTTCTGATGGTCTCATGATGATGACGCTTGACTGTCCTGTTGTGGTTGTTTCCTAAAAAGGCTCCGCCCCTCCTCCGATGAACCCGGTGGCCCCCAACACGTACCAGCCCGGCAGAGGCTCCTACGGACCCCCCCTCCCCGGACCCCCTCTCCCTGGACCCCCTCTCTCTGGACCCCCTCTCCCTGGACCCCCGCCCTCCATGAGGCCCACACCGCCCCCCACAGGCCCCCCCATGGCCAACGCCACCCCTCCGCCCCCCCTCGCCGCTCAGAACGACGGTGAGTTGAACACGCTTCTCCTGCCATCAGTTCTCATGCTGCGTCTCTGTTCTTCAGATTCTTTCACGATCTGTATATATTTCTTTGTGCTTGATAAGTCTGCTGGCCATGCAGAGTCTATATGAATAACCCCTTTAGCAGTGAGCCCTGGTGTTGACACACAGACAGAAATAGAGAGAATAGAAGAGAGAAACACCTAGAAAGAAGAGAGAAACACCTAGAAAGAAGAGAGAAACACCTAGAGATTGCTGCTGTCAGGGTAACCATCTGTAGGCAGGAGATCTGTCAGTTCCCATCCGTGCTGCAGTCATGGGACTAGGAATGCTCGTTTGTTTTGGTTCTTTCCCAGGTTATCATGGTCTCACTACCTTTGCTTTCTCTCGACTCTCTCCCCCCTCCTTCCCCCCTTCTACCCCAGCTCAATGTGGGCTCATGGCCAACAGCACCCACTCCCCCTCTCAGCCCAATAACCAGGAAGGGGATATAGAGTGTCCAGGTGTGGTTTGACAACTCTAGCTGTTGTGGTGCCATGGTGTCTTGTCTTTGAGCTAGCTACATCCCCCCCATCCCCCCCTCGCCTGTCTCTCTCACCTGTCTGACTCTCTCTCTCCTGTCTTTCACCTGTCTCTCTCTCTCTCTCTCTCTCTCTCTCTCTGCTGTCTTTCTCTCTCTGCTGTCTCTCTCTCTCTGCTGTCTCTCCTCATCATAACTGTGACTGACTGAGTGTCCCTGGACATGTTGAGTCATGGTTTGGTCCCATCTCTCCCTCTCTTCTTGTTCCTCTTTAACTCCTTATTCTATCTCTCACTACTTCTCTCCTTCTCTTTCTATTTCCCCAAACCTTTCCCACCCTTTCTCTCTTTCCCTTGTCCTTCCTCTTTCCCTCGTCCTTCCTCTTTCTCCTCTCTCCCTCTCTTTCTGTTCCTCTCCCTCCTCAGTTAGTTGTAGTGTCTTCTCCCGTTCCGTGTTCCATGCGTGCTCGTGACACGTCCATCCTACCTCATCGTAGCGTAGTAGTCACAGTAGCTGCCCGCGTCCCCCTCTCTCAACTTCCTGCTTAAAACCACGCTGTCGTCTCCGTGTCGACAGGTTCGTTGCCTGGCAACGGAACCCAGTACCCCAACAACTTCAACCACCTGGACGGCCCAGGAGCCAAGATGGGTGAGTTGGGGGAGTAAGAAAAGTCCATCAAATCTGTATCACATTTTTTTTTAAAACGATTACTTCCTGGATGGACAATAAAGTTTTATTCGATTCCATCTTCATATCAACGAATGTACATATATTCTCCAGCGTTTCCTGTCCTGACTCCCTTCCTGTCTCTTCCTCGCAGCAGGCCCGCCCCCCTCCCAGCCCGGGCCCCCTGGACCTCGACACATGGGCCTCTCCTACCCTTCCCTCCCTCCGGGGTACCAGAACACCTCGGGACCCCCCAACACCTCCCCCATGCACCCCCCCTCCCTCCCTCCCACACAGCCTTACAGCCAAGCACCTCAGCCATATTCTCAGGTAAGGACCTCACCACTCCCCCTGCTGGCTACATCTCAAACTGAAGGTGTGCTGCTTCAAAAGGCTTTTAATGTCAATGTCTCACAGTCTTGGTGTGATTCTGTGTTTGACCCAAAGGAGAAAAACGTGGTTTGATTTGTAGCTCTGCTATGTTCTCCTGGGGGCAAAATAACAGGCTACGTTACTGTACCGTTTCATTAGAATTGTTTCCAATTTGAACAGAGCTTTCACAGTTAGCGGGCAGTTGGTAAAATGTTCAAATCCCTCAGCCTCCAGCGGGCCCTGGCCCCGGCCCCGGTGCAGCCCAGCTGAGCCCCTCCCTGGCTGGGCTGAGCTTGCAGGGCCAGCCCCCGGAGGCCCTCAGGGTGGTGAACCTGCTGCAGGAGAGGAACCTGCTGCCCCCAGGGCCCCTGGTGCCCCCCACACCCTGCCTGCCCCAAGACCTGCAGAAGATCAACTGCAACCCAGAGTGAGTCCCACACACACCCAGCAGGAGAACAACGCGCACACACACACACCAGTACGTAGGGTGATAACCTGTGTTGTGTGTGTGTGTGTGTGTGTGTGTGTGTGTGTGTGTGTGTGTACGCAGGGTGTTCCGGAGCACTCTGACCAGCATCCCTCAGACTCAGTCTCTGCTGAACAAGGCCAAGCTTCCCCTGGGACTGCTGCTCCATCCCTTCAAAGACCTCTCAGTGCGTTACACACCTGTACATACACACCTGTACATACACACCTGTACATACACACCTGTACATCCACACCTGTACTTCCACACCTGTACTTCCACACCAGTAGGTCCACACCAGTAGGTCCACACCAGTAGGTCCACACCAGTAGGTCCACACCAGTAGGTCCACACCAGTAGGTCCACACCAGTAGTCCTACAGCTCTCAGTAAGTTCTCTCTCCCTGCAGCAACTCCCTGTGGTGACGTCCAGCACCATCGTTCGCTGCCGCTCCTGCAGGACCTACATTAACCCCTTCGTCTCCTTCCTGGACCAGCGCAGGTGGAAGTGTAACCTCTGTTACCGTGTCAACGATGGTAAGGTGGGGGGGGAGATACGTGTGTATTTTGCAGTGCTCTGGGAGTTAAGAGTTTAGATTATATGACTTGTGTGTATATGTTTAGCTAATATATGCTATTTGTTTAGCAAATGTGTATGTTTAGTTGATGTATGTGTGAGTGTTTAGCTGATGTGTGTGTGTGTGTGTGTGTGTGTTTAGCTGATGTGTGTCTGTGTGTTTAGCTGGTGTGTGTGTGTGTGAGAGTGTGTAGCTGATGTGTGTGTGTGTGTTTAGCTGATGTGTGTGTGTGTGTGTGTTTAGCTGATGTGTGTTTAACTGGTGTGTGTGTCTGTGTGTTTCAGTGCCAGAGGAGTTCATGTACAACCCCGTCAGTAGATCGTACGGCGAGCCTCACAAACGGCCCGAGGTCCAGAACGCCACCATCGAGTTCATAGCCCCGTCGGAGTACATGGTGAGTCCAGTGTGCAGGTCCAGAACGCCACCATCGAGTTCATAGCCCCGTCAGAGTACATGGTGAGTCCAGTGTTAGGCAAGGCCACAGCTGAACACCCCCTGCACACCAGCTCAGAAGGAGAAACCTATCAATGATCTGTAGGAAACACTGCAATACAGTTTGTTTGACAATGTGAGATGTGCGTCTGCGAGATTGTGTGGTTTGTATGTGAGAGTGAGATTTTGCGAGTGTGTACTTGTTTGTATGTTGACTAGCCAGCTAACCCCCCCCCCCCCCCTTCTCCCCCTCCCAGCTGAGACCGCCCCAGCCTGCTGTCTATCTCTTTGTCCTGGACGTATCCCATAATGCAGTGGAGACGGGGTACCTCAGTGTAGTCTGCCAGTCTCTGCTGGACAACATCAACGCGTACGTACAGACGGCCCCTCTTCCTGCTTCACACACACGCACACACACACACAAGTATGACTGTCAGCTGACTGTGTGTGTGTGTGTGTGTGTGTGTGTGTGTGTGTGTGTGTGTGTGTGTGTGTGTGTGTGTGTGTGTGTGTGTGTGTGTGTGTGTGTGTGTGTGTGTGTCACAGGCTCCCTGGTGATGCGAGGACAAAGATTGGCTTCATCACGTTCGACAGCACCATCCATTTCTACAACCTTCAGGAGGGCCTGTCCCAACCACAGATGCTCATCGTGTCTGATATAGACGGTGAGGGGGGGGGGGGGGGGGAAGAGGGAGAGGTGGGGGGAGAGAGGAGAGGGAGATGTGGGGGGAGAGAGGAGAGGGAGATGTGGGGGGGAGAGAAAGGAGAGAGGAGAGGGAGATGTGTGGGGGGGAGAGAGAAAGGAGGGGGGAGAGAGAGGGAGAGAGTGGGGTGAGGCTGGGGTGAAGTAGGCAGTCCTTATTAACAGTCAGCCAGCTTGTCCCTGTTCCAGCCTGCAGGGCATCTTGTCCTCCAGTGTAACTGTGCTGTAACTGTAATGTGTTTTTCTTGCAGATATATTTCTACCAACACCAGACAGCCTTTTAGTCAACTTCAACGAATGCAAGGAGGTAAGAGAGACCTGCAGTAACAACATGGAATTTTGAAATGCGGAAATATTTGGCATTGAGTATTAAGTTTGTTCAGTGTAGTGAAAATTGTTTTTATGTTAAGCGACTATGTTGACATACTCTGTCTACGTGTGTGTGTGTGTGTGTGTGTGTGTGTAGCTGGTGCAGGCCCTGCTGAAGAGCCTGCCCCAGATGTTCTCCAAGACCATGGAGACCCAGTCGGCCCTGGGCCCTGCTCTGCAGGCTGCCTTCAAGCTGCTGTCCCCCACTGGGGGCCGCGTGTCCGTCTACCAGACCCAGCTGCCCAATGTGGGGGTGGGGGCACTCAAGTCCAGGGAGGACCCCAACCAGAGGGCCTCGGCCAAGGTAGGGAGAGGGATGTGGGTGGGGAGGGAGGGAGAGACCCTGGGAAAGAGCTGCTAGGTGCTGATACCTGTGTGTTTGTCCTGCAGGATATCCAGCACCTCTCTCCAGCCACAGACTTCTACAAGAAGCTTGCTCTGGACTGCTCTGGCCAGCAGGTGGCAGTAGACCTGTTCCTGCTCAGCTCCCAGTACTGTGACTTGGCCTCTCTTGGTGAGTGGGTGTGTGGAGGGGTTAGCAGTGTGTGTGTGTGTGTGTGTGTGTGAGGCGAACGTTGTGAGTTGACTTCCTGTCTCCTCCTTCCCAGGGTGCATCTCCAGGTACTCAGCAGGAAGTGTGTACTACTATCCCTCCTACCACCAGGAGCATAACCCCGCGCAGGTGGAGCGCTTCCAGAAGGATCTAAAGCGATACCTGACGCGCAAGATCGGCTTTGAGGCCGTCATGAGGATACGCTGCACCAAAGGTCCGTCACCGTGACGGCAACATCGATGACCGTCTTATTATAGTCGTACGGGAACATCTGTCCTGTGGGACTGACCTCTGCTTGACCTTTGACCCTCCCCTGCAGGCCTGTCCATCCACACGTTCCACGGGAACTTCTTTGTGCGTTCCACGGACCTGCTGTCGCTGCCCAACGTGAACCCTGACGCGGGCTTCGCTGTGCAGATGTCCATCGAGGAGAACCTGGTGGACCTGCAGACTGTGTCCTTCCAGGCTGCGCTGCTCTACACCTCCAGCAAAGGTGCACGCGCTGAACACACACACACTCACTCACACACACACACACTCTCACTCACTCACACACAGTCACTCACTCACACAGTTCCTGACAGGACATTCTTCCACATTCAGCCTGTGTGACTAAACCTTAGAGGATGAGTTTAGCTGTGGTATCTGACCCTGTATGTGTGTCTGTGCTGTGCGTCTGTGCTGTGCGTCTGTGCTGTGCGTCTGTGCTGTGCGTCTGTGCTGTGTGTCTGTGCTGTATGTCTGTGCTGTGTGTCTGTGCTGTGTCTGTGCTGTGTGTCTCTAGGAGAGAGGAGGATCAGGGTCCACACCATGTGTCTACCGGTGGTCAACTCCCTCTCTGACATCTTTGCTGGAGCAGATGTCCAGGCCATCACTGGACTGTTAGCCAGCATGGGTAAGTCCTGTCTGGGGGAGGTTTATAGGAACCAAGTACACATTTGTGTTTTCCTGACCTGTGTGTTGACCTGCGTCTCCTCCGACGTGTGTTTGTGCACGCCGCCAGCTGTGGATCGCTCGGTGACGGCCAGCCTGAGCGACGCGCGGGACGCCATGACCAACGCTGCCATCGACTCTCTGGCGTCGTACCGCTCAGCCGTGCTGACAGTGCAGCAGCCAGGCCTGCTGGCACCTGCCTGCCTCCGCCTCTTCCCCCTCTACATCCTGGCTCTGCTCAAGCAGGTCTGTATCTCTCACACACACAGTCTCTCTCTCTCTACATCCTGGCTCTGCTCACGCAGGTCTGTCACAGAGACACACACACACACACACAGTCTCTCTCTCTCTACATCCTGGCCCTGCTCAAGCAGGTCTGTCTCTCTCACACACACACACACACACACACACACACACACACTCTACATTCTGGCTCTGCTCAAGCAGGTCTTTTACACACTCACTCACTCACACACATTCACACACACACACACACTTTCACACACACACATTCACACACTCACACACTCTCTCTCTCTCTCTACATCCTGGCCCTGCTCAAGCAGGACTTGCACACTTACACCCCTCTCTCTTTCTCCCCTTGTTCCCCTGGGACACAGATGGCGTTCCGGACAGGCACCAGCACGCGGCTGGATGACCGTGTGTTCGCCATGTGCCAGCTGAAGTATCAGCCTCTGGCGTACATCATGCTGATGATCCACCCTGCCCTGTACCGCCTGGACGACCTCAGTGACGAGGTGAGGCAGGAACAGCCACCTGTCAATCAGGCCCCGGATGGCGTACAATCTCCACGCGCTTCCTTGTCATCAACCTGACTTCTCTCTCTCTATCCCACTCCCTGCCCTTACTTCCCTCTCTCTCTCTCTCTCTCTCTCTCTCTCTCTCTCTGTCTCTGGCTCTGTCTCTGTGTCTCTCTATCTCTCTCTCTCTCTTGTCCCTCCCTCTCCCCAGGGGGCGCTGAACGTCAGCGAGCGCACTATCCCTCAGCCGCGGCTGCTGCAGCTGTCAGTGGAGAAGCTCACCAGGGAAGGGGCCTTCCTCATGGACGCTGGCTCGGTCGGTATAGAGGAGGAGGAGGACTGTGATGGAGTCTTGTTTATTTGCCCCTCTTCCTAACTCCTCCCCTCTCTCTTCCAGGTCATGTATCTGTGGGTGGGGAGGAGCTGCAGTCCAGACTTCCTGTCTAAGGTGCTGGGGGCCGCCTCTTATGCTGCCGTGCCGCAGGTTATGGTAGGGAGCACACACACCTACAGACGGCACACACACACCTACAGACAGCACACACACACCTACAGACGGCTCCAACATACATTCTATACACACACACACACCTACAGACAGCACACACACACGCCTACAGACGGGACTCACACACACCTACAGACGGCACTAACATACATTCTATACACACACACACCTACAGACGGCACTAACATACATTCTATACACAGCACACACCTACAGACGGCACTAACATACTTTCTATACACACACACACCTACAGACGGCACTAACATACTTTCTATACACAGCACACACACAGCACTAACATACTTTCTATACACAGCACGCACACAGCACTAACATACTTTCTATACACAGCACGCACACAGCACTAACATACTTTCTATACACAGCACGCACACAGCACTAACATACATTCTAAGATGTTAAAGCCCCAACACACATGCTGCATTGTCTCTGTAAAGCTAACATCCCCCATCCTCCCTCTCTCCCATCCCCCTCTCTCCCATCCCCCATCCTCTCTTCCATCCCCCATCCTCCCTCTCTCCTCTCCCCCATCCTCCCTCCCTCTCTCCCATCCTCCCCCTTTCTCCAGAACTCTCTGCCTGAGTTGGAGACTGCTGAGTCCCAGAGAACCAGAGCTTTCATTGGCTGGCTGAAGGAACAAAGGCCTTTCTACCCCCTGCTGCACGTCATCAGGTGAGACGTGGTCGCCACGGCGATGGCATATCAGCACCCACCCCCAGTAACCTGACTGCATCTGTGACTGGGAGGGAGGAGGAGGGGGGGAGAGAAGGGGGGAGAGAAGGGGGGAGAGAAGGGGGGAGAGAAGGGGAAGTAGTTGTTTTTGGGCAGAACAAGTCTGAATCAGTCACAGCAGTCATTGTCCTTCACTGTCTGCTGCATTTTTTTAATGGACATGTTTTAGTGGTGACCTCCCTTTCTGGTCTCTCTCTCTGTGTCTCTCTGTCTGTGTCTCTCTGCCTGTCTCTATTTGTGTGTGTCTCTCTCTGTGTCTCTCTGTCTGTGTCTCTCTGTTGGTCTCTATTTGTGTGTGTCTCTCTGTCTGTGTCTCTCTGCCTGTCTCTAATTGTGTGTGTCTCTCTTGTCTGTGTCTCTCTCTCTGTCTGTCTCTAATTGTGTGTGTCTCTCTCTCTGTCTGTCTCTCTCTCAGGGACGAGAGCCCTCTGAAGGCCAGCTTTATGCAGAACATGATTGAGGACCGTACAGAGTCGGCCTTGTCCTACTACGAGTTCCTCCTCCATGTCCAGCAGCAGGTGTCCAAGTAAAGCCATCCTGCAGAGAGCATAGGAGCGACACGCACAGAGGAGATGGAGAAAGAAGATTGTGTGTGTGTGTGGAATGGTGTGTGTGGGTGTTTGTGTGTGTGAACTGTGAGAGGACAACCACACCTGTTCAGGACAGCCTCTCCATCACACCTCATCACCACCCACGGCTTCCTCCTCCTCCCCCCACCCCCACCGCCCTCTCTCTGTGCGGCTCTCAAGTCCTGGCGGAAGATTCCTACGAGTGAAGCGCCCATCTTTAGAACTTTCTACCTGACACAAATCAAACTTTATTTGTCGCCGAGGACAACGGGGGGGGGGGGGGGGGGGCGGGGCGGGATCCGATCTGAGCTGCTGACCTGCCGCCTTCCAGCAGGAGCAGCTTCGTCTAGCTCCGTCTTCGCCACAAGGAAGCGGTGAATCTTGAATCGGATTCAAGATTCACTGACGAGTGAATCGGTGAATCATGAAATCTATGTATGAGTGGGTGAATCAGTGTTTATTCTCATAGAACAATACTGTCTGAGAGGGCTGTCAGAATCAGGGCCAGCTAATGGATGGTCAACTTGTTTGTTTGTTTTGCAAAAAAAAGCACAGCTATCTCTGCTTATAATAAAAGTAATAATTGATATTGTTGCGGTCATGCTGAGGGTCACTATAGAACATGTTCCAGAGATGATGCTGTTCTGGGTTCTCCGGTGCACAGGCATCTGAAGGGGAGGTGATGTTCACCTCAATCTCTGCTGCTGTGTTCTGTCTGCTCTTGAGGACTGTTATGAGTGGAACCTCAACAGTATAGCTCTGTCTCTCTCTCTCTCTCTCTCTCTCTCTCTTTCTCTGTCTCTCTCTGTCTCTCTCTGTCGCTTTCTCTGTCTCTCTCTGTCTCTCTCTGTCTCTGTCTCTCTCTGTCTCTCTCTCTTACTCTGTCTCTCTCTCTGTCTCTCTCTTCACTGCCGAGTGTCCAGCTGTGTGGTGAGGAATGTGTGCTCTTGTTTTGGTTTTTTTATTTCCGTTTTTTTTTTTTTTTTTGGTGTTTCGAACAAATCTCAAGACTTTTTTGTAAAGGCAGAAGTGTTTCAATGTTTGAAGGTGATCTGGAAGAACTGAGCCCTGTATCATTTAATTTGCTGCCTTTTAATGTTTAGAAGCAGCCGAGTTGCAGTTTGATCCAGTTTGGTCTCGGGTCAGCCCTGTCCTTCAGAGGTCTCATCTTTCTCTCTCTCTCTCATTTCTCTTTCCTTCTCTCATCCCTCTTTCTCTCTCATCCCTCCTTCTTTCATCCCTCTCTCATCCCTCTTTCTCTCTCATCCCTCCTTCTCTCATCCCTCTCTCTCATCTCTCTCATCCTTCTTTCTCTCTCATCCCTCCTTCTCTCATCCCTCTCTCTCATCTCTCTTTCATCCCTCTCTCATCTCTCTCTCATCTCTCTCATCCCTCCTTCTCTCATCCCTCTCTCTCATCTCTCTTTCATCCCTCTCTCTCATCTCTCTCATCCTTCTTTCTCTCTCATCCCTCCTCTCATCCCTCTCTCTCATCTCTCTTTCATCCCTCTCTCTCATCTCTCTCATCCTTCTTTCTCTCTCATCCCTCCTTCTCTCATCTCTCTTTCATCCCTCTCTCTCATCCCTCTTTCTCTCCCATCCCTCCTCTTCTCATCCCTCTCTCTCATCTCTCTTTCATCCCTCTCTCTCATCTCATCCCTCTTTCTCTCTCATCCCTCCTTCTCTCATCCCTCTCTCTCATCCTTCTTTCTCTCTCATCTCTCTCATCCTTCTTTCTCTCTCATCCCTCCTTCTCTCATCTCTCTTTCATCCCTCTCATCCCTCCCTCATCCTTCTTTCTCTCTCATCATATAAAACACCTTTGAAGATGTCTTGGATGTTTCGTTTAGTTTCTGTTTAATTTATGAGAATCCCAAACCTGATTAAATTCTGTAATTGCCTTGGATGGGACCTCACGTTTTATTATTAAACCTGTTTAAATACAAGCTCTATATGAAATATTTTAATATAATAGGACACAGGAAAATCTTTAACACAGACATAACAAAAGCCATTGTGATCTTTAATCATGCTTATTGATACTTGTATATTGACAGTACTACATTAGAATGGTAAGAAATGGATGATTTTAGTATGAAAATATTATGGTGAAATGAGACAAATAAAATTGTTTGGGATTTTTTTTAACGCTAGCTGTGGTTTGTGTCATGGACTGGATTAGAGAAGGCTGTGTGTGCTTTTCTTCCCCTCAGTCAACCTTGTCTCGGATCAACAACAACCTAAACCGCTTTGTTTTCATTGTTTGACTAGTTCAATTTCCCAAAACATGACTAAGAATGGCTTTATTTTTGTTTTATCAATGAAATGTTTCCACCCCTGGTTTGCAGCTGACTGTCACATAAATACTATGCCTTAGAGGGTCCAGGAGCGAGAAACATACATATATGATTTGAACACGACACTGTCTGTTAGTCTCTTATGGTTAACTATTTGTTAACTGCTGCTGGTTATCTATTTGTACTTTTGACAAGCCCAGCAGTTGTCTGTTGTCCTAATCTATGTGAATCTGTCTTAATGAATTAAGGCGGCATTTGTACTTGCGTCACATTCTGTCCATGTATGTACATTTCTCAAATAAATACTAGTTCTATATATAATGGGTGTTTCTTTTAAGCAACAACCCATCTTCAGTTAGTAATGGGGTGCCTTGCGAGGTCTTAATGCTCTGAGTTTCTCCATAATGGAAGAGTTAAAACAAGGTATTCTCACCATGACGGACCAACTGGGTTAGCAACGTAAGCTTTAAACGGGTGAGGTAATGATCGTGCGCGCGCTTCGTTCGCTGGATGAGATGAGGTCATCAACGTGCGCAGTAACCGACACCTCAGACAATGTAAGTCTCGCCGATGGAGGTAGTGCATACGTTAATACAGTAATCTGATCATTTGGGGTCGTACATTCAGACATTTCCAAGCTTTTAGGAGTTGTAGCAGAACAGGTATAATCTGAAAAGAGATGGAGTCGGCGGGTGAAAACAGTCCGAAAAGCCCTGAAGAGAGAAGCTCTCTCTCTGCTGCGCAGAAAAGAGCAGAAATTCGCAGGCGAAAATTGCTCATGAATTCCGAAGACAGGATGAACAGAATTGTGGGTTTCACCAAAAATGAGTCGGAAAACAACGGTAAAGAAGTATTGCTACATTTCCCCCCTTTTAACCGACCTCTCCTTCAATTATCTTGAATCCATTTGCCAGCCCGTGTTAGCTGTAGCTATTTATGCTAGCTTAGCCTCCGTCCCATGTATGTTCATATCACTTCAACGACGTGTATAGGCGTTGCATTTGCTAATAAGACTATTGTCTTCCTGTTTCGGCGTTGTCACTACAGGGGCCTCCAGGTGCGTCACAGAACCCAAGTTCCACCTGGACTTGGACGGAAGTGACGCATGGACTTCCCCGTCCTCCTCCTCACCCAGACTGTCACCGTTCGTCTCGGAGATCTCCAGCAGCAGTAGCCACCTCCACAGCACCACCCGAGAACGGAGGGGGTCCCCCCAGCCCGATAGCAGTGCGATGCTGGGTGGGATTGGAGGTGTGGGGTTGGACGAGGACGTGGTGGTGGGAGCGGCAGGTATCCGTCAGAGGCCGAGGGGGGAGCTGTCATCGGACGAGCCCAACCGCTCCCCTCGTCGAGGCCTGCAGAAGTACCTGTCCCGTTTTGATGACGCGATGAAGCTCAGAGGCCAGCTGGCCAATGAGAAGCCAGCTCAGGATGGGAGCTCCGAACCCGAGGAGTTGGATTCCTTCCGGCTGTTCAGAATGGTGGGCAGCATCCTGCTCGCCATCTTCGTCCGAGTCTTTGTCTGCAAGTTCCTGGTGAGCCCACCTTCGGTCCACGCCTCAGTCAGGGACATGCGCCTAGAAAGAGACACTTGTGATCGATGTTCAGCCATGTTCTTCAGATGGTGGATGCTGAGAAAATGGTGCGATCGAAATCAAAGAATTGGTGTGTTGTTTACTAATGTGTTCCCTCCCCTCTCTCTTTTGCAGTCAATATTCGCTCCGTTTCTCACTCTGGAGCTGGCTTACATGGGCCTGTTCAAGTACTTTCCAAAGGTGAGTTGACGACAACAGGGGATTTCAAACTCTGACTTCTGGATCTGCAGGTCGATACTCTTCCACTTAGCTCTGTGATAGATTCTTTCTTGACATTAAAATAATGAGGGGAGTAGCAGCACACTGCTTCATCTCTCTCTTGGTTGTTCCTCCTCAACCCTCCTGTCTCCCTCACCATCCTGTTTTTCCTCCTTCTCTTCCTTCCTCATATGACCTCTTCATGTCATCCTCCTCTTCCTCTCCTCCTCTCTTCTTCCTCTCCCTCTCCTCTTCCTCCTCTCCCTCTCCTCTTCCTCCCTCTCCTCTCCCTCCCTCTCCCCTCCTCTTCCTCTCCTCCCTCTCCTCTCCCTCTCCTCCCCTTTCTCTTCCTCTCCTCCCCTTTCTCTTCCTCTCCTCCCCCTCCTCTTCCTCTCCTCCCTCTCCTCTTCCTCTCCTCCCTCTCCTCTTCCTCCCTTCGTCAGGTGGAGAAGAAGGTCAAGACCACGGTCCTCACAGCTGCCCTGCTCCTCTCTGGCATCCCAGCCGAAGTCATCAGCCGCTCCATGGACACGTACCGGAGGATGGGCGACGTGTTCGCCGACCTCTGCATCTACTTCTTCACCTTTCATCATCTCTCTCCTCTCCTCCTCTCTTTGTCTCCCTCCCCTCCTCTTCCTCCTCTCCCTGCTCTCCTCTCCTCTCCCCCTCTCCCCCTCTTCCTCTCCTCCCTTCTGCCTCTTTCCCTCTGCCTCCCCTTCGTCGTCCCTCCTACCTCCACCCTTTCTTCTTCTCTCCCTCCCCTCCTTTCCCTCCTCCCTCTCCTCTTCCGCCATGTCCGCACTCCCTCTTCTCTAACTACATTCCTCCTATGGAAGAAGAGATAACCAAAAGACACAACGTCCTCACAAGGCCTCTGCTCTCTCGGGCATCCCAGTGGACCAAATTCAGCATGGTCCGTCGATTCACATGGACTAACTGGAAGAATCCCTCCCTGACCTGACGCAGGTCGCGACCTTGCAGTGACCTTCACCTTCACCTTACTGCCAACAACCGAAAGAGCTCATCCGATTGGCTCGACTGGACAGCAAAATTGGAAGGAAGAAAGACGTACACACCTGAAAGACAAGCGTCGCCAGGAAGATGGGTGACGAGAAGTGCACCCCTGACCTACACCACCACCCCCCCTCCATCTGCTATTCAAGCTTGGGTTTCAATACCAAGCAATACCTGGGGTGCATTTGATTTATCCTCAACGCTGCAGCAACACCCCTGGGACAGTCCCAGGTTTAAAAGTTCATTTTATATCCAGAGGTTGGAGACAGAACCTGAGGGTGAATCCTCATCTGTAGATAGCGGGCGTATCGGGATCAAGGGTTGACGAGCGCTGTGATGGGCAAACTTGTGTGTCGACATGGGTTGGAAATAGGAATGCATTCATAGGAGCTGCTTTAAATTGCCACACAATAAGTGTTAAAGTGACGTGTATGTACTATTGTGATCTCTCACCAGATGAATATATACGTGTGCTTACATCACAGGGAGTATTGGACATGCAGTCGGGCCGTTATAGATTTTTTGCTAAATGTTTAAAGGCGTACTTGCATCCCTTGTAAGCCTGAACACACTGTCAGCTTCCTGTACATGCATTACCCCTGGGGAAGTTGTGTCCGAGTAGAAAGGACGATCCTGGTGTCCATTTTGAAAGTGTGTTATTTACTGGGACACGGTGGGATGTAACAAGCTTGTGTGTGTCTTTGCATGAGAACTCTGACCAGTGAAGCGACAGTCAAACATTGCAAAGCAATGTTTTCTTTCTTAGACATTCTTTCACTCTGTTTCTCTCCTCTCTCTCTCTCTCTTCACTCTCTGTCATGATGCTTAAACTGCTGATTCTACATTTTATTAAAATTAATTTATTGGTTGTGTCTGTGGCTTATGTTTGTGATTGCATTTGTGTCGTTTATGGTTTGCTGTTTGGTTCCGGATAATGTTTACAAGATGATTGTGTTCAATAACATGAACTCTTAGTTGCTTTGTTTATGAGTGTTTACTGGTATGTAAAATACTGAATCTTAAGAACTAAGATAAACCTCTTATACTGGAATAACTGTGTGTGTAAAACAAATAAAACCCATATAATCGTACATTTTGTCTGTTGTAGAAAGAGCATATATCCCTCAAAGACATTTTGTGACATTCTGAAACGACCAATTGTTTCGATGGAAACGAATTTCGAGTTAACTGCGACCTCCGCGCGCTAGGGGTGTCCGAGGCGCGTTTGCTTACAAGGACTGTCGCACGTCTCTGACGTAAATTGCGAATAACCGGGCCAGACAACAACGCATGAAAACAATGTTGAAGTTTTAGCTATAAAGCTACAATTAAAACATCGAGATTCAAGTCACTATTTGAACATGGGAAGAGAGTCAAGGTAGGTAATAACTGCACAACTTCGTATGACTGCTATCTTTTTTATTTTTCAAATAAGAAAGGATATTTGTTCCCCGTCGTGGATATGCGAGTGCTAGCGCGCTAGTCTAAGCTAACCACCAATGGAGTCTAGTCAGCAAGATAGGTAGAAAAGCAAATCTACCGGCTATTATTGAGCAGTTAAATTTTATGAAAAGCAAATAGAATGCAGTTTAGCATTATTGGTCCTATGATCAATTGCAATTTTACATAATTTCAGACATTACAGGAAACGCTCTGCGTCAAGAGGTCGATCTGGAAGTCGGTCTAAAAGTCGTTCCCCAGATAAACGATCGAAGAAAGATGACCGGGCAGCGAATCGCGACAGGGACCGCACCAGGCGGGAGCGGTCACGGAGCCGGGAACGACGTCGATCACGCTCTAGAGACAGAAAGCGTCCAAGGTGTGTGAGAGAGATAGATATAATCATATAAAAGTGATTTTCCTATGTGAGTGTGATCTCATCTTGTTGTGGCTTCATCTAGGCGCTCCAGGAGCCGCGAGAGGAGGAGATCTCGCAGTCGCGACAGGCGGAGGTCCAAAAGTAGAAGCAGAGGTCGGAGGTCACGATCAGCCAGTCCCAGCAAAAGCAGGAAGACGGAGGAAAAGTAAATCGAATACCAGCCACATTAACCCTGGTTAACATGACCAGTCAGCCATTTTACATTCCTTAATATCGTACAGGTGACATTTTCTATTCCCTCGATTGCTTGTAGGTCTAAAAGCAAAGAGAAGGACAATCCTGACGCCTCCTCCGAGAAGAAAAAGATAAAAGAGGAGAAAGAAGAGGAGAAAGTCGAAGACGTGAGTCCCGCCTCCTAGCGCCATGGTAACCTTTAAATGCATGCGTGCGTATTGTGTCTCAAACGCCCCCTCCACGCTCCCGGTCTGTCCCCCTCGCAGCAAGACTTTGACCAGAACAAGCTGGAGGAGGAGATGAGGAAGAGGAAGGAGCGGGTGGAGAAATGGAGGGAGGAGCAGAGGAAGAAGGCCATCGAGAACATAGGGGAGATCAAGAGGGAGCTGGAGGAGATGAAACAGGGGAAGAAGTGGAGCTTGGAGGATGATGACGGTGAGAACGGATCACTTCTGATCCCCTTTACTCTGTAGTCTTCTTTCCGCGATTCCCCCCCCCCTGTCTCCTCTAAAAAAATCCCTGGTTTAAAACGTCGATATCTGCCTGCGATCTTCCTCTCCATCTTGTTCTAGACGACGACGAGGAGGGTCCGGCCCCCGCTGACGGGGACGAAGACGAGGAGGAGGAGGAAGGAGGCGAGGGAAAGGAGCCGAAAGCGAAGGAGGTGAAGGAGGAGAAGAAAGACGACGACGAGGAGGAGGAGGAGGAGAAGAAGGAGAAAGAGAAGGAGACTCCTATGGAGCAAGAAGCGGAGGATGAGCTGGACCCTTTGGATGCGTATATGGAGGAGGTGAAGGAGGAGGTGAAGAAGTTCAACATGGGCGCCATGAAAGGAGATAAGGTTCGTCTGGTCGGCTCCCTGAGAGCCGTCGTCTGTGTTTTTATCTGGACGTAGTTTTGGTTTTACGGACTGTTGGTATTGAGCGCCTGGGCACTCCTAACCTGTATGTGACGGAATTCTGAATTCTAGCGAGGGGGGGATGACGTCGACCATGTGTGACGTCTCCTCAGACAAAAACAGGATACACACATCACAAGAAGAAGGCAAAGAGCGGAGCTGATGGAGGAACGACCGGATGGCAATGGGGTTATGAGAGAGAGAGAGATGAGCTTTGAAGAAATATTTATATTCTCTGTTCTGGTGGTGGCATGGCCTGATGTGACATCACTTCCCGTTCTCTTTCAGTACTCCTCGGAGGAGGAGGAAGTGGATCTCCAGACCGCGCTGACTGGCTACCAGACCAAGCAGCGGAAGGTTCTGGAACCGGTCGACTTTCGCACCCGGCGAAGGAGCCGAGTACGTAGCGTACCTGCAAGAAGATTGTACGTGGGAAGTGCCGGGGGAGCTAGGGTCCAAGAAGTCCCAGAAAGGTGACGTTGTCGTTGTCCTCTTGTTGGCTCTGTCTGTCTGTCTGTCTGTGAGAGCGGGAAATGGGCCAACACCCTCTTTGTGGGAGCCCTCATGCTGACCCCATAGCTGCCTAACTTGAGCCTCTCTCTGGCCTGTCTGGTTCACAGAGGTGAACGTGTACAGACTGGAGCTGGAGGGCATCACGGTGAAGGGGAAAGGCTGCCCCAAGCCCATCAAGTCCTGGGTTCAGTGTGGAACATCCATGAAGATCCTCAGCGCTCTCAAAAGGTACAGGGTTCTGTGTTGTTCTCATGCATGTAGAACTTTCTTTAGGCCAGATTCTTTGGGTGGAGAAGACAGAATATAGCCAAGCAAGTAACAAAGGTGTTTGTCTAGGGCTTGGCATCCAGAATTTATAAAATAATGAAAACATACTAAAATAATAACATCTCTACCTATGGTGTTGATTGGATAGAAGGTTCTAGACTGACAGGCTTGTTTGTGTCCCTCCAGGCACAGCTATGAGAAACCCACCCCCATCCAGGCCCAGGCCATCCCTGCCATCATGTCGGGTCGGGACCTCATCGGCATCGCCAAGACTGGCAGCGGCAAGACCATCGCTTTCCTCCTGCCCATGTATCGACACATACTGGACCAGAGGCCCCTGGAGGAAGGAGAGGGGCCCCTGGGTACGTACATCCATCCAGTCATGCATCCATGCATTACAGTGTCCATCCACTCTCCCGTACTCATTCAGCCATCCACCCAGTCATTGCAGAAATACAATAACCAGTATCTGCTCTTAAATTCTGCTTGCCTTTGGTGAACCCACCCAGGCGAATCACAAAGACCCCCAAGGCAGCACAAGGGTTTGAAAGGGCCTTAAGCACAAAACACAGCTCGGTGGTTAAGGACATTCAGCTGCAGATCAAGAGGTCTTGAGTTCAAATCCCCCTGTATGTTACATTGAATAAAACAACCTCCTCTCTCTCCCCCAGCTGTGATCATGACCCCCACCCGTGAGCTGGCACTGCAGATCACCAAAGAGTGTAAGAAGTTCTCCAAGCCTCTGGGACTACGGGTGGTGTGTGTGTACGGAGGCACTGGGATCAGCGAACAGGTAAACACACACGCACACACACACACACGCCAGCAGTCACAAGGTAGCTGTCAATATAAGTGCTGTCAACATTAACAAGAAGCTGTAACGTGCTAATGAAACTGCAACGTTTGACCATGTTTTAGTGATGCTCTCCAGGGGGTATGGATAATGGTGTGGTTAGATGTGACGGTGCTAAGCTACGTGTCTAACCTTGGATGTGCTGTGCTGTCGTGGTGGTGGTGTAGATAGCAGAGCTGAAGAGGGGAGCGGAGATCATCGTGTGCACGCCAGGAAGGATGATCG
Source organism: Plecoglossus altivelis (assembly GCA_036571765.1). Taxonomy (NCBI): domain Eukaryota; kingdom Metazoa; phylum Chordata; class Actinopteri; order Osmeriformes; family Plecoglossidae; genus Plecoglossus; species Plecoglossus altivelis. Next base: position 5,799,085 of record BROE01000017.1, on the reverse strand, counting down.
ACATGCTGGGAGCCAACAGCGGTGAGTCCCTGATCTGATGATGAGGAGGATGAGGATGTTTAGGAGGATGAGGATGATGAAAGCTGGAAGGTACAGCTGCAGTCTCTGCTTTTCCTGTGATACCTTCAAGCGATACATCAGACATATTATCGTACGTTTTGGAGGTTTACTCATCCTCTGTCCTTAAGATAAAAGTGATCTGTTTGCAGATAAATTGAGGTAAAATTTTCTTGAACTCACGGTATGAGACGTTCTGTGGTACATCACCAGTTGGGAGGGTTAAAAATCATCAGATTGATACTTAGCTGTGATTGTCCAGCCTCGTGTAGAAGGTCTACAGGCGCTAGTGAGGTGCAGCCATTTTGACTAAACTGTCGACATTATTTGACCGTCTCCGCGACTCACCTCTGCAACGAAGCTGTAAGAGGGGAGGAGCCTGTTGGTGGTCTCAGGTAGGTGGAGCCAGCGGCTACGCCCACAAGCGAAGGAGGGTCGAAGGGAAACCACGAGACAACGGAAAAATCTCTCTTTTTTTGGAGATTGTCTGCGGGAAATATTGTCTTGTCCGCTTGTGTAATACAAAGCTGTTTTTAGAATGTGTCTGTTCCAGAGGTCAACAGTCCACAAATGCCACACTGTACCATCGAACGCTAATTATTAATGGGTTGAATAATTTAATGGTTTAGTATGGTTACGGTTAGTATGGAGCCTAGATTTATAATGTGAATCTTCCACACATGCGAGGTAATCTCTAATATGTTTCTGTTGTAGGTGAAAAGGCGCTCAGATAATGCTTGATGTGACCCCCTCGTCTCTTTTATTGTATCATGTGGCTGTTCAGTTCAGACATTTACAGGTCCCTCATTCCCTCTGAGATGGTACGCAAGACGAGAGAGAGACGAAACAAATGCACCCCAATAATTTGCCCGTTAACAAATGTAGTTCTTAGCGACTGTGTATGTTTTGATTGAAGTGTCTCGAAGAGGGACTTTTTTATTATTTGTTTGGTTTGTTGTAAAAGGCTGTTGCTTTTTAACTTCCCGGTAGATAGCTGGCATGTTAGGCTGTGGTGTTAAGAGAGATTCTGGCCGTTCGGCGTGTAACCGTGTCCCATCCCCCCCCCTCCTCCTCCTTGTTGCCGTTCTCTCCGGGTGTCCAGGTCGTGTCACCAACCTGCGCAGGGTCACGTACGTGGTTGTGGACGAGGCTGACCGCATGTTCGACATGGGTTTCGAACCACAGGTAACCGCAGCTACGCACTCCAACCCCCTAGCGAAAAAGAATCCGCACGACTCATCTAAAACATAGCAAACCTTCACGCTCCCGGTACATCCATTTGATGAATGACGGTTGTAAAAACATGTTTTACACATCTTTTCAGCTAGAGTCAAATGTGTGTGTGAAAGTCACACAGCTAGATGGTATCTAAAACCTACCTTCCTAAACCCCCCCCCCCTACGTTAGGTGATGCGCATCATGGACAACGTGAGGCCAGACCGCCAGACCGTCATGTTCTCCGCCACCTTCCCCAGGGCCATGGAGGCGTTGGCCCGCCGCATCCTGTCCAAGCCCATCGAGGTGCAGGTGGGCGGACGCAGCGTCGTCTGCTCCGACGTGGAACAGCACGTGGTGAGGCTCTCGTGCTCGTAGACCCTGATCGGGATCGTAGATGCTGTCTGTGATCGTAGATGCTGTCTGTGATCGTAGATGCTGTTCGTGATCGTAGATGCAGTTTGTGATCGTAGATGCAGTTTGTGATCGTAGATGCAGTTCGTGATCGTAGATGCAGTTCGTGATCGTAGATGCAGTTTGTGATCGTAGATGCAGTTTGTGATTGTAGATGCAGTTCGTGATCGTAGACCCTGATCGTAATCGTAGACACTGTTCGTGATCGTAGATGCAGTTCGTGATCGTAGATGCAGTTTGTGATCGTAGACCCTGATCAGGATCGTAGATGCAGTTCGTGATCGTAGATGCAGTTCGTGATCGTAGATGCAGTTTGTGATCGTAGATGCAGTTTGTGATCGTAGATACTGTTCGTAATCGTAGATGCAGTTCGTGATCGTAGACCCTGATCGTAATCGTAGACACTGTTCGCGATCGTAGATGCAGTTTGTGATCGTAGATGCAGTTTGTGATCGTAGATGCAGTTTGTGATCGTAGATGCAGTTCGTGATCGTAGATGCAGTTTGTGATCGTAGATGCAGTTTGTGATCGTAGATGCAGTTTGTGATCGTAGATGCTGTTAGTGATCGTAGATGCAGTTTGTGATCGTAGATCCTGTTTTTGATCTCTGTGACATCTCAACGTCTTACCCCTCGGCCCCGCTGCGTATTTGTGCGTCTGTGTAGCTGGTGATCGAAGAGGACAAGAAGTTCCTGAAGCTTCTGGAGATCCTGGGTCACTACCAGGAGAAGGGCAGCGTCATCATCTTCGTGGACAAGCAGGAGCACGCTGATGGGCTGCTGAAAGATCTCATGAAGGCCTCCTACCCCTGCATGTCTCTGCACGGAGGTACGTGCTTGTGTAATTGTGGCTTGATGCCCCAAGGTCAAATCTAATTGTATTTATATAGCTCAGTTTTTTGGGGGTTTTGTTTTACAAGCAATGTCCCAGCGGGCTCCCATACGTCCATAGAACTGTGCCTCAACCAACTTAAACCCTTGAGGACGACAAGGTCCCAGAAGATGAATAATCTCAAACTGCTTATTACGGCTCGAGATTATTCATCTTCTGGGACCAGTGTTAAGGGAGGGAGTCTCCGAATCCGATCTACGATCGACCGGAAAAAGACGCCTTCTCGACGTTAGCAGCTGCAGCGTCCAATCGCATGATCCGTGTGTTGTGGCTGCGTCTTACAGGCATCGACCAGTACGACAGAGACAGCATCATCAACGACTTCAAGAACGGCACCTGCCGTCTCATGGTGGCCACGTCAGTGGCTGCCCGAGGTCTGGACATCAAGCACCTGATCCTGGTGGTGAACTACAACTGCCCCAACCACTACGAAGACTACGTACACAGGGCAGGACGAACGGGCCGGGCAGGGAATAAGGTCAGAGTTCAGCTACCTGGAAGGATGGATGCCAGACTTCCTGTTCCACACCCTCTATCTAGATTGACATGGAGGTTAGATTTGTTTGGTTACCGTAGCGATGTTCTCCTCAGTTTACCCCCTCCATGTTGTCTCTGCAGGGTTATGCCTACACCTTCATCACGGAGGACCAGGTACGCTACGCTGGCGACATCCTCAAGGCGCTGGAACTGTCTGGGTCTCCGGTCCCCGCCGAACTGGAGAAGCTGTGGGCCTCCTTCAAAGACCAGCAGAAAGCCGTAAGCACAAAGCAGATGTGGTCTGTAGCAGAACTGGCCCGTAGTAGAACGGGTCTGTAGCAGAAGTGGCCCGTAGCAGAACAGACCTGTAGCAGAACAGACCTGTAGCAGAACAGACCTGTAGCAGAAGTGGTCTGTAGCAGAACCTGCATCTAGCATCTACACCCAGTTCCCAAATAACAATCGTCCTCCTCGCAACACCTGTTACAGTTCCTAAAACAAAAACGACCAAATATTTGTCAGAAGTAGTGACCAGGAAGTTGTTTCCTTGTTGACCCGGAAGTTCTTTTTATGTTCTGCAGGAAGGGAAGAGCATCAAGAGCAGCAGTGGGTTCTCAGGGAAAGGCTTCAAGTTCGACGAGACAGAACACGCCCTGGCCAATGAGAGGAAGAAGCTGCAGAAGGCTGCGTTGGGTCTGCAAGACTCTGACGACGAGGATGGGGCTTTGGACGTGAGTTATATATAAACTTTTATTACAGGCTCTAGACCCAACAAGACCAACAACATAACTAAAGGAATAATTATCCGTCAGGGTGTCCTAAATCAAACGCACCCACCCACGCTCATTTCAGACACTCGTACTTGGGTGAGTCTGACAGTCTGAAGGATACTCTAAGTGAGGTTTAGCTATCTCAGAAAAGACTACGTCCTGTTCAACACACAACAGGGCGAATTGAGGTTGAGCACAGTTCGGTGAACTCGCAAAGCTACGGGAATTCAGACCGTAAACGTCTCCCGTTTCCCTGACCGCGTCCATCTTCTACCACTCAGATCGACGAGCAGATCGAGAGCATGTTCAACTCCAAGAAGAGGGTGAAGGACCTGTCCGCTCCTGGGGGCGCCGGGGGGAGCGTGGGCGCCATGGCGGCAGCGGTGGCGGCCGCAGGGGGGCTGGCTAACCTCGGCGCCCCGTCCGCTGGAAACATCCAGAAGCTGGAGATGGCCAAGAGGCTAGCTCTCCGCATCAACGCCCAGAAGAACCTCGGAGCGGAGGCCCAGGTAAGGACCTTAAATCTTCAATCTCGTATGTTCGTATAATTCGTGCTTATACTCACATTTTGTATTTTTGCCCTCATAACATACAAATGAAATGGAGCAATCATCTCTCGTTTCTCTCTCTCTCTCCCTCCGTTCTCTCTCTCCTTATTCTCTCTCTCCCTCGGCAGGATGTGATGCAGCAGGCCACCAACGCCATCCTGAGGGGGGGCACCATCCTGGCGCCCTCGGTGTCGGCCAAGACGATCGCGGAGCAGCTGGCGGAGAAGATCAACGCCAAACTCAACTACATCCCTGTGGAGAAGCTGGAGGAGGAACGCCAGGCGGCCGAGCAGGCAGAGACCGTCAAGAGATACGAGGAGGAGCTGGAGATTAACGACTTCCCCCAGGTGAGCGCCACTTCCTGTCCTGTCTAGACGGCCAGAGGATTTGACGTTTTATGGCATGTTTCGCCCGTGTTGTGTTCGATGACGAGGTTTAGGGAGGGTCATAGTCTGCCATGTAGATTTGTCTCTTGGTGGAAACCCAAAAGTTAATGTGTGTGTGTCTGTGTGTCCAGACTGCCAGGTGGAAGGTGACATCTAAAGAGGCCCTCCAGAGGATTGGAGAGTACTCAGAGGCAGCCATCACCATCCGGGGCACCTACTTCCCCCCGGGCAAGGAGCCCAAGGAGGGAGAGCGCAAGATTTACCTGGCCATCGAGAGTACGCTCCTCGCCCCTACACGCCCCTCACCCCTACATGCTCACTGCTACGCTCAACATACTGACACAATGACACATGTCCATAAATTGTTAATCATCAGGACTAGTATATAGGTTCTCTAAGCTCATATGATGATGTTGTTTGTGTTGTTGTTTTCCAGGTGCTAATGAGCTTGCTGTTCAGAAGGCCAAGGCTGAGATCACACGCCTCATCAAGGAAGAGCTTATCAGACTTGTACGTTTTCTCTTTCTCTCTTTCTCTATTAGTAATGCCTTCCAGACTCTCTCTCTCTCTATTAGTAATGCCTTCCAGACTCTCTCTCTCTCTCTATTAGTAATGCCTTCCAGACGCTCTCTTCTCTCTATTAGTAATGCCTTCCAGACTCTCTCCTCTCTATTAGTAATGCCTTCCAGACTCTCTCTCTCTCTATTAGTAATGCCTTCCAGACTCTCTCCTCTCTATTAGTAATGCCCTCCAGACTCTCTCTCTCTTCTCTCTATTAGTAATGCCTTCCAGACTCTCTCCTCTCTATTAGTAATGCCCTCCAGACTCTCTCTCTCTTCTCTCTATTAGTAATGCCTTCCAGACTCTCTCTCTCTTCTCTCTATTAGTAATGCCTTCCAGACTCTTTCTACTAGTAATGTCATCCAGTCACGTCAGTTTCTGGGTCTTGAACCATTTCTTTATTTCTGACTTTTCTTTCCGTTTCTTTTCACAGCAAAACTCCTACCAGCCAACCAGCAAGGGTAGATACAAGGTGCTGTAGAGGGAGACCTCCAAGACAACGCCTCCCTTCTTCAGCGCATCATCTGATCTATTTGAATGTTTTAGTATATTTTTGTAAATGTCACAACCCCTGTTAACTTTCCGTAGGGATTTCTCCCATTTTTTTTTGCTCATTTTTCTGGTGTATTTCAGTTGTTTATTCACTCAGGTGGGATTTATCATAGACATCATATTGGTCCATTTTTCCCGAATTTAAGATGTTGAGCATTTTGCCAACAAGACTCCTGCATCCGTTATTCAAACATCTCGCATATTTGCTGTGAAAAACTTTATTTCATTGTAAGATATCTTTATAACTTTTCCCTGTAAACAGTCACACGTTGTTTTTTAAGAACCACCTTCAACAGTGTAATGTTTTTACTTATTTACCCCCCCACAATAAAACGATGTGTTGCTAAGGAACATTTCGTCCTCGTCAGTGTTGTTCTGAATTCATTTGATTTAATTTGACGTAAAATATTTGTTGTATAGACTGGAATAACAAGCCTGGGAAAGTCGTAGCATTTCAATTTCTGAAGTATCTTAGGGGCATTTATATTGAGAAATATTCGGAGGGGGGCATTCTGGAACGAGGTAGCGTGACGTACGATGGGTGGATCGGTGCTGCAAAATCACGGCGTTTGCAACCCTTATTTCGGGCAGAATCCACAAATTTACGATAGTGAATAGTATTGCCATAAATCGGAATGAACATTTGAACTGTAATTCCTTTGATTTATTTCGAATTCCCTTTTTTGGAAAAGGCGCATGCTCAGTTGTTTCCGTTGCTTATTAATTTTGAATGGTAATGGCTGCGTTTCTCATCTAAACTCGAACCGCAGAGGAAGACAAACCTATAATAACGACTTCCCGTGGCTTCGGTTGATGTCAATTGTTGTTTGAATGAAGCTTTTCAAATCGATCGTTCGTAATCCACTTCGAAAATGGACCGACTCTTGATTTGAATGATGGAAGATCTGTCATTTTTGTGTTTAACCCTTTGCATTCTATGATCCGCAAACAATCGAGGTACAGTAATCTATTTTTTTAATGTAGCATGTTAAATTACCCAATATGTGTCTGTCAGCGACACAAAAATAGGACATTAGGTAATACAGCATACGAACTCTTCCCTGTACTGTTGGCAACGTAGAACTTGTGAAAACCTAGTCGCTGTTGTTGGTCACAAAAATGACCGTATTCTCTCGGGAGATGATTCATGATGTTTCTACGAGGGTAGCAGCTATCACGGACAAACCTGAGGACCTTAACGTTAACTGTTCGACACGTTTAGTTATTAGTCAACGAAGCTACCCTCCAAATGAAGCTAGTTAATGCAAACGCATTACAGTATGCTACCTATACGAGTCAAACAAAGGCTTCCCGTTGCTGACAAAAGTTTGATGTACCCTTTGTTTAGGGCTGATCTCTAACTCTTGCTTAAACTTCACAACATTTTAATGCATTTCTCAAGCGTTGAATGTGGTAATTAACGTGTTCTCATGCCAAAATGATCCAAGTTTACCCCCTTCCTTTTTTTCAGAAGAAAATGATGAGCCAGGTAGCCAACAATGGAAGCGACTACTGCATGAGCGGTAGGTCGTCCTGCCTGGCTGAAGATGGCCACCACCCGTCTACACACTTCGACCTCTGCTCCGCCCAGTCCAACAAGTTCTACCCTCCACCCCCTCATCCGCCCTCACTACAGATGACGCTAGCTCCCATCCCCCAGCCCCCCCAGAACCACCCCCACACCAAGCCCCTGCCCTGCCAGAGGCAGGCAGGCGGGGGCGAACCGTGCCAACCGCCCGCAGGCGTCAAGAATGACGGCGCCGACGACGCCAAGAAGAAGAAGGTTCCGGGGCGTTCCGGCAGGAGAGGCAGGCCGTCCGGCACCACCAAATCTGCTGGCTACAGAACCAGCACAGGCCGGCCTCTCGGCACTACCAAGGCTGCGGGCTTCAAGACCAGTCCAGGGAGACCTCTGGGGACCACCAAGGCTGCAGGCTACAAGGTCAGTCCAGGGAGACCCCCAGGCAGCATTAAGACCCTCTCCCGGCTCACCAAACTGGGCTACGGCCCCTGTAGCAGCACGGCGGCGTTTCCATACGCCGTGCCGCACAAGGGCCTCTGCACGCCCTCCTGCAAGGAGAAAGAAACCAACGAGTAGAGCTCTCGCTTTCCTCTGCGCTCCTCCGGAGGAGGGGACGCGGGCTGTCAACGTCCTGTCCAACCAGGGAAGGGGAACGCAAGGGGAAAACCTTGTGGGATCGGTCCTTCAACGTGACATCTTGAGCCACGGTGAGACACCGCGGAACATCTTTGGGCTACGGAATCCCTTTTGGTCAGTCGTCGTATTCTCTCGTTGAACCAAATAGTAGCTTTTTTTTTCCTCGAAGGGACTGTTACGATGCGGGCATGGTCATACCACACCGGACCTCATGAGAAAATGAGGATGGAAAGACACGTTTTGTTTAACATCGGTGTCGCCTCACCTTGCCTGCCTTACAGCCCCACATACAAGCAGGTCTGCGGTGTTTCCCATATCGTATTCTATCCCACGTGGCTCATATGAGAGTGTACAATTGACAATTGTGAATCGGGATGTTATTTTGCGCTGTTTGATATCACGCTACAACACCAGAGTCAAATACCTAATGATCTGTTTTCTGCCTGAAAGCCCTTTGTTACGCTGGTATGAATGGTTTGTTGCGTTTTTAATCCGCTCACTCAACAACATAATCAAGACTAGCATGCAGAGATGTCACTGGCAACCAGAAAAGTGAGGGATGAGTGATGACGCTGGGCCGTCGTGACCTACGACCCTGGCATCGTGTTCGGCTACGGGATGTAACGAACCGGGTCGTTTTTAGGACACTGAATCGGATTGCAGGATACTGTGCAATTGTTTTGTTTGTTTGTTTGTTTTGTTTTGTCTGGTGCAAAGGCTTCAAGTGGACAGGGTTTCCCTGACCAGAGGGGAAGGAAACCCGATGGTGATTGAGGTGAACTCGACCCAGTTTACTCAGTCCCTATGTTGTTGTTGTAGCTCTGATACAGCGCACCACACACGCCATCGTTGTCCCTTACAGAATCATGACGCTTCGGAGACACAGTTGCCGTCCTCTTTGTATAAAAACCAAAAGGTAGATATTGGTGTTTCATTAGATTGTCTTGTTTCTTAAATGAAACACCAATCGGATTAGCAAGGTCAGCGTTTCTCGAGTTGCTGTGTGTTGTCGTGTGACTTTGCAGACTGTGTCTCGCTGCATCTAGTCCCATGTATGGCTATAATCTGTCAACTAGGAACTCTGAGTATATGGAAGTGGTTAAAAGGCTGCCCCGTTCAATTTTGTTCCTTTTTTGGTACAGTAGCCTGTCATTTTGAAACCATCTATCATCGTTTGATCATTTATGTTTTAATGTCGCTGTTTTATTTGGGGGGGGGGGGGNNCTTTCATCACCCCTTACCAAAGAGTATAATGGTCCATTGTTGCTATGGATTCAGCGCATGCTAGCATTCTTCCTAACCCAGATTACTAGAACGGTTCTCAAAATGTATCTTTGGATATGAAAATCTTTGTAACTTGTTTGAAAAGCACTTATTTACCTCTTCAAACCATCTTTACAAACGTGCACACGTAAAATAGTACTTAGTATACTCACACATGCCCTGTGCTTATATACACGGATGGTATCTAATGTATTTAAACCTCCAGCATTCTTCTATAGATACAAGGCTGTACATGCTTACAGGGTCTGAAATCCTATTTCAATCTCCTTGAAAAAACGAGCAGTACTTTAAGTTTGTTAAACATGTGAAGAAACTTTCTATTTGTATTTTACACTGCAGCGCATAGTGCCTTGAATGTGATGCCTATGTAGCAATGTTTCACATTTCACACAATGACCCTTGTCATGTACAATATTCCCTGCAAGTAAAACGTAACCCTTCCCCTAATTCTTATGGCTGAGTTTGTTAGCTTGATATACTGTATATGAAACATATGTTAGACATAACATTTAGTATATTTTGTGGAGTTTTTTGGGGAGGGCGGTTCTGAATAGTTTTAAAATCCTTTGTTTTGCTTTATGTTTGATTGGTTTTGCACATTCGTGTGAGTGACCATTTCCCCCACAGAACACAAAACAGATGTGTTTTCCGCTTTGAATCCCTCTTTCGCAAGTAACGCTTATGAACACATTTCATCCCTTTATGTATAAGAAAAACTGTTATCCAGTTTGTAACACAATAAGTATTGGGAAATCTGCACATAAATCATATCAGGGCGACAACTTCCATACTGCTGTGATGAGGGTTTGTTTACTAAGGCGTTTGTACTTCTATTACCACAATATATTGTTGTAATTGTTAAACTGTCTCATATTTGCGCGAAGTGCTATATTCTGCTTGTTTGTTATTCTCACCAGCCTCTTAGGCTAACATTAGCGGCATCTTCATACTCGACCACAAACACATTGTTTATTTTCTCTATATAATTATTTTTATGCAAAGGGCAACCACCGTAGGACTTGTATTTGGTAGACTAATTAAATGAATTTGCATTATTGTTTTATTATCCTTGCATGATTGTCGGGTGTTGAAGAGATAACTATGATTAAACTTGAATGGATCATCTTGACTGTTATATTTTATTGAAACGTAATGATATCACGGTACATAATATATTCTAATACAACTAAATAATGGAGTCCAACTCCACTGTAAATATTAATAAAACATGAGTGAGCGAGAAAGTAGGCAAGAGCTACGTTCATGAATTAGACGCAAACCAAAGAGCGGTGCTGTGAAGACCTTCACCCGGAAGTCAAATTAAAGCGTTGGTACGTACATATAAACCTTCCTCTGCTAAATAGACACGTGGAATTGGTTCCTATGAGTTTGTCAAAATGAGGTCCTGATACCTACTAGTCTAAAACAAACAAACATCTACATTCTTTTTTACATTTAACGTTACCATGGCGTGGTTATCAAGTACCGCACTTGTACATGCTTTATTACTTGCGTTTTATTTGACGTCCTCGTCAGCTCAAGGTAGGTGACTGCTGCCAATGAAACAACACTAACGTTCACTAGCTAGCTAGCACAGAAATGCACTAGAGCTAGGTAGTTATTAAATAAAACTATTGAGTAAAAGACACGATCTTTATTGTTTTCTCGAGAACAAAATAGCCTCACCTTTTCACGAGTCCCACTGTTTTTGACCATACACGCTTATTCAACACTCATTGTTGATATTGATTGTCAGGGTTAGTATTTTATTATGTATTATAGCAGTTGGTCGATTATGTCAACAGTCCGTTGACTGTATGGTCTATATATTAGTGTAAAGTAATTAGACCTATAAAGTAATTGGTAGTCTATGAATGTCAGTTTGATCTGCTTACAAAAGCCAAAGGTCAGTGTCGAAGTTACAATTGTGTACACAACACTTCTCATTGATCGCTCGTTTGTTTCTTCATCTGTATATGAGTTTGTATTTATTTTATTTTCATGGTCTCTCCAAATAATATTATAGAGTTTAACCATTATCCTCTATTATCCGCCATTACAGTTGATTCCGTGTTGCTGTTTTACATCTAAAGTATTTCTCTGGTTGCTTTTGTGTTCAAAGAAAACGATGAGCTGCCAGAGTTTGACTTTTCGGAGGATCTTGGTTCTGACTCAGAGAATCGACCTGAGTTCGTAAGGATGGATAAACTGGAGTCTCAGCCGAAGAGACAGTACAAAACGGCCGAGATCGCAGACGCCTTGATGGGCACCGAACTCCCTGCAGACCCGTCGGGCCTGGAATCACTGATCCCCAAGAACGTGAAAGACTTCCAGGTGGGGTTCTCCCCTCCGTGTGACGATGACGCACTGTGCGGTTCTCCGCAGACCCCCGGGGAACCTACCAACGGTAACGTCGTGGAACATTCTCCGCAAATTACGCTGGGAATGGTCCACGTGGATGGTATGGCAACGGAAGAGCAGAATGCCACTGCCAAGACGTACAAAGTAAACTGCGAGAGGAGGAACATCACAGGCATGGAGAACTACACTGTGCAGGTCCTCAACGCGACCCAGGTACTGTCCGGACATCTTGATAAAGGGATGGGCAATGAGTTGCAATGGGAGATGATTTGACAGCAGAACAGCAGGTCGTGCGGGTTCAGATCTCTTTGCGGTTGCTTTAGTTTGCTTAATGAATACTGGTCGACGGATATGGGTTGCTCAATGGCCCATAACGATATTTAGAGAGCAGGGCGGATATAGATATCTTGTACCTTTTGGCACGGGGAAAAATAAATACATCCTTATACAAACAGATGAAACTGTTGCTGAACTTAAACGAACTTGTCGCCCTATTTTCACATGTCTGCAATGCCTCTATGGTCTAACTTATACACGTACCGTACACGTATTTCAATTAGCAAAACTTAACAACCGTTAAAAAAATGTACTTAATACAAATGTAGTATCTTACCATAGTCTATTACATACAAACGCCCATGTATATTAAACCAAATGTACTCAATGTGTATTAAATTACGTTTACGTTTTGATACATTACATAGAATGCATTTGATTACATACAATACATTTGATATTATGCTAGAAAATTCTAAAGTATATAAAGGAATTGTCCAAGGTGCTGTGTGCTGAGAGAAAAGAGAATTGCAGTCTTGCAAGGCAGGGGAAAAAGGCTGAAACTTATGGAAGTCAAATTATTTTGTCAAAATAAAATGAATGAAGACATAGTTAAATAAATAGATGAGTGAATAAGTAGATATGACTAATAAATAAACAATGACGTTTTAAAAAGCATTACATAATCATATAGCTTAATCCATTTGCCTACACCAATAAATAAATACATTCACTTATTCCGAAATTACGTTTGTGTAAAGACATTTATTTATTACACTTTGATTTCCTGGTGCCACATTTATTTCCGTCCTGCTTCTTCACAGGATCTGATGGAGTTTCTAAACGCCAACAACACTGAGTGTTCCCTCGTTCTGTTCTTCACCACCTGGTGCCAGTTCTCTGCCAACCTGGCGCCCCACTTCAACGCTCTGCCGCGCGTTTTTCCCAGCATGCACTTCCTCGCCCTGGATGCCTCGCAGCACAGCAGGTGACCCGGTCTGGTCGACACATGGTCCTCCATCCTTCACCACAACTGCTTTGTGTGCGCGTGTGTGTGTGCGTGCGTGCGTGCGTGCGTGTGTGTGTGTGTGTGTGCGTGTGCGTGTGCGTGTGCGTGTGCGCGTGTGCGTGTGCGTGTGTGTGTGTGTGTGTAATGGTGCTGTGAACTAACATCCACACCCTGTGCTTGTCTCCCAGTCTGTCCACCAGGTTTGGAACAGTGGCTGTTCCCAACATTCTGCTGTTCCAGGGCGTTAAACCCATGGCCCGGTTCAACCACACTGACAGAACTCTGGACACGCTGGCGTCCTTCATCGCCAACCAAACAGGTTGGTACCGGCACCAGAAAGTGTTAATGGCATCTATTCACCTATCATACATCATCACTGTCTGCTGTTGGACATTTCCTTGAGCCGTCCTGATTCGCCTCTTCTGTTCCTGTCGTGTTCCGTGTCGTGTTCCCTGTGTGGTGTTCCCTGTGTGGTGTTCCCTGTGTGGTGTTCCCTGTGTGGTGTGTTCCCTGTGTGGTGTGTTCCCTGTGTGGTGTGTTCCGTGTTGTGTGCCCTGTGTTATGATCCGTGTCATGTCGTGTTCCGTGTCGTGTTCCGTGTCGTGTGCCCTGCGTCGTGTTCCGTGTCGTGTTCCGTGTCGTGTGCCCTGCGTCGTGTTCCTCTGTCTAATCCCGTTCCGCCCGTGTCTCCAGGTTTCGAGGCGAGCGTGGACCGGAACGTCACCGACGCCGACCGCTCTGGGCCCCTCCCCAGCGTCTCCATGAAGAGCATCGATTGGCTGTTGGTCTTCTCCATCCTCTTCATCTCCAGCTTCACCATCTACGCCATCTTGAGGACGGACAGCATCCGCTGGCTTATACCCGGCCAGGAGCACGAACACCAAGACTAAAACAAACTCACTCTTCGTCTGGGTCATCGCTGTGTGCGGATGGGGAAGAACCTCCACATCTTCTCCCCACCCCCACCCATATACGTTGTTTTTGCGATCTTTGCGTGACCTCTAGATTGTTCTAAGGGGTATCATACCGAACCACACGCTTTTGATAAGACTGTCACACAGAAGTCATGCTAAAAACACACGGTGGATGTTGAGTTGACATTTCATTTGCTGTTTGTCTGGAGATTGTTTTTTTTTTTTTTTAGGTGAGAGTAAGATTAATTTGGGACCCAAACTGAAGGAGTGTGTAAAGATCTTTGAGACTCAATATTAATCTTTATAAACTTCATGCCCTGAATGAGGACCTGACACCGTTTGCTTTGTGAAGATGGCGGTATTGGCTTATGAAAAATGTGATTTAGAGATGTACATAATTATTTGCCGAATGACTGATAATTTATGGGAATGTTTTTGTTTCGTGCTGTGAATAAAACTGGAGGTTTGAGCCGGAATGTAATGTTTGCTGACTGTCGTGTCCAGTCAAATCAAATGAGTTAATTTAAACGATGAGTGAATTTGAACAAACAAGCTATCCTGATGTAACACATCAACACAACGATATATTTAACAAGCTTACAACAATATTCATCAGGCAGTTTCCTGGACAGCTATGAGGTTCGTACACATGCAAAGAGTTGTGCCAGTTCAGTTGACCAAGCTGTTGTGTTAGGTTTAATGATTGGCCACGGGTCTAACGCCGTACGATTTGGCCGTTTCTTTAGGCTAAGCAACAAACTGTTGACTAGATATTCGTCTAAAATGGTAAGTATGCTGTCGCTGTTTACGACATGCGACTGTTGTCAACGTTATCGTTACTTAGGACGTGAGCAATTATGTCCGGGTGATGACTGATAGCTGTAACTTTGATCATAGATTCCAAGGCAGCACTTCATGTACTCAACACAAAGCTCTTTCTGTCGCTATTATATTGGCAATTTACGCTGTTGACATCGTTTTCACACATTCATTGAGAAACGCATAATAACGCTATGATTTTAGCTGCATAGCGGGCCACTTTCTAGGAATGTACGTTTGCAGGAAAACCTTAAAATAGTTAAAGTCAATTGGATTTAGGCTACTATCGAGTGCGGGTCCATTGTGGAATTTTCATCTCGGGGGGGGTGAATATATTTTCACCAGCAGGTGGAGTAGGTACACAGCAGAACCGTACGACAACTCTCTGTTGGGATCGTATCGTAACCACCTGTGTTTTCAAACACATGTAATTACACAAAACGAGTAAAAACGTAGCCGTTGGCTACTGTGCAGGGCTATGTAAACTCGTATCTGCACTCAGAAGTCGTTTTAATCTCCTATGGCTGTGGTAGTGGTGTTTAGACGTATACTGTGTTTGGGGTTTGCACCAGATGGTGATAGAGGTGGTTTTGAGTTTTGTTGTTTCCCCAGACGTCAGAATCCCACTGGCTGTCACCTGCAGACAGAGATCACTCCACCATGGAGCTGAAGGCCACTGGCTGGGTGGAGGTGGACGACAGGGATGCCATATACAAGGAGCTGCACTTCAAGACCTTCAACCAGGTGTGTGTGAGTGTATGTGTGAGTGTGTGTGTGTGTGTGTGTGTGTGAGTGAGTGTGTGTATGTGTGTGTGTTATGTGTGTGTGTGTGAGTGTGTGTGTGTGAGTGAGTGTGTGTGCGCGTGTGTGAGTGTGTGTGAGTGTGTGTGTGTGTGTGTGTGTGTGTGTGTGTGTGTGTGTGTGTGTAGAAGCACCTTGTCATGTCTCAGCATTACAGAATAATGGGCTGTTTGTCGTCTCACGCGTGAATCAGCACCCCCACTCGCCCTAATGATGGACCGATATCTTTTAAAAGATCAGCTCTTCAGACATGGAACCCCAATGAACCCCTGAACAACTGTTTTGCTAATAGCTGTGATTTGACAAGGCTACGTGATCGTCTTAGCAACTCACATCCGGGCCTGTTAGCCTACAGGCCCCGCCCCTCGGTCCTACCCTCCTCTAAATGCCGACTCCCCCCCCTCCCCCCCGTGCTC
>BROE01000017.1:5757856-5783084 GCA_036571765.1 Plecoglossus altivelis | reverse complement strand
ATGGCTGTGGTAGTGGTGTTTAGACGTATACTGTGTTTGGGGTTTGCACCAGATGGTGATAGAGGTGGTTTTGAGTTTTGTTGTTTCCCCAGACGTCAGAATCCCACTGGCTGTCACCTGCAGACAGAGATCACTCCACCATGGAGCTGAAGGCCACTGGCTGGGTGGAGGTGGACGACAGGGATGCCATATACAAGGAGCTGCACTTCAAGACCTTCAACCAGGTGTGTGTGAGTGTGTGTGTGTGTGAGTGTGTGTGTGTAGTGTGAGTGAGTGTGTGTATGTGGTGTATGTTGTGTGTACATGTGTTGTTAGTGTGTGTGTGTGAGTGATGTGTGTGTGCGCGTGTTGTGAGTGTGTGTGAGTGTGTGTGTGTGTGTGTGTGGTGTGTGGTTGAGTATGTGTGTGTGTTGTTGAAAGCCCCTGTGTCTCAGCATTACAGAATAATGGGCTGTTTGTCGTCTCACGCGTGAATCAGCACCCCCACTCGCCCTAATGATGGACCGATATCTTTTAAAAGATCAGCTCTTCAGACATGGAACCCCAATGAACCCCTGAACAACTGTTTTGCTAATAGCTGTGATTTGACAAGGCTACGTGATCGTCTTAGCAACTCACATCCGGGCCTGTTAGCCTACAGGCCCCGCCCCCCCGTCCTACCCCTCTAAATGCGACTTCCCCCCCCCTCCCCCCCGTGCTCTGTCCTCCCCAAGCCCCCCCCCGCCCCCCCCTTCCGTCTCACTCTTCAGTCTCGCAGGCCTCTCTTCTTACTCTCTCCCGTCACCATCCATTACCCTGAGACAGACCAGAGCGTCGCTTGGCAGCGGTGGGGTTTCGATCAGTGTGATTCCTTTCGCAAACAATCAAATTGGTTAAAAAGTTTCATCTGCTTGGAGAAACCACTAACTGTCCCCTAGTTCCTGTTATTGGATGGTTGTTTTTTTGTATGTTTTTTTTTTTTTGTACATTTCTTGTTCTCCCCTTCCTCCTCTCTCCCCCCCCTCTCCCCCCCCCCCTCTCTCCTGGTGTTTTCTGTTTCCCTTCAGTAATGGAGAAGAGCTCACCTTGTTCCAATTTGACGTCTTTGCCATTTTCTTGTCCCTGCCTCCCTCCCTCCCCCTCCCTCCCGCTCTCCCTCATCCTGTAATTTTTCTTACTCTGTGGGTAGCTCGTTTTACATAGCGCTTCATAAAGTTACTTGTACCAGAGGGGAATTGCGATGAAGAGTGACACACTGGCTGATTTCCATTTGCCACTTATCTGCAAGTGATGGGCTTGGAGAAATAAGATCTCCATGACTTTATAATGACAGTCACAAATCCGCCCCCCCCCCTTTCTCTGGGCAGAAAAAGTCATTTCTTTCCCAAGCCACTAGGGGGAGCTAGAGCTATATGCTGGCGCTAGTCAGCTCACAAATCGGCAGACAAAAAAGACATTCCGGGCGGATTTATTGTTGTGTTTATTTCTCTGATTGAAGTGGAAATGTTTTCAGGATGCCCTGACCAAGCCAGTAGTCATTTATCCGTGCGGCACTACGTTATTTATTTGAATTGGTCCCATAAAAAAGTTTGTGGTTTTCCTCGTCAAGAGCGAAAAAAACGCAAATCAGATTTGATTGTTTAAATACATTTTCGGGGATTGTTCTTCTTTGGTTTTTGTGTCGCGTCCAAACACTCGCAAACAGGAAATGTCTGTGTGACAAGTTTTGCTGTAGTTTGTGGATGTTTTCTGTGGATAGGTCAAAAGTTTAAGCTCCCTGACTTTAGGGTTTAAGGTGACTTGAAAACAAACGAAGATCTGTCTGTTACATATTTTTTAGCGGGTGAGACAGATGACATGTCTGACACTTCTATATTGTCACGCTTTAAGATCTGAGATCTATCTGAGACTGGAATCTTTTATTGTCATAAAGAAACAAAATTGAAACATTGAAGCTTCATGGAAACGACACCATACCTTGCCTGAATAAAATCTGGTAGATTATTATTTTATCTGAGATTAAATTGTGGACGGTTTATATTTCCCTCATCTCTGTGGTCCATGCCACTAAACATGGCTCAAACCAAGCTGTCACTACGCTTGATGAAGGAGAAATCATTCGTTCTTACTTCGAGGCATGTATAAGTATTCCAAGTTCACCAACCACCAGTGCTACATTGACAATAAAGACAAGTGGATTAGATCTGTGTTGAAGTGGGCTGAATCAGTGGCCATCTTGTCACCCGTCCCATTGAAATGACTGCTTTGTAATCCCAATGATAAACGGCCTTGTTCGTTTGAGCGTCCGCAGGTCACGTGACATCAGTGGAAGCCATTTCCCTCTTCCTTTTCCCTGAGGCCCTCGGTCAACGGACGATCCCCCCCCTTTTTTTAATTCCTGGAGGGGGCTCCCCTGCCTCGCCCCCCTCCACACACACACACATCTCTCCCAAGTCTCCCCCCTGGCTTTGTGGGCCTCTCTTGGATCGTGTTAAATAAGTTGTCGAACAACCACGCCTGAGCCAGCTGGAGAAACTAGACTCCCCCAGTCTAGTACTCCAACTGATGGAGGCTGGTAATCCGCTCAGCGGTGTAGGTTACCCCCACCACCCACCCGCAGCCTCCCCCCATGCCTGCCTCCCTCCCTCCCCCACCCGCTCTCCAGCCCACCTATCCAACCCCAACCTACCCAGCTCTTCCGCCATCACGTGAACAAAGCACTTTCCCTGGGAACTTCAGCCAAACCCCCCCTCCTCCCCCCTACTCTCATCCCCACCCACCCCCTCTCTCAAACCCCCGTGTCGTACAGGGTCCGCGCACGCGGCTGAGGTCAATTGCCATTACGCGCCGTAGCAAGTCGGAGGTGGTTACTGGTATGAGAGCCAGGGCTATCAGTGTTGGGTAAACCAAGAGGGTTTGTGACGTGTTACGTCTATTGAACCGCTACGTGACTCCGACTATAGACGACACTCGCCCCGGAAACTCTGTCAGTGACGGCAGGGCATGGGGGGGGCGGGGCATGACAAAAGGACGTTGGAGCCATTATTTAAGAGTTGAGGCGCTCCAGGGGCTTGGAGCGGAGAGAGGGGCGGGGGGGATTACATAAGAGCGCCTTAGCGCTCCAACAGTACGACACTCACTCAAGTGAAAAAACCCCCCCACAGGAAATAATGGAAAAGACTTGAAGTCTGCGGAAACCTGTTGGTCGTGAGGCCTCAGTGTTGCTGTTCACAGGGTCTCGTGTTCCCGCCATGAAAACGTCAATGCAGGACATGTCTCAGGACATGCGAACGTCCAGCCTGAGGGTTAACGCGGGCCGTGTGACGCAGAGCGGGAATGTCTTTACCACCAGTAGGAATGTTGGCGGGCTACGTTGGACCGCAACATTAGCTGGTCGCTTGGGCTGAAGTTACATGAACATCACAGGCCTTTTTAGACGCCAATTGGCAGGCTTCTGCAGAGAAGTGAATGAAGAGGTGCGGTCGTTCATCCATGCATTCATCATCACAGTGGACCGCTCTGCTCCCCCCGCTCCATCCTCCCTCCCTCCCCGTTCCCCTCTCGCTTCCTTCATCCCTCCCTTCCCCTCTGGCTTCCCTCTATCCCTGTTTTTCCCTTGTGAATGTATCGAGTTTTTGACCAGCGTTGGTCTTGCAGAACGTCATCAGCGACGGTGGAGAGACAAGAGGGAGGAGGGAGTCAGGCAGTAAAGCGAGGAAAAGGACAAACAGGAGAAAAGGATGGAGGAGCGGATGAATGGGAGTGGAGAGAGGTGAGGAGAAGGAGAGGGCTGAGGAGCTGGAGAGAGAGTAGGGATGAGAGGACAGGGGAGAAGATGTGACGAGGCAGAGGACTGAGTAGCCCTGGTCTGCATGCAGTTACAGCTGGCGAGGGGAGCGGGCGTTTGTAAGCCCCTGGACTGCTGGCTGGGGGAAAATCAATCTGTAAATAACTGACACATGTGTTGGAACCCCGGGCTGCGTTTCAGCTCCCCGGCCGCAGTCTGGAGAACGCTAGTCTCCGACGTCAAAACGCTCTCATCTCGGCGAGAGTTTTTAGGACAATCACTGCGTTAATAGCACCAAACTGCCCCTTCGAAGCGGAGCATTCATGGAGGGGGGGGGGGCCGGGTGCGTTGTGCTTGTGTGCTGATGGCGATTATGTAGTCGTAGTGGGTGAGCCAGGGCAGCCGGCGGTTATTGTGCATCTCAGTCGTCAAAAGGTTGACTATATTCGATGTGGGGGTCTGTGAAATCTCCACATCAAATTAGTCAGTCTGACAGCTCTGGTTTGTGGGCCAGGGCTGCCAGCCGCGCAGATGTGCTGCAGGAAGGAGAGAGTGCGCGCGTCACAGGTGGCAATAAGGCTCCTTTTTAACAAAAGTGAAAAAGCCACCACCAAACGTTGAACCAAACACCCGCCTGCCGCGTGCCTTTGGTCCGGCGATGGGCTCCTTCGCCTTGATGAGCGGTTACCACAGCTCCTCCTCATAAGCAAAGCCAGTTGCTTGTCGTCCGTCCGGGTTCGCATTCCAGACGTGGTTGTGAGTGGCCTCCTCTTCTTCCTCTCCTCCTCAGGCCTTTGGCTTCATGACCAGAGTCGCTTTGCAAGCAGAGAAGATGAACCATCACCCTGAATGGTTCAACATCTACAACAAGGTCAGTAACTGGAGAGAGAACATTCTGTGTGCACTGAACATCAACAAACATCACTCTGGTCATGGTAACATCCATATATATATAGACTGGATATATAATGCATGGCAATATATTATACATCAATTGATCATAATATATTTTTTATAAATATTTGTAAAAACTTATGGCCTTGTTAAGTAAGTGTGGTTTGCGTTGAGCTTTAGTCCTGCAAACCCAACAAGTTCAGCCTGCTTTTAATACATTCAGGATCCTTCTAACTCAGGATACTTCTAACTCAGGATCCTTCTAACTCAGGATCCTTCTAACTCATTATCCTTCTAACTCAGGATCCTTCTAACTCAGGATCCTTCTAACTCAGGATCCTTCTAACTCAGGATCCTTCTTCTAACTCAGGATCCTTCTTCTAACTCAGGATCCTTCTAACTCAGGATCCTTCTAATTCAGGATCCTTCTAACTCAGGATCCTTCTAACTCAGGATACTTCTAATTTAGGATCCTTCTAACTCAGGATCCTTCTTCTAACTCAGGATCCTTCTAACTCTGGATCCTTCTTCTAACTCTGGATCCTTCTAACTCTGGATCCTTCTAACTCTGGATCCTTCTTCCAACGTCTCAACCGGCCCATCTTTTCCTTCCTAACCATTGCTTAGCGGTCAAAGTGATGAGCCAGGCAAAAAAACACAAAACAACAACAATATAAAACTAAAGACCACGCTGTCACTTTCAAGTTTCACCTCTAATCCTCCCATTTTCTCTCGACAAGCTTCGCACATAACTCCCACATTCGGCCTCCCTCCTCCCCAGTCCCACACTCAGAATTAAATAACAGTTGATATTGCGAACAGAGGCCCTGAAAATCTGTGTGCTTTAAGCTGAAGCCCCTGGTTAGCTGTGTGGCAGGTCTACTGGGCTGTGAGGAATCCGGACCTAATCCTCTCTTTATTAAAGCGGTAGCAGGATGGAGGAGGGAAGCTGGGTGTCCGTGTGGCTGTTTTACACGGTCGTGTCTGTCCGAGAAACACTTGGTCTCTTTTTACAAGGCTTGTTATGTGAACCATCCGGAGGCTTCAAGGTGTGCGGTGGCTCTTATGAATGATTTGGATTTTGTTGTTGTTGCTACGTTTGCAATTTTGTATTTATTTTTTCTGCTACTTAGGCATTAAAAATCAGATGTAATTGGGTTGGCGATTGAAGAGTTTTTGTAATGGAGCGACCGCCCCCCCTCCCCTCCCCTCCCCTCCAGGCCTGGTACCACGAGGCCCGCTGTGATCCGGCCTCGTTCTGAAGAGATCGTTGTTGCTGACGGGTGTTTTGCTTTCGTCATTCTCAGGTCCAGATCACATTAACGACCCACGACTGTGGAGGACTGTCCAAGAGAGACATCAAGCTCGCCAAGTTTATCGACAAAGTTGCCCTCACCATGTAGATGAATATCCTGTTATTAATGTGTTCTGTACTGCACCTTTCTACACGCCAATAAAATGATATACATTATTTGTATCATTTTAATTTGATAAACCACCATCAACAACGAGGATAAAACGTTACAAGAACGTAAGACTTGTTCAAATAAAAGTATGTGTTATTAATATCCAGGGCTGGAATGCTGCGTGCAACATATTGAATTTATTCGTATTATGTTCGCAACTTGTAAAAAATGTATCGAATGTTTTTTTTCCCCTTTTCGTAATAGCCCCATGCTCTGTTCCTACTCATTTTAGACATATAAAATTGATTCAATCAAACCTCGAAGGTAGTAAAGTTGAAAGAATAGTACATTCGAGATTCTACACCCCCGTTCGTTTAAATCTGTTGTCAGGATCGTTGTCATAATAGTAAATTGTTGACTTGCAGATTTCATTTGAATGTGAAGTCGGTCTGTGATGTAGATTAACCTGAATCACTTGATAATTTTTACTCCCCGGATTCAGAGGGAAAACTATATGTATATATACTTCCAAGAGTTTGGCATGGAAAATGGAGGAAAATGAAATCAAGAAGAGTGGAAGCGGATTTGACAGGTCCATCCTTGAGCAAGGGACCAGTCAGATAGCGCTCAGGCAACTTTCTGACTGGGACACAGTCGGAAGAACAAAAGAAGGGACTGAAAACCAGTAAGATGATTAATGTCGGTGTTATTATCTGTCGTATCTCTCTTACACACAACCCACAGGCCTTTCTAAATGTCAACAGTAGGTCAAACTCTCTATAACATTTTCGCTCGCAGGCCTATTCAGTTATAGTGGATTTGTCTCTCTACATGATGCGATATATTTGCTCTCTCTTCAGGAGATGTGATATTGGATTTTACAAGTATGTTGCCAGCCTTACCGAGACAGCCCTGTTCGACAATCTTATCATGCTCACGATCATCATCAACGCTTTGTTCATGGCTTTAGAGACTGATTATCATTTGAACTATAAGCTATACGGATTCTTCGAGGTGTGTATTTCTCATGGAAAATTAAATAACTGAAACGTAACTAAACGAAGTCGATTGTCTAATAGCTGCTATTTTATTTCATCAAACAGCTTTCAGACAACTTTTTCATGGCCGTTTATACCATGGAGTTTCTAATGAAGGTGTACGTTGAACCGAAACAATACTGGACCAACGGTTACAACGTGTTTGACGTGGTCATCCTCCTTGTCTCTCTGATTCCAACCTTCTTGGGGGATAAAAAGGCCGATTCTTTCACCTCCCTGCGCATCGTCCGCGCGTGCCGCTCGCTGCGCGTGCTGAAGACCGTGTCTTTCATACGCGGCCTGCAGGTGAATGGCACAATCCATGTTTTTGAGTCCGTTATTTCCTTGGTTTTATACGTACACAGGGTTTACACTCTATATTTATGAGAAATAGCTCATTTTCTGACGAAGAATATTTGTTTTCCTGACAGGCCTTAATTTCAGCTCTCTTCAAGACCATGAAGAGCGTCGTCTTAGTACTAAGCTTGATGTTTTTACTCATGTACATATTCGCCCTTATTGGATTTTACAACTACGGTGACCCTGACACCGGAGACCCACAGAACTGGGGAGATTTGGGCAGTGCCTTCTTCACCTTGTTCAGTTTAGTGACGGTGAGAACCCTTAAATGAGAAAAACGAATAATATACGCATAGAAACCTGTCGGATTATTGGTGTTCCGTTCAGCCAGGAAGTCAAACCGGAAGCCGCCAGACAAACAAGAAAATATACCTCGTGTGTATTTATTACGGTTTTGACGTGATGGAGACACTGTGTACCTTAGGTGGACGGCTGGACCGACCTGCAGCAAAACCTGGACGACCTTGGCATGACATCCAGCCGTATCTTTACCACCGTCTTCATTCTGATGGGCTACTTCATTTTCTTCAACATGTTCATCGGCGTGGTCATCATGGAGATCCAGGTGCGTCACATCTAGTAACAATGGAACTTCTCCCCGGTTCATCCGTTCGTATATATATACATGTATATATAAACATATACATACATATATATATTTAACATTGTATTATCGTCGGTCACGATCATGTTAGATGATTGCCACTTTATGAGATACGATATGACCGTAGCTGCCAGGCCTGACTAGGCTAGGCTGCGCGGGGGCAGGAGAGGGAGGACGTAGGGAGGAAAGAAGAGATTGTTACTGGTTGAGACGAGTGGCAAAGACCTTTGCGCAGCGACAGAAGGAGATAGGGCCAGGCTAGGAAAGGAGGGAAGAGGAGGGAGGGGAGAGGAAGGGAGGGGAGAGGAAGGTAACATTATTCACCCCGGCTTCACTACCCCAGGATGGAAAAATAATAATTCTCTCCAACCTAAATGTCCAACACTCAGTCCAGTCGGTCATGAGAGAGGAAGAGAGCCGTGGGGGAGAGGGGAGGAGGCGGGGGGAGAGGGGAGGAGGCGGGGGGAGAGGGGTTGTTGGCGAGAGAGGGAGAGAGAAGGAGAGAGAGATTGAAAGAGGTGTTTGGAGAGAGATCGAAAGCGAGAGGGAATAAGAGAAGAGGTTGTTGGCTAGAGGGAGAAGGAGAGAGTGATGGCATCAGAGAGAGAGAGGTTCCTAAGTTCCCTCTGAGGTAGCTGCGAATCATCTGACATATTTCTTAGCTCTGGTGCGTGGGGGCGATTGGGGGGGGGAGGCAGGGGAGGACGGGGGAGAGAAACTCAATATGGGAGAACAAAGATAACAAGTTCACAGACAGTCAGCTTTGAGTTTTAACCTCCTTACCAAACATTTAACAACCGGTTTCTAGAAAGAGAAAAAAAAGGAAAAAAAGCATGATGTTGCAGAAGAGGACAGCTCACTGACTGGAGCGATTCAGGGTAGATTTAAGAGGCTAAAGGTTCAAATGAATAATAAAGGCATTCCAGTTTTACCTGTGTGGATTTTCTATCCTATTATTACAGGCAAGATTTCTATGCTGTGCATTCCTTTTTTTCCCCCTCTTAAGACTAAAGCAAACTATAATAGCTTTTAGACGTACTAAGTCTATATTAAGTCTTATATTGTCGTATTAAGGCAAGATATTACCAAGTATTTGTGAGAATGATGAATACGAGTATTGTATGTTGAAGTCACGAGGCAGGATTTGAAGTTTTTGGATGAGTGTGATTGCCCCTGTGTCATTGTTTGGTTACACATTTTCTTGTGATTGTTCCTCATAACTGTTGCTTTGGTTTGCAACGAAACGTGACCAATGGGATCTTTTTTTTTCAGCATTCGACAAAGAACTTTGAGGCTGAGGTTCAGAGCGAGCGGGAGACGTATCTGAACCAGAAGAAACACGCCATGATCAAGCGCCAGAAAATGGAGATCAGAGAACTCATGCTGAGCCAGGTGGGAACCGGGTTCTCCTGAAGGTTCCTCGGTGTTCAATGTGCAGCTGGCTGTGTTTGTTTGTGTATGTGTCTGGGTGTGGTGTGTGTGTGTGTGTGTGTGTGTGTGTGTGTGTAAGCCTGTGTGTGTACATGTGCTTGTGTGTGTACAGCAGGTCAATATCAAGTCGATAAGTGAATCGAGTTCATAACGTGTGTGACATATTAAACTAGCAATATCACATGGTAACGACGAACTAGTATTATGGTATAGCTGAACGTTCCACCTTTCTGATTTCCAATCTCTTCCTCCCTCCACCAACCCACCATCACTACTGAGAAGACCAGCAATGAGCTCAACTATAAACTGGTGGTCGAGATGTTTAAGAAGTCGCTCCGCCACTCGGACTACATAGTAACAGAAGACCTGTGCTCCAGCCTGTCCTTCATAGACATCTACCTGGGCACCATGGACCGCAACGACGCCACGACCGAAAGGTAGTTCCCAGGCCTTTCTCTAGGTCTCCCAGCCACCAGGCTTTAGCTCAGCGGGTTAGCACATGTTGGTGCTGGGGTGGTGTTTGATGGTGCGAAGGGAACAGCGCTTTAGTCCCACAGTTTTTTTTGTGTGTGTTTTTGCTGATGATTGCTTTCGTCCATCGCTGGCAGGAAGATGCCAAACTGTCCGATTTGCTTGAACTGAATTGATTGATGCGGTTATTCTAAAATTGGGTTTACCTGTGAGTTTTTATAATGATGAGTATTGTAGATGAGATCAATAAAAGGCGTCATATCATATCTAAAGCACCTATTATTACAGTAATACGTCTCTCCGCACTAAATACTAACCGGGGAAGCAACCACTAGCAAAGATGGCCGTCTTAATCCTAAAATGACACGTCAGGTTTGTCTAAATGATCCCTCTGCAGAGACGATGTTTAGGGGGTAATTACATCATATTCTCAGGACAGGTCTGGTTTGTGATTTCGGTCCTTTTGTGGAAGACTGGGCCTGTTTTAGCCTGTTCTACTCAGCGTGTTCTACTCAGCGTGTTCTACTCAGCGTGTTCTACTCAGCGTGTTCTACTCAGCGTGTTCTACGCTGGGAGCCTGTCTGTCCTTGGGTGCCACGGCTAGATCTTAAAAAAAAATTTTTTTCACATATTTTATAGCAAGACGCTGTGAAAGTTGAAGCGTTTTTTATGTCTATATTGACAACACACTGTTTCCAAGGGGTTACTTATAGGAGGTGGTTGGAAAGAAGACAGCATCTAATTTACAATCAAAACAATTGTATTGTGAGAGAGGGATGAGCTGCTGTAGAAACTAGTAATTACAGTTGTTTTGCGGTAGGAGATATCAAGGAACGTGTGTGTGCATCTGCATGTGAGTGTGTGTGCGCGTCTGCATGTGAGTGTGTGTGCGTCTTCATGTGTTTGCGTGTGTGTGTGTGTGAATGTGTACGTATCTGTGTGTGTGTTCCTGCCTGGATCTCCATGTGTGTGTGTGTGCGCATGCTTGTGTCTGTGTGTGTGTGTGCATGCTTGTGTGTGTGCATGCTTGTGTGTGTGTGTGCATGCTTGTGTGTGTGTGTGTGCATGTTTGTGTGTGTCCTTGTGTGCATGTGCATGTGTGTGCATGTGTGTGTGCATGCGTGCGTGTGTGTGTGTGTGTGTGTGTGTGTGCATGTTTGTGTGTGTGCTTGTGTGCATGTGTGTGTGCATGCGTGTGTGCGTGTGTGTGTGTGCATGTTTGTGTGTGTGCTTGTGTGCATATGCGTCTGTGTGTATGCATGTGCATGTGTGCGTGCGTGCGTGTGTGTGTGTGCGTGCAGGCTGCAGCAGCTGTACTCCGAGCTGGTGCTGGTGCTGTGTGACCTGCTAGGGGAAGACCTGCAGGAGGCAGAGCACAAGAAGAAACAGAAGACGAGAACGGCTGCTAGCGAGCTTTAGCTCAGCGGGCTCCCTCACCTGCAGGGCCCTCTCTCCTGAACCACGTAGACGTGCACACGCTTATTAAAGAACAGGGCTTTGTTGCTATGCGTTACTGACTGTTTGTGAAGAGGGAGCCCTGGTCTGTGAGTCGGTCAGTGTTGACAAAAATTGACGTTTTTGTCATTGAAGACTCCTTATACGTTATCCAAAGCCTGTGTCGAACTGTCAGGCTTGGTTTAAGATATAAGTTGAGTTCATGCTTTTACAAGAGTGACATTTGAACCTATCTCTGTCAACATTAACAAATTCAACCTAGATGACCAGAGCAACATACTTTATGATAATATAACTGATAGTTGTAACCAGAGTAATGTGGGAATTAGCAACCGTGGTGCTTGTCGCTGGTCAGTTTTACATCACAGAGGTCGCGCCACACACAGAACTCTCACATAACTAGGAATGTTGTTGGATCTATATATATACCATCTGTGGAATATGGAGACTGTAATTGTATTGTTCATATATAACACTATCCTATAGAGATTGATCGCCTGTGGAGGTTTACTAGATATATTAAATCAATGGCCCAATCATACCCTCTACTGGTTTAAAGATAACGTGGCAGAGGTGACCTAGGTAGCCAGGTATAGGATACCTCGTTTGCGTGTTTTAAATGTATTAGTTCCTTTAAAAAAAATTGTTATTCTGTATTTATGTTGCGCCGGTTTCTACGTTGCTGCCAGGTAGTGAGAGCGCGGCAAAGTGTTCTTGGAGGTCAGCGGAATTCAGTTTTGAGCGGTGGAACTTTAGAAGTCCACCACAAGCATCGACTTCCCTTTGTGCAAAGACAAGACCGTTCAAATATTTACAAGCTATAAAGTGACATTTTGAACTTTACCCTCGAAGTGATAATGCTGCGATATACCCTTCGAGATAGACTTACAACGTCAGGGGAGGTAAATGTGGAAAGTTTGTCATTGCGTTTACGACAAGACCATTGTTTTTGTTGTGAAGGGTTATGGGGTTTCAGCTAGTTTTGTAGTACATTTACTAGTGTGTTTAAGGAGACAAGAGTTTATTGGCTGAATTATACATTGATGCACCTGTCCAGATTTCCCCACCAGTCCCTCACAACAGATAATAAAACAAAACTAGTATGATCATTAAATAAGCTACTTCTTTGATATTTATGGTAAATAAAGGGTTCGTGGTTTAAAGAGAAAATTGAGCATTTTGCATTTCATTAAATAAACGACTCGTATGATCCTAATTTTCGTCATCATAATATTACGTGTAATATTGATGTCAAAGCGCTGTTCTTAATTTGAACCAAAAAGATTGAATTGCGTTTCATCACTATCGTGGCATCATTGACACAGGCAGTACATTTACTGCATTACTAATGATTACTAACACTGATATGAGGCCCGAGGTGTCGGCTGTGAGATATGCTATTGATCGTTAAATCACTAGTTAAATAGACCCCATAGTCTCGTGCAGCAGTGTATCAACGCAGTGAACGCACACACACTTTTCACAATTTCATTGAGTTGAATGCGCAATTCGTCCGTTAGAAAACCGTTCACCGTTTTTTTTAACTTTTACTGTATTAATTGTTATTAATATTCATAGCCTATTTACCATTTCGCAAGGTCAGCCACTTGTTTTATATAGCATAGTCCTATGATTTAAACAACGGATGGATTTGTGCCTACAAAGATATTTGACTTTTAAGACTGTAGAAATACAGGCTGCTATAAAATAAGTGATCTCGAACCCAACCGTGAGGGAATTGATTATTCCATGCCGGTTCCCCGGTAGCCAACTCTTCAGCGCTTCATCTGGGCCGAGTATGATTACAGAAATAAGCAGGCTAAATGTCTGGAGAGCCTGCTTCTACTCTGCGGTTCGGTCGACATCCAACCGCACGGCTTCGTCAACAGTAAAAGTCCTGTGGTGTAAAACGGCCAGAGAAATCTTGGAATAGAGAGAGAGAGAAAATGAGAGGAATGCGAAAATCACTTTTTAGCATCGAAGGTTCACCTTTTGAATGAATGATAGTTCCATGCGGTCTCCTTGTTTTAGATGTATGAAAGTAGCTTATATTTGAATTGTTTCATTAAAACAATTCATTTTTAAAACGAAATATGTTGTTTAATAGGATAAGTTGACATCTATTTGCCGCAGTTTATTCAAACAAACATATTACCAATAACACATTAAGATACTTTTCAATCACCACCTACATTAGGCTATAATGAACTTATTTCTGCCAATCTTACATTATAACCAACTTGTACAAAACACGTTGCAAGTAAAGCATGCGGGATTTATATTTTAGCAAACAATTGAAACGAAAATACTCCTGACTAAGCATATAAAAGTTGAATCACTAAACAGAACTCAATGCCTTAACCGGGCCATGCGCCGTGGCACACCCTGCATTAATGATCAAAGCACATTTTGCAATATAAAAGTCTTAGTTATAGCCTATACAATAGAGTTCTTCTTCAACCGGGTCCGGTTTCATATGTGTTTGCTATTGTTTTTACTTTTTTTGATTATTGTCCAGGAGTTGGTGTTTAAACCTACGTAGGATTACACGTCACGTTCAAACAGTTGGGGTCCATGAAGCAAAAGAACAAGCAAAACAAAAGCACAAAATTGTTCCTTGTTTTTCAAGTTAGTCTATGTACAACGTTGCAAATGTAACACGTCTTCATCACTTTAAATTGTTGTGCAAGTTAATTTGGTGAACACAGCCTACAACCCGCATAATCCATTTGAAAAACACAAGATTGCAACTAATCCAGTTTAGTTGTCTTTTGCCCCCCCCCCTCCCCCATTTCGCAGGTAGTCTACGCAGCTGTCCGCAAGAAAAAAAAATGGTATTATTTTTTTTCATCCGTGCTTTGACCCGTCAACTGTTGTACTGACAGGCGTTAAGACTAGAGCCGGGACTTTGTAACCCGCTGTATCCAAAGGTTGGGTGCTGTTTTGACTTTAGCCTAAGAGTCGCCAGGCTCGAGTTGCATGTGTCTCTGTACACGCTGTACGGTGAACCGGGAGGCCCGTACGGACAGGCGGAGGAGGACATGGCTGAGTTGATTGTAGAGCTGCTTATACCGTTGAGATTGCTGATGTTGTTCAGGCCCGCGGCTGCCATCCCCGGTACACTCGAGTGCCCCATACCGGAAGCCATAGTCATTGAGGAGATGGAGTTAGGAGCAGAGAACATCGATTGGGATGTGAGGGGACTCATTGAGTTGAAAAAAGTGAAGTTCTTCGTTGAGAGAGGGGCCGGGGTCAGTCCTTTGTTCGTCCAGTTATTGTAGGTGTAGGCTGGGTACATGTAATCGTCCGGTTGCATGAGGCCGCTGAACTGGGGCAGGTAGCTGTTTTTGCACAAGTCCATCTGCTGGTTGCGCTCGCGCTTCCTCCATTTCGCCCGCCGGTTCTTGAACCACACCTAACAGTCAAAGGGGAAACTTTTATTTATAAAGAATTTCTCAGAAGGTGGTATCGTGAAAGTCGTGTTATTGGTATTGATTTGCGAAATGAATTATATATATATATGAAAATATTGCATAGAGTACACTGAAATACTATAGGCCTATTTGGCATTAATGTTATGCTACATGTTGTATTATAATATCTGCAACAGACCTCAATCTATGGACTCTGTTATCAGTCGCAATGTATCGTCTTGTTAAAAGCGATGTGAAATTGTGTGTGTGTGTATATATATCTATATATATACACATGTATTTATATATATAGATAGATAGATATATTGTTTTCACTAATATATAGCGCACTTTTCTTCGAACACTTCGTTTTTATTCAATAGTGAAAACAATTTACAATCCTTATTATTCATTTATCAGCGGAAACGTAATTTTAGCCACCTGGTGTACGCGGCCGCATTGACAAATTATCCACAAGACATGGCACAGCCTTTGAGCGGAGATGACTTCGGCCTATATTTAGAACATACTGTATATGCAATAGCTGGTGCTCCGTAGGCCTCATCTCACGTCTCCAAAGAACAGTTAAGGCTTTCAGAAACACGTGACATCTGAAATTAGGCTACGTGGGCAATCATGAATCATGTAGGCATACGAACCAGACAATAGCTTCTCTGCCATAGTGGAAGGTTATCTTTTCCTAATTCAGTTACTAAACTTTGCATGTTGTTGTGTTACAAAGAGACGAGTGTGATCCTTTCAGTAAAATATACAGCAGCGCACCACACCCCCTTTGGCATTTAGACATTCGAATGATGAAAAGCAGTTATTGAAATAGCAGTAGTCAAAAGGAATCATGGATTGGTGTAACTGGGTAGGCACTTTAAAGCACCAACACCATTGTCCTGCCAACGGTGTTATTGGGCATGTCAGTGCTCCGAGAAAGCGTTGGACTGAGTCGTTAACATTAAGCAAGGAGACAAGAAAAAGTGCTTGAAACGCTCGGGGGAGGGAAATTAGGGTGTCATCGCAACATCTTTACGTTGTTAATCACTCGTAATTACAGCTATGAAGTCATAAAACCGATATTCGAGTGCAGACCTGAAGTCAAGTAATTCAGTAAGTTTCAAACAAGTTTCAACGGAAACACGGAATAGAAGGAAGCGCGCCTTCGATGCATGCGCGCGGCCTTTGCAGGCATCTCTCGGCCCCTTACCCTGACTCTGGCCTCAGTGAGGTTGGTCCACACGGCTATTTCCTCTCTCGTGCTCATGTCCGGATAACGGTTCCTCTGAAAGGTGGCCTCGAGTTCTTGCAGCTGTTGACTGGTGAAGTGGGTCCTCTGACGTCTCTGTTTCTTCTTCTTGTCATCTGCGTTTCCGTCGTCGCTCCTCTGTTCAGTGCTCCGCTCCTTCTCTGTGAGTTACACGAAGGACACATCTAAACGTACAGTCCCAACATAACCAAACACTCAACTGGCATTGACTAAAAACAGAGCAACGGCGCGCGCGAAAGGGCTAACTGCAGGCGCCGGGATGCCGCTCTTGGGGAAAGGTGTGTGTGTGTGTGTGTGTGTGTGTGTGTGTATAAGGAGAACAAAGGCAAACTCTGCAGGGGAAAACGCACACAGTGCAGAGAAGGCATTCGAGTGCTCCGAAGGGTTCACGAGCGACCATCGCAAATGCCTATTTTGAAGAACGTTTAGGTGAAACTCACGTGCCCTTAGTAAAATATTAACAGATAGTCTTGGGCTCAAATATTGATTCTTGGTAAATCACAACGAGACATTCATTGGATACTAAATACCCGTAGGCGTAAAGATCAATACGGTCCTTTTGTTTGAAAGTGTATCCAGTCTTACCGTGTATACAAATGGCTGTTTATACGTGACCGTCTTAGATTTTTTATATATATATTTAGTTAGGTTAAAACATTACACTTAGAAGTAATGTGAGGTTTAAAAAAAATCAAAAGTGAATTTTCAAACCATGGCTTGCGATGCTGTGATGCATGTTTCAACGCTGTGGCATGGGGAGTGGAATATCAACATCACTTTATACCAGGCCTCGTCAAAATAATTATTCTGTCAAGAAATATTTTTTGCTACCACAGCTCCAGGATGAATTGTAGTAATTTTTTCTCAACATATTTTCAACTACAATTGCTGAAATGTTTCAAGAAACGGAATTAAGGTAGGCTATTACACCTGAAAATTGCAGTGCATTTTATGCTATTAAAATACATTATATTAAATAACATTAATTAATGAACATGTCTTTAACCCTGACTTCCCTTTCTTTAACTTTCTTTTTCAAATAAAAGGCCTTGGCTTTTACATTTCGATAATAATACAAAATGTATTTAATAGAACTTGCTTGCAATACAGTGCGTGAGAAATAGGAGAACAGGAACGTATATGTTGAAATATATTCGAGATCGAAAAGACCGATGGTCCGTCAGTTATGGGTTTGACGTACAAAACACTGGCATGCCTTCATTTATTTAGCTTTACTCGTTGTGTTCCACGCTTGTATGTTTTAAACTTCTCTAAGAATTCTAAACAGCCTCTTTAACTCGTAGGCCAAGATTCTGAGCCTTGTAGATGTCAGGAATTTAGCATGTCTAGGGTTAATCTTTGGGATTAATACGTTTTTTGGCATTGTTCATTAGCAGTAGGATACGTGTGGGGTAATGAAAATGCCGTTGAATCGGTAAAGTACCTGCTATTTCAGTATCTGAAGACTCGCTGCTTGAATTCTGTAACGTTTCTCGAGCGCCGTTCGAAGTTCTCGGCAAATGAAAGGTGGAAGCCATGTCGCGCGCCGGCGGAGGTCTCACAGTCTCAGCGATTCTGTCCAAATTCATTCCACCTTAAAAAGAATGATGATGCCGTATTAAAAATAGCGTTTAAATCCCCTAGATTGTGCCTTTCCTTAGTTATATGCTTCAGAAATCCAAGCGATTACCATTATTGCAAAGAAAGCTCTTTCAAAACAGATCTCCACGAGATAAATCTCCGGAATATCTTCTCCGTTTCCGTGGAGCACTGACAGTACGTTTGCCTTCTATAGTTTACGTCGGTATGACCGAATGGAAGCGCTTGAAGCACGAGCATGAGACGGGATCCACCCATTTTATGCGCTAAACCTTCCCAAATTGGACGGGAGTCCCTCCCACACAGTGTTGATTTGAATGTGACAGAAAAGAGGAACGATCTTTTTTGTATTTATATCAGGACTGCATACCCGGTAGAGGCACTCGGAAACTTTGGAGGAAAAAGCCCTCTCCTTAGATGTTTGAAATATGCTCTCGTGCAGCAGAACAAGCAACGCTTACGCGCATAAGGTCCATCTCGGATACGACCGTGTAGCCGAATAAACATTTGCATATGCGTGTGTGCCACCTTGACTTTACGCGTTTTTTTTTCTTGTCTCAACCTTTAATCATTCAATAAGTCCTGTAGAACATAAATGACTGTCTCTGTCTGTCTGCTTGTGCTGTGTGTGTGAGCAGAACACCATTTTTTTTAACAAACAACCACAATTCCTGATGCATTGAACAACCCCAGATTGTTACATTGGCCTACGCCTTTCAGATGCAACAGTTTATCTGATTTATGGTTGCAATTTGTTAGATAGCGAACTAGACTCGCGTGGCAATGACAAGAATGAAACCACAATCCAGCTCAAGGCTGATTGCTTGAACTAGGACTATGTCGAGATAATCCAATTAGTAATTTGCCTGTCCCAGGACAGAAATTGCTGGTTATTTTTGACGTAATCTCCTTACCTTAGATATGTAACCCTATCATGGCATTACTGTAATTGTGCGGCGCCTGCTGGTCAGATGCGACTGAGTTGCCCATGCTACTTTCTACAGTTTCACCCAAGGATCATACCAGTGCACAGGCTTGAATCAGGTACAACTGTAAGATATCGTATCGCTGAATTGAATACCCCGGTTCGCTGAGTCGAGACCCGTTTTTAGTCTACTATCCATCTAGCCAAAAGCATTGTCATATTTGATGAACAGATAACTTTTTCTCTCAAATTAGGCCTAAATTATTTATTTTAAATTAGACGCACCACAGAGTACGCTTGGAGCGTATTAACTTATTTCAAATTGGTCTGAGATAGGTAAGCGCCGCCTCTCCAACACTTGTATGGGCGCCATTGGTAAGAGTGTTAAAGGTAATTATATGACAAACTTTTGACATAAGACCCCGTCAGACTGGATATCTTCCCTCGAGCGCCTTTTAAAGGGAATTGTGCAACATCTCAACAATCATTTGGGCTTTTCAGTCATTCGTTCAGTTTACTCACTAAAGTAATGCAATACTGTTTTCATGAAGGTCTTTTTTTGACAAACCCGTTTTCAGTCGTTTTTTGCGTCTTTGTCACCCCACCAAAGTCTCATGCCAAACTTTCCAACAATGTTTAGGTATATAGAATGGCTGTTGAACTCCGATTTCAATATAAGAAGTGGTCTGCTGGCAGTGATTATATTTGAAATAATACAGTCTATTTGAGTAGCTTCAAATCACTCACTATTACTGCACATCGGGACCGGTGTTGACTACACATGCAGATCAAAATGCCCCCTTCTCAAAACAAGCGAAGTGTCTTAGCGCTATTAGAGAGATATTATGTTGACGAAAAGGCATATATGCACCCTGCAAATAACTATGCTAGCCACATATTAGTAATATTAATGTAACTTCTTTATAGGATAACGGATACAGGTGTATCTTATTCGTAACATTTTGATGACATTTTCAACCGTTTTAGCCTGAGCTTACTTAATGTAGCATGTCATTGGTAAGCGCTTGTGGGGACGTAGAGATGTTCTGAGATGAAGCGGAGTTGATGTGATGGATGGTGTAACCAGGGTACAACACACTATTCATCCGCCGTCTCGGGTCAAAGGTCACATGCAAGATAAGCACTCATATTTTCTCGTCAAACTGAAAAATAAACCAGGCTACCATCGTTAATTATAAACCAAACAAAAAAAATACTCACGCAATTCAAGTACTATTTTCCATCCTCTTCAGCAGTATTTTAAATCCGTCTTTTATATTGACTGATCAAACAAACCAGACTAGAGCAAAGATAACAGAGAAAATTAAATGATGACATCGACTGAAAGGAAAGAGAGGCGTGCGTGGACCTCGAAAGTAATTAGACACTGCGCGTAACACGAGCTTGTTCCAGGCTAATGACATTACGGTCTTAGTGACCTCCTCGTGCTGTTCTCCTATGAACAAGTGGTTCAAGGCCTGCGCGAGCCGGTAGCGCATCTGACACTGAAGGGCTTGTTTTGTGATGTTAGCGATTTTAGACGTTATTTCACGAAATCATTTTCATTAGGGTTGGTTTGTTTAAATAGCGCATTTTGAATCTAGCATATTTGTACAGGCGAAAGCGTTTTGATGG
Organism: Plecoglossus altivelis; assembly: GCA_036571765.1. Classification (NCBI taxonomy): domain Eukaryota; kingdom Metazoa; phylum Chordata; class Actinopteri; order Osmeriformes; family Plecoglossidae; genus Plecoglossus; species Plecoglossus altivelis. Next base: position 5,762,812 of record BROE01000017.1, on the reverse strand, counting down.
CTGGATATTTGTTTTGTATTCTACGCACACGTATTTTACGCTGAAGTCACATCCAGCCAGGTTTTTTCCTATCATTCTCCCAAACGCTTATGGAAGTTCCTTCATCACTATTTTTATTTATTTATTCAAACACATTGTTTACATCATTACAAGAAAGTCATGAGAGAAAGCGGAACCTATTGAATATGCAACATAAACTAGGAAGATTGAATCTTCCAGTCATCGCCTTGTGACAACATAAAGGGATTTTGTATCTGGGGAATTTAAGATTGTATATTTGATCTTTTCCATTATAAAGCCATTTGACATCGATTTTGAAGAATTGTCAGTAGGAAGTAAAACGTTTCATCTTGTAATTAATTGGTGGGCTTAGATGTACTCAGACCAATTTAAATAGACCTCAACTTGAAGTATAAACATGATGATTTTACATGCTTCATAATTTGCTTAAATTGTGACGTTCAACGTGGCTTTAAAGAGTAACACAGTATTTTGTTCAAATCGCAATATCCGACAGGATGATCATCCATCACTACAACATTGACTTCCTGAATCGCATCCAGTTCTCTTTTTCAATCATTTTTAATAGCGTATTTAAATAGGTAATATGTTTTAAAACATGCAACGACAAAAATAACATTATGATGCTTCAAAGTTTTATTACGCTATTCTGCAGATCCGTTGCGTAATGTTTACATGCTAAGTGTTGTGTCAGGTTTAGGATCCAGCAAAACGTTTTATGCTTACCTGGGTCTCCGCACGAGGTGACATTCTTCGACAAATTAAGTTCCATTCCAGATGCCTGAAAAACATAACAAAATTTGCACACGTTATTGGCGTGTAAGTGATTGAAACAACATGTGATGTAACCGCCTATTGAGATATATGATTACAGACGTTTGGTTTTTGAAAAACAGGGAAATACCGCTCGAAAGAGACCGAACCGAGTAAAACTTTGACAACTCAAGCAGGGGATTGCGTTCTCGGTTCATCACAGAACCATAGGCCTAAACCTTTTTCCACAAAAAAATAAAAAATACGAATTAAAGTTCCCCTCCGCCTTTCAAAAACGTCAGAGAGACAGAAGTCCTATTCACTCCTTTCGCGAAGTTGACCAATGTATTTGCCCTTGCCTTGTATCCTGTAACAACCAGAGATCTCTATCTCTGAGTTGCCTAAAAGTTTATCTTTGCCATGATGTATACACATAACCCCACTTATCTGCAGGAATCCCTTTGCTCGTTTTATGTCCATAATAAATCGTGACATAATGGATGGTTACCTTTCTTTCTTCTCTCTCTCTCTCTCTCTCTCTCTCTCTCTCTCTCTCTCTCTCTCTCTCAAACACACACGCGTGTGTGTTTGAGACACACACACACACACACACACACACAAACACACACAGGACACACACACAGTTATTTGCGTCTGGTTTTTGTGCTGCCTGTTGGATATTGTCACGGGGTGACAGAAGCATTAATTAATAGAAAAACATTCTATATAACTTACAAGAAATTTACAAAACGATATCCTTTATCATTTCTTCATCCTAACTCATCTTAACGTGACACGCTCACTCTTAAGACTCTGATAAATTAGCCGTTCCTTGTGAAATACAAATCCGATATCTTGGCAATTTAAATGTTCACTTGACGAAGTCTAAACGTCTCACACACTAGAAGCTCACTATCCCAGGATACTGAAATAGTCCCTCGCTGAAACTCTTCCCAAGGTCGCGCGCAAGAGAACTGGACGTCTGTCCATCACATCTAGACCGGCTGCGGTTGTCATCGGTGACTCTCTGCCGAGTACCAGCGCACCGGATTGACGAATATCATGTCTGCTTGGAACTTTGGAAGGATCAATATCCAAAACAATCTAGTCTGTACACATGCACGGCCGGTTACGGAACGAAGAGGCTAGTAGACTCAAGCGTAAAGACATCAACTTTCAAGGTGCTGTGGATATAATTTCATGATTCATTTGAAATGTACGCCGACAAAACTCACCAGTTGGTTCCCAGCAAAGACAAAAGAAAACAATGTAAAACGTTAAATTGTCCCCATGCAGCTGTTAAATATATCCACTAGATTAGAGCGGGCATGTGCTGCGTCCAAATAATAAGCGCTTTGATAGCCTCTCTGCATCGCGCTCGGTTTTCTTCGGAAGGACCTTTCTTGTGTTCTAATGACGTCATGACGCGAGTGACCCCCCTCCTTCTCCCATGGCAACCCGATACAGGATGCGCACATGCTCCGAAAAGACTGACACTGAACCAGTCTTCTGGAAGCAGCTTCGAATGCGTATACATGCATGAAATAATATCTTGACTGACGTTTCGTTAATTAGTTTGCCTTTCAAAACAACGTTATGAGCAAGATCTTGTAAACAAAATCTAGTCAACCAAATATGATTTTGTAATTTTTAAAAAGTCTGCCTTTGATTGGTTCGTCTTATTGTAAACCTCTGGTCGAAATTATCTTAAAGTACACTGTTTTATTAAATTAGACGTTTGGGGGAGGGAAAAAGATGATGTCGGAACAATCCTGTGGTGGTTTGTTTGGGAGCTATAGGCCTATTTCATATTTCAATTTTGATGCGCATTATTGAAACTTTATGTGGTGATGCAAAAATGCTTTAATAATAATAATAATGATGTGCGTGTACTTTTCAAGTATTTTTTTATTGTGTCTAAGGACAGCTCACAGTTCCATCATTTTAGAACGCAGTCATGTTGCCTAACGTGGCTAAAGCCGTTAAATATATGTTTATTTTAATCTCATACATTTTCAGGCGACATAATAGTTTTTCCTCGAATTGAATGCGGGTGATGTCCTTTCATGTATCTATTTGGGCCTATGTACCAACGGAGGTTCGGGTTTTAAATAAGCTTGGAATAATATTTCACAACACAGGCTAATCGTTTTACGAACTGGATTCGCATCGATATTTTAGTTCATTTTGAATTTTAAACGTTGCCTTACTATTTTATGATCTTTATCGATTTTAGTTTGATCCAACCAATTCAGTCTAGGCCTGAATTTAGGCCCAAAGGGAATTCAACGATTAGCAGAATAACAACACGGATATAGGCTACACATGCTCAAGAAGTTTCTGTTATGACCTGTCAAATCTGCACGATTAATAAAAGCGACAAACATACTCCATTGTGATAGTGTTTGTACCTATGCCAAATTGGATATATGGGCTACAGTATAGTATGTAGGCTAATCCCCCCCCTCCACACCCACCCACCCAAATAGTCAACGTTGAGCATATAGTTAAATAGTTCTCATTGGTGCATTACTGAAGTTATTTGTGCTTTAGATTGCTGAAGGAAAGGTTATTATCTAACCCTACACACTTTCATTTTAACACACGAGGCAGCGGTACATTGAACTCACCTTTATAATCACGCAGTTGATATTGAAAATCATAGGCTACTTCCTCCCCTCATTCCTGCAGTTGATAGTAGTGGGTAAGTAGTATTAATAACTAAACTCAAAAAGATGAACTGTCACCCTCACGAAACGTCATGGCCTATGACTAACATTAGTCAACAATTGGTTATTTACAATTTGTTCGAAAAATTGAAAATTGAAGGCTAATTGTATATGTGGTATTGGATGAAGACGTCTGCTAAATAAATGAATAGGCTACGTGATGATGTGTACTTCATATGATTTTTGGGAAAACGGATTATTACACATCGACGTGTTTGTACATGCCTCTTAGTTTAATCTATAATAAACACGATCAAATAAACGGATTTTACATTTCTAATGTCTGAATTGATGAGTAATATTTGTTTTTATTATTATTTCTCCATGCTGAGCAACAGACTACGCTCTCGCTCTCTCTGTCTCTCTCTCTCTCTCTGTCTCTCTCTCTCTCTCTGTCTCTCTCTGTCTCTCTCTCTCTCTCTCTGTCTATCTGTCTCTCTCTGTCTCTCTCTGTCTCTCTCTCTCTGTCTCTCTCTGTCTCTCTCTCTGCTGCAATCTGCACAAGTTGGGGCCTTCGGCGTGTGTGACAAAGCGCGTTCCCGGATTCCTTCTGCCTTCCAGCTTTCTTTGTGCTTCTCCCCGTCTGTCGTTAAAGACATTGTAGAAAGTGTGAAAATGTGTCCAGTATTCCCCTTTTTAACTTTGCCAAGAGAGCTATGCAGAAACCTAACCACGGCTGCGGAGGGCTTCCACGGGGATTATGACTGAGCTCTTGGGCTGTGGACGGTCCCCCAGGAGCTAGGAAAGTCGTTGCAGTGAGAGAGAGAGACCACTTCTCACAGTGTTTCCTAGAAAGGTTGATTTCCACCAACAATAGAGGAACTCGCCTATCTCAAGTGGAGGGTTGGTTGTGCGCCCGAGCGCGAGCGCGCGTGTGGGTGCGCGCGTGGGCGCGCGCGTGTGCAGGGTGAGGTGAGGGGACATGTTTTCAGGTGGGTTGTGCTACCCGGAGCTACACATAATGTGCCAAATGTTTGACCTTTTTCGTGTGACCTCAGCTTCGGGATGTGTGGGTAGTAGCGGCACTTGACTTTTATCGCACTTGAAGTGCTTGTTTTTACACTTAAAGCCGTCACAGTGCAGATACAACGTTACACGTAGCCTCGCGATTCGTTAGCAAATAGCCTAGACTTGCTAGAAATAATAAGCTTACATTAGGCTATTTATTTGTTTTTGTGTAACAGGTTTACATGGAAATTTAAGCAAATAAAGGCGTATCCGCTAAGCAAAGGACTGTTGCATAGATGTAGATAAACGTTAACCCGATATGAAATGTCATTGAATTTGTTGTAATGTTACCAAATAACCGCAGCGTTTATTGAAAACAAGTCACGGTTCCTGCGAAAGCAATTCATAGCTCGAATTCAGTAGTGTGAACAATTCCCTCTGCGTCCATTTACAATTCGCTTGCAATTGCAACCTGCTGCAAAAAAAGGGCGGTATAATTGACTAT
>BROE01000017.1:5737856-5752856 GCA_036571765.1 Plecoglossus altivelis | reverse complement strand
TATGGTTTCTTTCTTTTCCTTGCTTCTAGCAGTTGTGTAACTATAGCATGCTTCTGTCTCACTGTATGTCCGCTAGTGTGCCTTATGCTAGTGTGTAGCTAGTGATTGACAGTGCCTAGCCTATAGAGTGTTAGCTCAGTGTGTGGCTAGGTGCTGCCTGGATAATTAGCAGGTCATGGAGTGTGGACTAGAAGCATGTCTTCAACATCTAGAGGCAGATCCTACCTCTCCCTATTGTGTGCGCTCTCTCTCGTCTCTCTATTGTCCGATACTCTCGGTGCTTCCCGTCTCTCTCCTCCACGATACCATGCGGTCTCCCTCTCATGCTCTGTCCTTTCGGTTCTGTTATCCTATCACTCGACTGTTGAGTCGATGTGGGCTGCTTGTGGTCTTGTGGTATCTGCTATTTGTTTTTTTATTATAGATTTTTATTGAACTTTCATCTACCTTCATTATGCCCCATATATGTTCTATGTTTGCACTTTCCTGCCACAGTAAATTCTGTGCTTGTATATCTTGCATGGCGGATATAAGTGATTCTGATTTCTCTCCCTCTATTTCTTTCCTTCTTCTTCCATTCATTCCTGTCTAGTTCTCTCTCTTTCTTTCTTGTTTATGTTTTTCCCACAGCGCATCCAGGCAGGCAAAAACACACCTAGACGAGGCGGTGGGGGAGGAGTAGAAGGAGGGGGAGGAGGGGGTGGCGGAGGTGGAGGAAGGGGAGGTGGAGGAGAGGGGGAGGAGGAGGGGGAGGAGGGAGAGGGGGAGGAGAACCTCTGGGTCTCTGGTTAGCTTCACCGATGTATCATCGGATAAGCTTCCCACCACAACACACGCACATGCAGTGAGACAGGTGGGCCAGTGAGACAGGTGGGCCAGTGAGACAGGTGGGCCAGTGAGACAGAGACGCAAAAAACCTGCATATCCCAGATCTGTACGCAGCCTTCAGCTTGACAGAATGTCCCTCACTGGTATCCCTGAGACGGATGGACAGAACCCAAATGTTTAGTTTCACCGGACACACTGCGCGTGACAAAGCAGGTGTGGTAGGCTATTGTTAGATTGTTGTTAGACTAAAGCCGTGAATTATTGGCAGATGGTCCTTTGGGTAAATCTACAAGACCATGGTTGGTTTACATCTTTTTTCCTCTAAAGGCCTTGTCTGACATAGGTGAGGAGGAGGGAGGCAGGGTGAGAGGAGGTGGTAGGCGGGGTGAGAGGAGCGGGGAGGTGGGGTGAGAGGAGAGGGGAGGCGGGGTGAGAAGAGCGAGAACGTGGGGTGAGAGGCGTGGTGGATGGAGAGGGATTTTCGAAGGTGCCCAAATACGGTGTTTTGTTTACCTGTTGCCTTGTTACTTCTGTGTCCTCCTGCTCTCTCGGGGGCTACATAGGAACAGAAGTCATGACTTTTCTCCAAACGAGACCACCAGTGGAGTGTGTGAGTGTGCGCGCGCACGCGTGTGTCATTGTGTTTGCGTGTGGGGGGTCATCATGTGTGCGTGTCGCGGTGTGCGCGTACTGTACGTGCGCATGTGAGTCGGATGTGCGCACGCGTGTGTAGTTGTTGCTGGGTGTGTTTGTGTACGCATGCACGTGTTAGTGACTAATTTGTTTTCACAGGGAACTAGAGACAAAGCAGTCGGAGAGGTGTGTGTGTGTGTGTGTGTGTGTGTGTGGTAGTGGGTGTGTAGAGGGCAATGACTTAGACGTGTGTGTGTGTGAGCAGTAATTTGAGAGCGTGCCATCTAAAACAAGCAAGCGTTTTTACGAGGTACCTCTTTTCAGCTACCCGTACAACGTCATGCAAAATGTAGACGCGAAGCTATGGCGACGGCTATCCCATAATAAACACCCAAACACCCAGCTGCCCTCTGGACTTCCACACCAGGAAGTCGGTTAGACCTGGTTGTTCCTCTTCCCTCGGCGCGCAGGGCTGTCCCGTCGCTCCACACCACATCAACACAGGAGATTCAAGCCAAAAGCCCAACGGACGTTCCGCGTGTTCGCGTGTTCTCGACCACGAGGTTGTGCGACGCTGCGTTTGAAATAAAAATGATAATCGAGCGCGAGTCGCAAACCCCATTATACACCTGCGAAACACGCGTGGCGACGTGCTTCAGTTGGGTGAGTGCGTGCGAGCCTGTCTAACTGTCGTGCGATCTGAGTGGGGGAACACGCAGATGGTGAACTCTAGTCAACAAGGTGGTGAACCAGTTGTCATGGCGTCCATCGCCACGGCATGGCTGTGAGGCGTGTAATTGTGGGTGTCGTTAGGTCTCAGTGCTGCTGTCTGCTGCCCAGGGAAACCTGTCTGTCTGTCTGTCTCTCTCACATACCCAAAAAGGTCAAAGACAAAGTGATATATGTAACTATACTGTATCCTACAAATTTCTCTCTCTGTACCTTGCTCGGTTTCCCCCCCTCCCCCCCCCCCTCCCCCTCCCTCCCCCCACTGTGGAAAGCCAGCCTGGCTCTCCGTCCACAGGGTGGTTTTGAACCCTTCCGAGTCTCCCGTTCTAAACTACACTGTCGTATTTCACCCCAAAGTGGCTCTGGGTGGAATCTGACAAGCTTTGATCCAGTCTGCTCTGAGAGTCATTTGTGTGTGTGTAAGTGTGTATGTTTGTGTGTGTATGTGTGTGTGTGTGTGTGTGTGAGAGAGAGAGGGGAACCAAGGACTGATTGCCAGAGGTCAGGTCTACTGCATTAGTACAGCTCCATAGTTCCTGCTTCTCTCTCTCTCTCTCTCTCTCTCTCTCTCTCTCTCTCCTTCTCTGGATGTGTACTGTGAGGCTGGTCAAAATGAGAGGTTGGAGATGAGAAAGGCCGGAAGGTCAAAGGTCAAATAAACACAGCTGGCACACTCTTCTAGTTTGGTCTTCTTGCCAAACCCTCTTTTTTCTGCTCCTCCTTTCTGTCTTTCTTCCACGTTATCTCTCCATCTCTGTCTCTCTTTCTGCTTGTCTCTCTCTCTCACACACACACACGTGCACGCTTCATCTTATGCATTCTTTTACAATCTTTTTCATTGTTTTTCCTTTTCTTTATTTCACCCTTTTTATCACCTCTCTTGCTCTTTTTCCCTCTGTCTCTCCCTCTCTCCTCCCCCAGTCTCTCCTTCCTGTCTGCAGAGGGAGGAATGCTCTATCCATGCCCAGATACCTCAAGTCCTCTCTCAAGTCATCCCTCAAGTCCTCTCCCAAGTCATTGCTCAAGTCATCTCCGCTCTACATAAAACCTGCTCTCTCTGGGCCTCAGCAGCCATTCTGACTCCTGCGTCTCTCAGACTCCTGCATCTCTGTCTCTCCACATGGTTCAGGTTTGGTGTCTGCTCTTCTTTTTCTCTTGCCCTCTCTCTTCTCTCTCTTCTGCTCTCTCTCTCTCTGCTCTCTCTCTCTCTCTCTCTCTCTCTGCTGTCTCTCTCTCTCTCTCTCGGAAACCAGTGTTATCTGATTGGCAAATGAGTCAAAAGTCATTTGCGAATGCGTCTTATTCTCGTCTCCTTTGCCAAAAGCCCTTCTCAGGCTGCTCCTCTCCGTCTCCGCGGGCAACCGCCTTAAGGAACATGGCTCCACACAAGAAAAGGAGTCATTGGACTCTGGCCCCGGAGGGTGCGTGGATCCCCCCTGACTTTGTGGACGAGAGTCCAGTTATCCCTGGGATTTAGAGAGCCCAGTCCAGCCCCCAGAGTTGGGGCCCCCCTGGCCCGGCTGGGTCTGTGGAGGACAGACATGTCTGCCATGTTTAGAAAGTGCCTAAACCCTCCAGGAGGTCACTCAGGCGCTAAAGCTCTGTCACTCTGAAGAAGTCATCCATCATATTCTGCTGTTCCTTTGACACGCACGCGCGCGCAGACGCACACACCGATGCAGTGGACAACACACACACGCGCACACGCACACACGTGTACAGGCACACACACTTTAACTCAGTCGGTGTTGCTCATGAAATCCCACGATCCCTCCTGACAACAACATGTTTTGACGGCTGCAGTGAGTCGGGCCCACAGGCCTCTGACATAATGGTTTTGTCGGACGTTGCTTCAGTAGGTGTGTTCCTTTGTCCTCTTCTAATTCGCTTGAGGTTGTGTCTGTTTGTCAACTGTGTCAACCCCCGGAGAGATTACGACAACAACAGGATGTGTCATGTCGCTATGTTTTCTAAAGAGGTTTAGCTGCTTTGGGGCTACGGCCGTGGCAACACGGTTTCAGTCCTTTGTTCAGGCTGGTTTGTAAAGGCTGGTTTGCGTTGGGCAGGTTCCTCAGGCTGTTTTGGACAGGCTGGTTTGTTCAAGACAGTTTGTTCAGTAAGCAGGAGGGTCTATTCAGGCTGGTTTGTTCAGGCTGGTTGGTCGAGTGGGGGTACATGTGGAGGTGGTCTGACTGCTTGGCTGTGGGGGCTGGCCCCCACCCTGCCACTCAACTACACTCAACTACTGGTCTCTCCTTCGTCTCTCTCTCTCATCTGGTCTCTCCTCTCTCTGTCTCTGTCTCTCTCTCTCTCTCTCTCTCTCGTGGTCTCTCCTCAGTCCTGCCACCATGACAAGCCACGAGTTATTGGTAGTGGGGAGGTATACACACAGACACACNACACAGCTGCAGACATGCTCATCGTGGTCTTCCTGTTACAGATGGATGACAGCGCTGACAGACAGGCAGAATAAATTGGACGGGAAACAAGCTGACGTTTCACCTTTAGCTTCCCCAGGTTTCCCTCCAAAAAGGCTGAAAGGGAGAAAGAGAGGAAGGAAGAAAGAGAGAAAGGAATATATAGACTTGACACGTTTGTCAATGTCATTCGTTCAGTAGATGCGTTGGGTGAACATGTTTGAACACTGTTTTGTTCCTGCTGGACACGCTGACTGAATTGCATTGATATTGATAAATCTGACAAAGGTCAGTGAAACCCTGTAATAATACTCAAAATGTGTCACTCTTTGACCCTACTAATACACACACACACACACACACACACACGCATATGCACTCACACACACTGTAACAAAAACTACAATCTTTTTTTATTTTTATATTGCATGTTTTATTCATGTGTTTGAAATGGTCAGCCAGGAACAGTATTCTGTGTCTGATCTATATTTCGTCTGTCTCACGACTGTCTCACCAGAACCAGAACGCAGAACTCAGAACCAGAACCTTGCCTGGGTTCGGCCAAACACCTTCAACATCTGAGTTACGACCGGTGACAAACAGAACGAGGACGAGAGAGAGAGAGAGAGATGATGAGAGAGGAAGACACAGAGAGAGAGAATGAAATCGAGAGAGAGACTAAGAGCGAGGAGAGAGATGGGGAGGAAGAGGGTTGACGAGAGAGAAGAAAAAAAAGAAGAAGAGAAACAGAGGAAGAGAGAGGGAAAGAGAGAGATAAAGAGAGCCTGTTAAAGCACTTGCAGAAGAGTCTGTAGTATATAAAGCCCAATTTCCATAAGCCCGGCCTTAAATTAGCCGTTTGGTGTGAAGTCAAAGCTGAAGGTGGAGGCTGTGGCAGAGCGATGCTCGGAGCCAGAGGCTCAGGAAGATATACTGGGACATCAAAGCTGTTCTTTGCACCCCACAAAACCTCACAAATTTAGAAAATACCCTTGGATCTAAGAGGTGGAGGCCTGCTCAGGGAATCAGTTCCTTCCATCGCGTGTGTGTGTGTGTGTGTGTGTGTGTGTGAAAGTATGTGAGAGAGTGTGTGGGTGTGTGTGTGTGTGTGAGAGAGTGTGTGGGTGTGTGTGTGAGTGAGCGTGTATTTGGGAGTGTGTGTGTATGAGAGTGTGAGTGTGAGCGTGGGAGTGTGTGTGTGGGAGTGTGTACATGTGAGAGAGTGTGTGTGTTTGGGAATGTGTGTGTGTGAGAGATTGTGTGCGAGTGTGTGTGTCAGAGAGTGTGAGTGTGTGCGCACAGGGATTGTGTGTATGCGTACGTGGGAGTGGTTGCATGTGTGTGTGTGTGTGTGTGTGTGCGTGTGTGTGTAGACCTATCAACTGGGTTAATATCTTTGCTCCAGCTTGTGTGCATTAGACAGAGAGCTCCGAGGCTTCTCAGTGTCACAAGATTGATAGTCCCACATCTCAAACTCAACCTGCCAGTCCTGACATATGACTGTATTCACGAGAGAAGGGGGGAGGGGGAGAGAGAGAAAAAAAAAACTGCTCTAAGTTCATTTGTCTTGAAACCCAATCACCATAGGACGAGCACGATGCGAGGATGGAGAGATCAACCGTAGGGGGAGTCACGGTAAATTCAGACTCAGTCTACTGACGCAGAAAGAGACACACGGCCTATCACAATCCCCCCCTCCTGCCCCCCCCACCCCATCAGATAAATGAAATGGAAAAAAAGGACAGTAATCTAATAGGTGTTTAACATGAGTGCCTGCTTGTGGTCTGGTCTCTTTGGACTCCTGCCACGTCTGAGAGAGGTCGTTTATTTTTTTAAGGCTGATGTTTTTGGATGTGTGAAAAGTTTCAAAGTAGAAATCCTCCGGGTCGTTCCAGAAAAGTGACCCTTTGAAAAAAAACGATGTTACTGAATAACAATCAATTTGAGTCAACTTTCCTTTTTAGCTGGATGCTGTACAGATTGTTATTATTATAAAAATTAGGGTCATTTAGACCAGTTAAGTACAGGAATTAGTGTGCTGGTTAGTCATCCACGACCTAAGCTGAACTTTGGAGAATAGGTCATAGTTTTGTCCTTCAGTCAACATTCACAGATATTTTTACATTATGATTCGTACATTCCCCCCCCCAAAAAAAATTCAGCAAGAAATTCTTGCCAAGTTTTTAATGAAAAGCGATTGTTATACTTTCATCGTGTTTTTCGTCCATTTTGATGAGAGTTCCCTCGACAGTTGCCGAGCGTGCGCCCTGAATTTGCTTAGGTTGCATTTGTTTCACAAAGAGAAGATTGTATGTTATTAAAGAAAGATTTCAGCGTTGGCTGCCAAGTGGTAAACTCTTCGCTTTGGAAACTACCAGCTCTAATAAAAACAGGAATTATGTTTCAAAAGCGCCGTCAAACGATGCTAGTCTTGCCTTCGTCGCTTTGTTTTTAGGAATTTGGAACGAATACGAGTGTAAACTGATGTTTGGTAACTACGTGTTTATTGTTTTGATGTTCTATGAAGGATGGTTTTGCAACTGACAGAGGGAAATTACTTTGAAATGAGGTGAAGACGAGGTTACAAACAAAGTATCACAATATCACAAACTATTAAAAGCAAAAACTCCCAGAGAGTCAGATTATCTTACTTGGTATTAAATAATAATAAATCATTTAAATAATTTGTAAAAAAAATAATACTTTTTGGTCGGCATACATTGTGTTCAAATAAAATAAATAAATAAATAAATCGCATTTCATTTATTTTGTGAACTATTTAACGCTGTTCAGAGCAGTTGAGGCAGTCACCTCTGTGCGTTCAGGGTTCAGTTCACTCCAGCTGACAGCTCTCACTCTGAGCAGGGCAGTGTTCAGTCTGAGCAGGGCAGTGTTCAGTCTGAGCAGGGCAGTGTTCAGTCTGACCAGGGCAGTGTTCAGTCTGAGCAGGGCAGTGTTCAGTCAGAGCAGGGCAGTGTTCAGTCTGAGCAGGGCAGTGTTCAGTCTGACCAGGGCAGTGTTCAGTCAGAGCAGGGCAGTGTTCAGTCTGAGCAGGGCAGTGTTCAGTCAGAGCAGGGCAGTGTTCAGTTCACTCCAGCTGACAGCTCTCAGTCAGATCAGGGCAGCTCTGCTACATGGCGTTAAGTCCTTCTCTGAATTATGTAGACGGGCAGGTGAAGTCATCGCTCTGAGTGAGGCTAGGAGGGAAGGGAGGGAGGGGAGAGAGGGGGGGAGGAGGGGGATCTCTCCACAGACTAAGACAGGGGATAGAGGGAGGGGGGAGGGAGGGAGGGAGGGGGGGCGGGTTGGTCGAAGGGGAGAGAAACAGAAGGAGAGGATGAGTCAGACAGAGACCAGCGAGAGGGCAAGTAGGGGACTTATCAGAAGGCCTGACCCTGTCACTCTGCCGTGGATAAGCCTGATGCCAGCGCTTAAGTGGCTCTCGTTTAGTGGGCGAGGACCATCACTGGGAGAAGGGGGGAGAGACGAGGGGGGACGAGGGGACGGGGGAGGCTGGAGAGGGACGTAAGTGGGGCTTCGGCGGATTTCGGTCTAGTTACCCATAATCCTCCATTCCACGGTCGGCGACTCAGCGATGCTCAGAGACGTAACTCCATGGTGTTGGCGTGTCCCTATCGAGCGCTGTGCAGCAACAGGAAGGTTAGGACCAGGCAGGGCCTCTTAGGCCTGTCTGGTGACAGCAGCCAATTTGTGAAGGAAGGGTGTCACTGTCCTTTGTGTGTGTGTGGTCAGCGTGCGTAGCTGTGTCGGCATGCGTATCTGTGTTTGTGTTGGCGTGCGTAGCTGTGTTGGTGTGCGTAGCTGTTTTTGTATGTATGTTGGCTTGCGTAGCTGTGTTGCGTGGGTGTGTGTTGGTGTGTAAATATATGTGTGTATATATATAAATACATGTGTATGTGTGTGTTTGTCTTGTGTGTGTGTGTATCATTGCGTGTGTGTTGTTTTGTGTTGGCAGTGTAGCTGTGTTTTGCGTGTGGTGTTGTTGGCTGCTAGCTGTGTTTGCGTGTGTGGTGTGTGTGGTCTTTGCGTACTTTGTTTGCGGTGTGTGTGTGTTGGCTGCGTACTGTGTTTGCATGGTTGTGTGTGTGTTGGCTGAATTGGAGGCTGTGTTTGTGGTGTGGTTTGTGTGTGTGTCGTTAAGGCCTTTCTTATTACCATTTACCATGGGGGGCAACACTCCTGTGTGTGTGTGTGTGGTGTAGACAACAGGATGCGTTTGTCTACCTCGCCACGTTTGTAGGATCCTGCATTCTGCACTTTGGGTACGCGGGGGGGGGGGGGGCGGGTGCTTAAAAACAGTCTCCCCGGTCCAATCCCTTCCCCTCTGTCTCAGGATTCCAAGCTTCCAGAGAGGCTGGGTTCCAGGCGGAAGGACCTCGTTTGACAGCCACTGTTGAAGAGCGACAGGACTCGTAAATCCAGCCTGACCAAGGGGGGGGGGGTCTCCTACACATTGTCTCCTGACAGCCCAGGTGTTGAATCCCTCACTCTCTCCCCACCTTTGGGTTCGCGTCGCCTTGTTTTTTCTAACAGCGGGGACCATCACGGTCGACTACCCGCCGTCGGGACTCACTTTTTCGCTCCGCCAGACACTACAGGGTTTCCTCCGTTAGCGTCCAATCGGCGGTCTCTGGAACCGCATTCCTCTGGTCGCTACTCCCTGCTGGTAGTGGCGAAGCTACTAGACCACAAAGGGTTGTGGGTTTCAAACCTTGATTAAAAAGAACGGGAGCGGAAAATCCCTTCATGTTTATTGTCAGCTGAATAGGTTTTCCTTGATGAATTGCGACATCTGTTTGAAAATGCAGCAAATCTCCCATCTCCCATACACAACACACACAGCACCACATACAAACACACCACCCACATACAGTACTATCACCATCAACACGAGTATACACAATCTCACACAAACACTCTCATAGCTGTGTTTGCCGTGTGTGTGTGTTGGCTTGCGTAGCTGTGTTTTGCGTGTGTGTGTGTTTTTTTTTTTTTTTTTTTTTTTTTTGTTTTTTTGTGTGTGTGCGCGTGCTTGTGTGTTGTGTGCTTGTGTGTTGTGTCGTTAAGGCCTTTCTTATTACCATTTACCATGGGGGGCAACACTCCTGTGTGTGTGTGTGTGTGTGTGACAACAGAATGCGTTTTGTTCTACCTCGCCACGGTTTGTAGGATACCTGCAATTCTTGCCACTTTGAGGATACGCGGGGGGGGGGGGGTGCTTTAAACAGTCTCCGTCCAATCCCCTTCCCTCTGTCTCAGGATCCAAGCTTTCCAGAGAGGCTTTGGGTTCCAGGCGGAGGACCTCGTTTGACAGCCATGTTGAAGCGACAGGACTGTAATCCAGCCTGACCCAAGGGGGGGGGGGGTCTACCGTAGCATGTGTCTCCTGACAGCCAGGGTGATCCCCCCCCCCCCCGCGTCCGCCCAACAGCGGGGGACTCAGGTGGGACTCACGCGGCAGGGTTCTCCAATGGCGGTCTGGAACCGCCATCCTCTGGTCGCTCTCGCGGTGGGGAACATGACCAAAGGGGTTGTGTTCAAACTTGATTAAAAGACGGGGGGGAAAATCCCTTCATGTTATTGCAGCTGAATAGGTTTCCTTGATGAATTCGACACTGTTTGAAAACAGCAAATCCCCCCTCCCCATACACACACAACACCACACACCATAAAACACACGGGGAGCACACATACTACACACACAAACACACACACCACCACAACACTTTCATGAAGAAAATGACGCTTAAAGGATTTAGCTTCATTATCATCAATGTCAATGATCCTCGACTGCATTAGGGTGCGGCAACCGCACGCTCACCAGCACCACACACACACGCTCAGCACACACACACACACACACTCAGCACACACGCCGACGCTCAGCCACACACACACACTCGGAGGCAACAACACGCTCAAGCACACACACACCTCAGCACACACACACCACACGTCAGCAACCCACTCCAGCACACAAACCACACGCTCAGGAACAGAGATAGGGGTGGAAAAAAAAAAAAAAAAAAAAAAAAAAAAAAAAAAAAAAAAACAAAAAAAAAAAAAAAAAAAAAGCGTCTCTTTTGTGTATGTCTGTAGAACCTGACGGGCATCCCCCCGACTCACCCATATCCACCAGTATCCATGATGAATCCGTGTTTCTCCGTGACCCTGGTGGAAAATCACTCAATAGAAACTCCCTCTCTGTCCTCCAGTTATTTCCTGCTCTACAATAACTTCCCCAACGGTTTAGCGTGACTTCGCCTCCTCCCCACAGCAGGCGGGCTTGGACCTAGCAACAACATTGGAATCTCCTCCCCACCTTCGAGATGACTCCTTCCCCCCCCACACCCGCACAACCCCCCCCACCCAGTCAAATGCTCCACCTGTGTGTCACAGTGGGAGAGGGAGGCTCTTAAAGGCTGTAAAGATAACAGTCAGAAGGCAAGGGTTCAGATGCTAGACTGACACTGTTAACCCCACTGTGTAAACACACCCCAGCCCTGCTCTGGGAAGCTATCCTCTCACGGCCCTCCTGAACCGCTCTCTTCTCTCTCTCTCTCTCTCTCTCTCTCTGTCTCTACTCTTCTCTCTCCTCTGTCTCTCTCTCGGTCTTTCTCTCTCTTTTTGGTTTTGTGTTCCTCTCTCTTCTCTTATTTGTCTCTTTCTCTCTCACTGTCTCTCTTGTCTTCTTTTATCTCTCTTTAGCTCTCTCTCACATGTCTTTTTCTCAGTGTTTTTCTCTTCTTCTCTGTCTCTCTTCTTCTCTCTCTGTCCTTTCTCCTCTCATGTCTCTCTTCTCTCCTCTTCTCTCTCTTCTCTCTCTCTCTCTCTCACTATCTCTCCATTGAAAAATTTTTTTTTGTTCCCTTTTTTTAAAAATTTTTTTTTTTTAACCCACGTACACTACAGCTCATTGCAAGAGCAGCCCAAACTACACTTAACAATTGAGTGATCCCAGCCTTCAAAGCCTCCAGATATAATCTTGACAAGGACATCAAGATGAACATCTGAGCCTGTCTCTTTAGCAAACACGCTCATCAGTTCAGATTTATAACCTTCCATCATCACCCTCCTCCTCCTCCCCCTCCTCCTCCTGTCCCCATCCTAACTACCTCCTCCTCCATGCAGAATAAGATCAGTCTGGGGCCACAGAACCATGTCAGATACCATCTTGTAATTCGGCAAGCGAAAACATAAACTCCTTCCTCGATCCATTTGAAGAGATCCTCCCCCTCCCCCTCCCTCCCCTTCCCTCTCCCTCCCCCCAACCCTAAATCCTTTCCACTCTGAAAGATTGTGATCGGACATTTTTACACCCTCTTTGGTGTCAACAAGATTATAAGTGGGTAAGTTTGTAGCAAACTGGCTTGAATGGTTTGCATGAAACGCGAGAGCCCCATTGGGATTTGGGTAGGGCTGGTCTGCGTTAACATTGGACGGAGGTGTAATGAAGGAAAGTCTGATAGCTGCGCTGTGTGGTGTTGTTTTGTGGTCTGTGTGTGTATGTGTGTGCGTGTGGTGTGTGTAGCTGTGTGTGTGTGTGTGAGACAGAGAAGTGTGTAAAAGGATCCTCTGGTGCTATAAACCCTGGATTATGATGAAGGAATTGAGAAGCTTCGCTGCCACCTGCTTACTTACTAGTCATGTGCACACTTACAGATACACACCAACACACACACACACACACCACACACCACACATTGCATGCACCACACACAACACACACACACACACACTTGCATGCACACACACACGTGCATATACACACACGTGCATACACATACACACATACGAACACACACACACAACACACACACAACACCACTCAGTACACAACACAACACACTACTTGCATAACACACAACACCACACACAACACAGACACAGACACACAACACCATACACACACTTGCATGCACACAACCCACACACACACACACACACTTGCACACACACACACACACACAACACACAGGACATCACACACACAACATACACACACTTGCATAGCACACAACACACACACAACATACACACACACACATAACACACACATACACACACTTGCAATGCACACACCAACCACACACACAACTGTGGCATGCACAACACACGCCACATTGCACACACACACACTTGCACACACACACACACCACACACACTTGCACACACACACACAACACACACTGTGCATACACACACACAACATACACACACTTGCATACACACACACACACAGACCACACAACACACACACATACACACACTTGCGCACACACACAAACACCAGGTAGCACACACAATACAGCACACTGTAGCACACACACAACACACACACACACACACTCACATACACACTTGAACACGCACACACATACACACTCACAGCCACTTATCCACACGTACACACACACGCTCATGTGCACACACACGTACACACACACTTGTTAATTCACTCACTCGCTCACTCGCTCTCTCTCTCTCCTTTTCTGTCTTTCTTTGTCTCTCTTTCCCTCCCTCAATGTCTCTCTTTCCTTTTCTCCTCCTTCCTTTTTTTCCTCCTCCTCCTCCTCCTCGGCCCCCAGGAGAGACAGGCCTGGGCAGGCTTGATAACCATCTTTGTTAGAGAGGTTAAGTGGAGGTGGAGGGGACTGACCTAATTACTACCATGTACGTGTTTCCTCTTGTCTCCTTCTTCCACCTCTTTCCCTGTCTTCCCTCGTTTCATCGGCATGAAGGGATGCCCTGCAGGGCCACTGTGGTGACAACCACACACACGCACAAGCACACACACGTCTTGTCGTAGTGTTGTGGCACTCACAGTCCGATAAGGTGTCGTGTGTGTGGAACCCGGTGCTGCTTCAGACACACGTCAGTGCCGTGTGTGTGGAACCCTGTGCTGCTTCAGACACACGGCAGTGCCGTGTGTGTGGAACCCTGTACTGCTTAAGACACACGGCACTGACGTGTGTGTGGAACCCTGTGCTGCTTAAACAGGTCTAACCTGCTTGAGCTGCTGTCCTGTCTGTCACTCACAGGATGGAACAACCATCTGCACTCACAAACACGTCTAGTTTACCTCTCCAATGCCTGCGTCCACTCCCCTCCTCTCCTCTCCCCTCCTTTTCTCTCCCCTCCCCTCCTCTCCTCTCCTCTCCCTTCCAAGGGACTGCTCCTGATAGTAGACTGGGGACTTCTCCTAGTTCCACCATACAAACATGACAGTGAGAAATCCTTGCAGGAGGAATTCTCCCCTGTTCTGCCTGAACTGTACCACTCAGACACACTCTGCCCTCAGCCAGGGGCCCGAGCGTAACGTCAAATGACACACCACAAACACGCATAAACAGGCAATTCATTCCTGTAAATCAGCGGCAATCAGCTGTAATTTCAGCCTCGCTAAAAACAGAGTGACACCTTGTTTTACTTCAGTAATGACATGTGACAGCGGGCGAGCGAGGGGCCGTGTGATTACACGGCAGTCTGTGTCACCACAGGTGTTTTCTATCACCTCAGGGTGACCGTCAGAACACCTGTCGTCTGCTCTTTAGGGGAGTCTACGCCCCTCGCGGCGGGCCACGCCGCGTTGTCGCGGCAACAGGCGCGCGTACACACAGAGCCGCCGGTCGTTTCTCAGTTCGGTTGGGTGTTTTGGGTTTGGCGGTTTTTTCCTCTCTGAATCACAGGTGGACTGTGGAACTGATGTCATGCGTGCCAAACTCGTCTAGAATGTGTCATCCTGTGTTAGGTGTTTTCTGGTGTAACCATGACGAATCCAACCTCTCGCAGGGAGGATGGGTGTAGCTCGGTGGTCGAGTGTTTTGAAGATGAGAAGGTGTGCAGGTGCAAATTCCCCTGTGAATTGCTGTGATGTGTCTTCTGGAATTATGCGGGAACCACCTTTATCTTAGAAAAGAGGTGCTTTTTTTAGATCTACGGTGTTAGACATTTTTGCGTTGACTGTTTATTTAAATAACAATTCCTGAAGTCTTACCATGTGTTTACACGGTGATTTTCACGGCGGTGTTGCCATGCAGTGACGTGGTAGTTTAGTGACCTAAATGGCAAGTTTGTTTTTATAGCAGTTCTATTATAGATCTGTCAATCAACTCTTTGCTGGATTCGTCTTTTCAGACACTTGTGGCGTGAATCACCTGATAATCCCAACTTGAATCCAGAAATGGAGTTTAAAGGTTCACGTACGTGCGCCCGCACACGCACACACGCTCGCCTGCAGACTCCACAGACACCCACACGCCGACGGATTCACACCTAAACATTCCAATTTGGAATCCCGTCTCATTAATCAAAAAGTTCCTGGGGTTCCACACAGGCACATATCCATTGTCTCGCCCTCCTCCCCCCCCC
>BROE01000017.1:5695751-5718907 GCA_036571765.1 Plecoglossus altivelis | reverse complement strand
TTGAGGGTGTAATTTCATGAGGATGTTTTGTGTGTAGAGGAGGAAGCTAAGAGATGAGGTGTGTGGTGAAATAAGAGTATAGGCGGCGTGCTCTGTTGCGGGTGAAAGAAATACGTCGGTACTGGTCGGGTAAGAAATGAATTTCGTGGGAAGGGGAGCGGAGGAGATCATAGACTCATTAGGGTAGTGTGTGGAAGTTCTTAAAATGTGTTCAAAGTGGAGGGAGAGAGTTGGTTTAGTTGAGCTAAGTCGTCTCGATTTACTTATATTCATAAAGCAAGGGACTCATTAAACAAAATATGAGGCGGAGGCAAGACACCAGCAACAAGCGTATAACAATATAACATTCTCAGACACACACAAACGCAGGACCAGTCCTTTTAAATCTATGCGCAGCTGGTGCTTTGCGTGGCATAGTCTGGCTTTATGATGTTGTCACAGGTAAACCAAAAGATCCTAGATGATACATTTTGAGGAGGGTGTAAAACAATTTACCGCGTAACTCCACAGTGCGTTGATTGGAGTTCTTCTAGGGGACTTCTACTCTCAGGTGCTCGTCGTGTGTCAGGGTGCCATCCCTACCTTCTCCTCTTCGTTTCTCTCTGCTGCTCCTGTAGTCTGGCGTCTCTCTGATGCTCTGGCTGGAAGCCCTCTCTCTCTCTCTCGCCCATCGTTCCCCAACACCTTGGCGTGTTCAGAGAGCCTGCTTCATTAACACAGTCACATTACAACCTAGTGATCCTGCACCTTATTTAAGCATTAGCTCATCACTTCTGGGCGTTAAGGCTAAATCGTTGTTGGAGTACGGAGATTTAAGGAGCTATTTTCACCTTTTGTGCATCTGCTCCGGGGGTTCAGATTGAACTTCGGCAGGTGGTCTCGACACAAACGAACTCTGTAAGAGTTTTATGAATTATTTTATGTTCATGTGTATTTATATATGGAGGTGGAGAGGAGCTCTGTGATTTTTTTTTAGGTGAGCCTACTTAACAGAAGCACCTTATTTGAGGATGGAAATAGTTGAACTGGAAAACATACAAAATATGTTTTACGAACTGCATACAGTAGTTACCGTTATTATTCAATTGGCAACCAATTTCTAGCTATGTGGCACTTACTCATTTAAATATCATGAGAATATGACCAGATCCAGGATTTTTTTTTTTAAACAACAAAACAAGTTTCTCCATAATGTGACTTTTAACATCAGTCGACTGAGTGATATTTATTATTTATTGATTCATCTGTGTTATTTAATTAGTAATTGTGATTTTATTGACCCTGACACACTGATCCAGTGGTGTAACCTCGACCAGCAGGGAGGAGAAGACTAATCAGGATGAAGCATCTTTAAAACCATTATGTCTTCATTTCCATGACAATAGTCTCTAAACCCACACACTGTCAACACATTAGGCACCTGGTGATTTGTCTGAGATGTTGTGGTGCTTGTTGTTGTTGTCCTAAGGGGTATCGAAGAAGGTGTGTGTGTGTGTGTGCCTGTGGGCATGCATGTCTGTGTGTGAGTGTGCCTGTATAAGTGTGTGTTAGTGTGCCCGTGTATGTGTGTGCATGTGTGTGAGTGAGTGTTCCTGTGGGTGTGAGTGTGTGAGTGTATGTGTGTGTCTGTGTACGTATGTGTGTGGGGGTGCGTATACACGTGCGTGAGAGTGTGTGTGTACGTGTGTGAGTGTGTGTGTGCGTGTGTGTGTGAGTGTGTATACATGAGCGTGAGTGTGTATGTGTACGTGTGAGTGTGTATACACGTGCGTGAGTGTGTGTGTGTGTACATGTGTGTGTGAGTGTGTGTGCGTGTGTGAGTGTGTATACACGAGCGTGTGTGTGTACGTGTGTGAGTGTGTGTGCGTGTGTGAGTGTGTATACATGAGCGTGTGTGTGTGTACATGTGAATACACGTGCGTGAGTGTGTGTACATGTGTGTGTGAGTGTATACAAGAGCGTGAGTGTGTGTGCATGTGTGAGTGTGTATACAAGAGCGTGAGTGTGTGTGTTTGTACGTGTGGTGTGTGTGCGTGTGTGTGTGTGTGTACAAGAGCGTGAGTGTGTGTACGTGTGTGAGTGTGTATACAAGACCGTGAGTGTGTGTACGTGTGTGTGTTTGTGTATACAAGAGCGTGAGTGTGTGTACGTGTGTGTGTGAGTGTGTTTTTTTTTTTTTGTGTGTGTGTATGTGTGACGTGTGGTGTGTGTGTGACTATCTGTGTGTATGTGAGTGTGTGTATACAAGAGCGTGAGTGTGTGTGTACATCTGTGTGTGAGTGTGTATACAAGAGCGTGAGTGTGTGTGTACATCTGTGTGTGAGTGTGTATACAAAAGCGTGTGTGTGTGTGTACATCTGTGTGTGAGTGTGTATACAAGAGCGTGTGTGTGTGTACATCTGTGTGAGTGTGTGTGTACGTGTGTGTGAGTGTGTATACAAGAGCGTGAGTGTGTGTGTACATCTGTGTGAGTGTGTGTACATGTGTGTGTGTGTGTGTACGTGTGTGTGAGTGTGTATACACGTGTGTGAGTGTGTGTGTACGTGTGTTTCCACTTGCCTGCTCATTAGCTGCAGACTTCAACAGATGTATTATCTCCCTAAGACAATACTTTATCAGTGCATTGTCTAAATTGACAGTATTACTGGCCAAGCCCCCTGGCTGTCCTATAGCAGTGCTCTCCACAGCACTAATCCCAACCTTCCTCTGTGATGCCAGTGGTAGTACACCTCGCCTAGCCTAGCCACAGTCCCAGCCTGGGTTAGCTCAGTCCGACCCTGCCCCAGTCTAGCTCAGTACCAGCCCTGCTCCAGTCTAGCTCAGTCCAACCCTGCCCCAGTCTAGCTCAGTACCAGCCCTGCCCCAGTCTAGCTCAGTACCAGCCCTGCTCCAGTCTAGCTCAATACCAGCCCTGCCCAGCCAATCTGAGAAACAGGCCTTTTCTGAGGTAAAACAAATGTACCTCGAGATTCATTTGGGAAACTGTGATCGAGCTGCTAAATGGGAGCTGATCGTGGTTTACCATGTTTTATCTTCTGTTCCTTTACAGTTGCGTTTATTTTGACAGGTACGTAAATCAAAACACACAAAATCCAAACAACTCCAAAACGATCCCACAACGACCGCACTGTTTTTCTGCTTGATTTATCATGATCACCCTAAAGAAATATCAACAGTCCCAGCTGTCATAGCTGCGGTAGCCATGGTGACACGTGAGACCAACACAAACCAACAGGGCGATCAGAAAAGAGGAAGATTCATGTGTTCGAGGTCCGAGGGGCTGGGAGACAGCGGGGCTGGGCAGAGGTAACTAATCTGGGGCCTGTCCTATCAGTTACCTCCAGTCTCTCCACGTCTCTGGATGTTCTGCTGTCTGTCCGCGTTCAGATCAGTTTCGTTCTCTGGTTCTGCGGGGTGGAGCTGAAACCAGGGGGCTCTTTCCTCACGGGAGACACCGACAGGCAGAAAGGGAGACATAGGGAGACGCCCATCTTCATCACCCAAAAAAATAAAACATTTATCACGCACAAGCGGTACACATGCGCACACTAATTATGATATATGCTGCGTGTGGGCTGTTTGTTTTCTTGTGTTAAGTGTATAAAGGCAGATGTCAGATTAGTAATTCAGATTAGGTCTAGTGAATTATCAATTACGTGTCACACTTTGTTATTTGACGGAACCGTAACATTTTAACTGTTATATATATAAATGTTGTCATGGAATATGTTAACAATCGGTTTTGTTATTTTCTGTCTATATATTTCGATTTGATCAAACGGAAAATACTTGCGATATCCTTTTTATATGTTCAAGAAATGAAGAACAAAAAGTCGGTCGTTACTTAAAATACGTGGCTGTTAGGTTATGCATTTGTGTTCCATTTAAAAATACGATTTACTGGACGCAATTGTAGATGGAAGGAAATCATTTAAAATCTATGTTATTAACAAACGCATTCTATGACACCCTGAACAGCCAGTTTTTTTTCATTAGACGTGTCTCTAAAATATTTTATTTTTAAACAGAAGTGTTTGAACGTTGCACAAAAAAAGCTTTATAAAAGTTTTGAAACGCACAATTTTAAAGAGTACAGGCAGTTTGTCAGAGTAGGCCATGGTCTTTAATGAACCACAACTAAATCGTGAAACTTTGTTTTACATGGCAATAATATTACTATTAAACCCAATCGCCTCCCTTGAGCGTGTCTGTATATTGACAAAAGCCATGGTTTCTGTATTTCCAAGCTTTTATTGCGACTGTGGGCTAGACTCATAACAAAAATATTAATTTACCACAGGCAAGGAATAAATGTCAATTAGCCTCAATGGTTAGACATAAAGCATTCGCCCGTTTGAATTATTTATTTCAGGCTGTGTTTTTATTTTCCTTTCTGAGTGAATGTTCTCGCTTCGGTGGCTTTGGCAGCAACGTGACGATGTGAATTTAAATATTTGCGATTAAACATTTGTGATAAAAGCTAACATGGCATGTCGTGGCTAAGGATGTTTTCTAGGTTTTACTGCCGCTGCAATTGCAAGACGCAGCTGCACAATTCTCCTTTGTTCTTTCTGCGCAGAATTAAACATAGTTCTCTCATTTAATTTCCTAATCTTTATAACCCCCTGATATAGCTTACTTGTGTTACCCTTTGTCATTTATCACCGAGAATCGTCAGAGTAAATGAAGCAGGAATACAATCCAGGCCTACTGAATATTTTCAATAATAATATTCCTACATTAAAATGGTTATTATAAGGTATAGAGTGTTGGGATTGAGTTGTGGTTTTTATAAAACCCTGGTTTGGCTCGAAAAACTGTATGGCCTAGGGTGAAATACCGTCTAATCACTCCAATCTCCGGTGCAGGCCTGGGTTATACGCCATTGTTCCACCTCTCCCTCCTCGCTGACAACTAGATATGGGGAAGGAGCGTTGTTTCCCGTTTCCAGCGCCAACGCCAAGTCCGGTATTCCTTCTCTTTTTTTTTTCGATCGTTCCTTTGTGTCGGTTTTAGTATCGGAATGCGAACGGTAAATTTAAGTTTTCGTCCCGTTTCAACCTGCATAAGAGCTGCCGCCCCGTTTAGCCAGCCGGTCTGGTTTTCATTCAGACGCTTAAAGGTCAACTTTGGAGTTTTCTCTAAAGCATTCTGTCTCGTCTTTTGTGGCCAAAAACTAACAATAAACGAAAGCCCCGTCCTCCACGAAATAACACAGATATTCATCAAGCTTCCGAACACCCCTTTTCCTTCTAGGCGCTTAACGGTTTTCACGTGTGTAATTACTTAGTATATGAAGTAGTAACGTAACAAGGTGTTAATAAACCCAATAGACCATCAAAGGACAGTCTAAAACACTCGTCAGACGTTTTAGACGTTTCTCTCATTGCATCAGAAAAAAATGGCTATTTATCACAGGCTTTTAAATGCACTTTTTTGATTCCATGCTTTGTTATGACCCAGAAAAACCACAGTAAAGGTCTAAACGTTATTGCAACAATGATCTAAAAACCATGCATTTATTTCATAATTGAACCTTACTTTATGTAACGTAATATTATATAGACAACAGGCAGGCCGACCTCTTCGCTGAATCCTTTTGGATCTGGGTTCTACAAGGGGTTCCTGATGGGAACATGTTCCTCTCCGCAGAACTGTGGTGGCCCGTGCCTTTCCCTGCTAGTCTGGGAAACAGAGGGAGGTGGGGTGACTTGAAGGAACAGCCCCTTGCAACAGCCACCTGCACCCTCCCTCCCTCCCCTCCGTCTCTACCTGACAGCACGAACATAGGGCCTATTCTGGAGCCTGCCTGCCCCGCTGATCTCCGTCTGGGTGCGGATCATCCAGCCGAGGAAATGGCCTCTGTAAGTGTTTTTCATCCCGGCTCAAGTGACTCTCGGATGGGGTATTGTTCAGAACGTGCCCTCTGGCCTGCTGCCGTTGTCAGGATGACAACAGGGCCCAGCCACGGGTCCAAGGAAAACTAGAGACCCTTCGTTTCAACCAAACCCCCACGTTTACCCTTCCATTTAAACCCAAGCCTTGTCAACAGCTTGGCTTGCTTTGTGTTGCAGCGTTACTGCGTTGAGCAGGCTGGATGTAGTCATTCCTCCCTCCACTGCCGCTAGGCTAACCTGCCGTCGTCACCGGTGACGATGGACAAACTGGTGGCTGGAAAGGAGCAGGGGATGTTCCGATTACCCACTTTGACTACGTGGAGAAAAAAAGGGTGAGGAAAGAGAGAGAGAGTGAGAAGGAGGGCGAGGGAGCGTCAGAGAGTAGGTTGAGAGACAGAGAAAGAGAGAGAAGCGGGAAGGAGAGAGAGAGGGAGAGAGGAGTAGGAAGCGAGAGAGAGAGAGAAGCTAAAAGAGAGGGAAGGAGGGAGAGAGACGTAGGGAGAGAGAGAGAGAGATCTTCTCTTTCAAGTTAGAGGTCATTCCACAGCTGTTTGTGTGGAGGACGGCTCCTGCATGCCTGTCTGTCCCAAATCAGCAGCATCAACACTCCCTTTCTCCTGCCCCCCCCCGCTCCTCCCCCACCTCTTCTTTCATCTTGTCCACCTAGCCTACTATGAGCGACTTGTTATTGTCTAAATACACACTTTCAGTGTTTCTGTCCTCTGCCCCCTCCTCTTCTCCTCTTCCCCCTCCTCCCCTCCTCTCCTCTCCTCTGCCCCCTCCTTGTCCCTCTCCTCCCCTCCTCCTCTCTCCTCCCCTCCTCTCCTCCCATCCTCTCCTCTCCTCGCCGCCCATCTTTTCCTCCTTTTCCCTCTCCTCCCGTTCCATCCTCTCCTCTTCCCTTTCCTTCTCTCCTCAGCCGCCTCCTTGTCCGTCTCCTCCTCTCTCCTCTCCTTCTCCCCTCCCATCCTCTGCCTCCTCTTCCCTCTCCTCCCCCCTTTCCTCCCCTCCTGGCCCCCCTCCCAGGTCTATTGATTTCTCAGCACTCTCTACTGTGTCTTCTTGGACGTTCCGTGATAACATTAAGACTCCCTAAATCCTTGTGTCGATTTGATCTTTGACCTTTTGTCTATTTTTAAACGGGGCCCTGTGTTCCTGGGGGGGGGGTGTTTGGGTTGAGGCGACTGTTGGAGTCTCCCGCTGTTGTGTTTGGCATCACGGTAACAACAACCACAGCTGCCGGCAACCATTCCCTCCTCTCACCGTCCCTCACCCTCCTCTTCACCCCCTCCTCTCACGCTCCCTCTCCTCATTCTCTCCTCACCCCCTCCTCTCACCCCCCCTCTCCTCCTTACCCTCTCCTCACCCCTTCTCTCCCCCTTCTTGATCTCTCAGATATGCAAAATCATTATTTTGCGTTCAACAGAGAAAATAGAGAGGTTATTTCATTTCGGGGGGAACGGTGCTCGCTTCTGGAAGGTTCTGGAAGGTTCTCCCCGGCTCCCCTCTCTCCTGTTGCTACCATTCCCTCGTCCACTGTCCTCATCCTCGCCGGATTCAATCGCAACAATAGATTCATTTCGTGCATTTCCCACCAGGTAAATGAAGGAGTTTGAATTGAATCGATTCTTTTTGTTACATTTTCAAATTGATTCTTTTACGTCTGTGTTCAATTATGTATGCATTCAGTCGTGATTATTTTGACCAGTTCCCCTTTAATGAGCCAGTTCATTCATATTTGAATCTACATTGTGTGAACGTTGGTACACATTGAAAAGCTTTTTTAGTTTTGTGGAAGAATCCACTTTATCAGATATATTCTTCTTGTGTACATACCTGTAAGCCCACTTCATTCAAACTTCAAGCACTTCATGTTCAACAAGGCAGTTTTCCAGTTTTCAGTCACCTTCACTGCCATTACAACGTACAGGTCCTCCGCGACCAAAACAAACAGGATTTTAAAGCTGACAGATAATGTGTTTGTTCCTCTGATGAATGGCGATAAAGTTGTGTTTGTTTGTAATCCACGAAGAGGCCTGGATTGTAGTCTGAAGGCAGACAGACAAGTGGCCGAACAACCCTGCAGAAGCAGAGCTACTGCCCCCTGTTGGTAAGCAGGCCACACTGCGCCAAGGCCTTCTGTGGAGATTCACCAAGCCACACTGGGGGAGTGTGGAGCGGAGGGGAATGATTGATTCGATCCACACCGCATAGAATAACTAGGAGTGCTAAAAGCTAGTTGTGTATGCTACAGCATTTTTAAGAATGGGAAAAACAGACTTTATAAACATGTGAAATAATGAGTCTCTCCGAAGTATCTCTCTATCGCTCTTTCTCTCTCTCTCTCTCTCTCTCTCTCTCTCTCTCTCTCTCTCTCTCTCCCCAACCTCTCTCTCTCTCACACACCCCCACACACACACTCACAGGCAAGATCTGAAGCCAGATATTTGATTTACGCCCGCCGGGTCAAAGAGAATGCATTAAGGCCTTTTGCGGGAGAGGCCATGGAAGCCCACAAGAGTTATAAAGTGGCTTGATGCTTGCTGACACCAGCTCCTTCATAACAATCAGGGAAAGAGTTAGATGCACTGGAACTGACCTCTCCTCGCATCACCGAGTGCTCCTGCAGACCTGCAGCCGTACAGACCTGCAGACCTGCAGCCGTGCAGACCTGCAGCCGTACAGACCTGCAGACCTGCAGACCCAACACTTGTAGACTTGCCGACTTGTAGACTAGTGCATGGATATGTCCTTGTCTACGTGTGTGTGTGTGTGTGTGTGTGTGTGTGTGTGTGTGTGTGCGTGCATGCGTGTGTGTTGTGTTGTGTGTGTGTGTCTATGGAACCTGCACAGTGGCAGTACGAGTGCTAGCAGATAAACACAGAGTACTTAGCCTTAGTCTGTCTTTATGAGACAGACTAGATGGACCATTCTAGCCTGTAGATACCCTATTACTCTCTCTTTCTCTCTCTCTCTGCCTCTCTCTCTCCCTGTCTTTGCCTCTCTTTGACTGTTTACACCAGTTTTACAGCCAAGGCTTGATGGCAGAGCCAGTACAAGTGCTGCTAGCATAAGAGAGTGATCTGTCTGTCTACTGGTCTGTCTGCCTACCTGTCTGCCTGCCTGCTAGTCTGCCTACTAGTCTGTCTGTCTGTCTGCTAGTCTGTCTGTCTGTCTGTCTGTCTGTCTGTCTGTCTGTCTGCCAGTCTTTCTGTCTGTCTGTCTGTCTGTCTGTCTGTCTGTCCGTTCATTGTTTGTTTACCAGTCTGTTTCTTTGTCTGTCTCTCTGCCTTCCTGCCTGCCTGACTGACTGCCTGTCACTCTGCCTTCCAGTCTGCCTGCCTGTCTGTCTGCCTGCCTGTCTGTCTGTCTGCCGGCTCGTGTCTGCACAGTGTCAGGCCACACTTCAAAGTGCAGCTTCCCTGTTTTACAGGCCATATTAGGCCCACATCAAAGCCCTGCCTGCACTTCCAACTAGCTCTCCTCAACAGACGACATCTCTCCTCCCTCATCCGCCCCTTCCCCCCCCCCACCACCACACCCAACTTCCGGTGAAAGTATCAAGCGTCCCCGCTTTCGCTCCGCACACCTTCTCAACCCTCCGACGACAGATGACGGCCCAGAAAACCACACACCCAGAAAACCCAACTTATCTCGCGAACGCCGTACCTTTGCACCGCCCGCGAGCTCCAACCCGACAGCGAGGATTGCGGTACACTGCGCTCCTTCTGTCCTCCGTTCGAGCTCTGGCCAGGATGGGGCATGCCAAGCAGAGTTCGGTTGAAGCACCTTCTGGGAGTCATGTTATCGACGTAGTTTTAGCCGTTTTTCGGATGGGGAGAGAGAGAGAAGAGAGTGTTTGCGGCTTAAAACAAAGACAGGGAGTCACACAATCACACACACGCAACTTGGACTGTATTGTAACTTTTTTTTATTTTTTTTTTTCTTGTATATTGTTTTATAGTTATTTAGAGGAGACAATATACTTTTTAATATTAATTTTTATATTATTTACTTACCTACATATAATTTTATTAAATTTTACTAGTATGTTTCATCGAGGCGAGATGCAGTTCCAAAGGTATGTAATGCTGAATAACAGACATAATAAAGAAGCTTAATGACATGACCAAGAGTATCGAGGACTAACGCGATCGAGACACACACGAATATTCCGTAGTTCCGGAAAACTCAATTGGAATGCTAATTCATAGGACATTTGAGTAACAAAATTGATAATCTTATTGTATTATGATAGTCTTGTCCACCAATGCATGGATTAGTGTTTTTCTACGAAGAGCTAATAGGCAGGGGTCGGATGGTGGGCGGTAGCACCCGATAAGAAGGGATAGACAATTATATGGATGTGAACTGACGGAGTGGAATGAAAGCGCGACACCTTTCCGTGTGCACTGGGAAGATGTGGCGAGCGAAAGTAGTAGAATCATGTTTTTGATTGCTATGTAAATGAGATATGGGCTAACCGCTAGACCGCGAGAATCGAAGAATTAAACAAAGATGAGGGACCATCGTACAATTAGGAACGAGAATAGGGGCACTTCGTCGGAAGTAATCATAAGGCAACGGCGGTAAATTGGCAGATAATCAAGCTAGACCGTAGAAACGAGAAGACGACGAGGGTCTATGAGTAAGGTCGAAGGTGACGACCATAGTTCAATAGTAAATCACAGATTGAGCGTCTAACGACTCAGTCAGCCTGGTTCACCTCGGCTCAGATACAGGGATGGGCTCAGAGTTCAGACAAGGACTCTCTGGCATATTATGCACTACAGTGTATGTGTGTGTTGATGTGTGTGGTGTGTGTGGTGTATTTGTATGCTTCTCATATATGTTTATCATAGTACAGCCAAAGAGGTGTGTTTTGTGTTTTGATGTCCGCGTGTCTTGTGTTTGTGTGGTTCTTGGCACATCACGCAACAATCACAAACAGCCCCAGGACGCCGCTCTGATTGGCTCGTCAATAATGTGTTCCTCATGCTGCTGAATATGCGGCGACATCAGGCCCCGCCCCCAGATGCAGCCTGCTGTATTTATAGCCTTCTTTTCCAGGATCCAGGATCCAGGAGCCTGGCACTGGCTGACTCTGGCAGGGCCCCTTTCTCCCTCCTCGGGGCTGCAGAGCAGAGCTGCCTGGCTCCATGCTAGGGAAGAGGGAGATATAAATGTTTAATGGTAGAAAATGGGCTTGAAGACCTACAGGCTCTCATAAACATCCGTCAGTAACTGCCTCTCCCCGGTGTGTCTATCTCTCTGAGTCTCTCTCTGCGTCTCTCCCAATGTTGACTAACTTCTTCTCACGTACTCACCCTTCCCTATTGAGGTCGGCAGTCTGTCCCACTTCCTCCAACTGCTCTGGGCTCGGGTTTCCATGGAAATAAATAAAAATAAAGCTAGGCCCCAAATCCCTCTCACCTTTCATCTTTCCTCCTGCCTTATCCCTCTTTCTCTCTTTTTCACACACACAACCCTCCCTCCATCACCTCTCATTTCTGCTGATACTTCCCCCTGCTCTGCTTCGCCTTTCTCTCTCCATCTCTAGCCTTTCTCCATCTCTAGCCTCTCTCTCTCTCGCCTCTACTTGAGCCTGTTCCTTACTCTACTCTCTCCTCGGGCAGGAATGATCTCTGCCCTCTCATCTACCTCCTCATCTCTCCTCTCCTCTCTCGCGTCCTCTCTCTCTCCCTGCCTGTTCCTAACCTCCTCTCTCTCTCTCCCTGCCTGTTCCTACCTCTCTCTCTCTCTCTGTTTTTCTGTCTTTCTGTTTCTCTCTTTTTCTCTGTTTTTCTCTCTCTTTTGCTGTCTCTTTCTTTTGTCTTTTCTTTTGTCTCTCTCTCATCTCTCTGTTTCCTACCTCTCTGTCTCTCCCTCCCTGTCTCTCTCTCTTCTCTTCTCTGCTCTGCTCTGCTTTACTCTGTTATAGGCTTCTCTGTTCTCACCTCTCCCTCCCTCCACCTGTCCTGTTCCTACCTAATCTCTCTCCTCCCTCCTTGCCGGGAGGCTTAGAATATTCCTGACCTCTTACTCTCGCCTACTTGCTTCCCTCCCCTCCTCCTAGAACATGATTCCAACCTGCCTTCCTTCCTTCACTTCCTCAACCATCACTCTCAATCTCTAATTACGTAGCTACCCAAATCACCAATACTGCTCATCCCTTTCCTCATTCCCTTCATTACCCCTTTCAGTAAAGTACCGTCCTTCTTTCTCACCTACCCTGCTCCTCGTCCTCTACTCCCCGTCCCCTCTCTCTCGTCTGTCCCCGCGTCCCTAATCATCCGTTCCACTCCCACGGCCACTCAATTTCCACGGCACCATGCCACACTCGAAGCGCCACGGTTCTGAGCAGAGCTCCTATCCAGCTCAGCTGTTCGTCGCAACTATGAGCAACAATTGGGGACTCGCTTAATCTCTCATTTGCGCCTCCTGGTTTGCTACACCATCTCTCATGGCTGTACACTAAGAGCCGCTTGTCTCAAGAGCTGCCCTCACCGAAGGGATCCACCCCAATCCCTCAATCACTTTCTCTCGTATTATCCACTAGGCGTTCAAACGAATTCCTTGTCCTTCTCTCCTCTCTCTCGCTTCTCTCTTTGTTTCTCTGACTGTAATGCTCGTGTCTCTCACTACTCGGTTCTCATCTCCGCTCTGTATAATTCTGTCTATGTTCCTGTACTCTCTCGTTTTCCACTCATTTTTTTCTTCTCTGCAATCTCCGCTCACATCTCACTGTGTATCCTCCTCTCTCGATTCTCCTCCTCCTCTCTGTAATTACTCCTTACTCTGCATTCTACCGGGTCTCTCCCCTTCACTAGCTTCCTCTCTGTTCTCCCTCTCTCTGTGACTGCAACTGTCGCTTCGTTGCGTCGTTTTCTCTCGTGCGTTCCTATCCTCTCATTCTCATCTTTCACCTTCCGTTTTCTCTCTCTCTGCAAAGCCTCTCTGCTCTATCTCTTCTCTCTTTCTCTGTTTCCGTCTCATCTCTTCATCCTTCATCTATCTTCGCTAGGCGTCTGATGATATGACAGGCCCCCAGGAGGCCCTTACCATTCTCTCTCCGTATAGTACCAATAAGACCCACCACCAGACGACCGGGGAGTTACTGTTGGCTTTCCCTCCCTGCCCGGTACTTAAACCGTCCGTGAGCAAGCTGTCCTGTGCCGTCCAAAAGCAGGTCGTGTGGGTCTGTCTGTCGTCTCGACCTCGCTATGAAACTCTTGTCGTGTCTGCCTGCTGGCCCGTTATGTCCTAGACACCGTAGCTGTAGGCCTGCGCCTGCCTGCGCTGCCTGCCGTGGCCTCGCCTGCCCTGACCCTGCCCATGCCCTGCCTGACCTGCCGTGTCTGTCTGCCTTCTTCTGCCGATCTTGTCTAGATCTTGCCTGCATATGGCCCCGTTGTGTTTCCTTCAGTCAGAAGCTATGTTGGACTACTGCAAGAGCCACTGCAGCGGCGTTCTATCCACATCGCGCTTAGTATAAGAAGGCCGACTTTCTGATAGACGCCTTGTCCACTGATACTCCCGGTTCCAAACCCACCGAGCGTCCCACAAGACGCCTTCACAGCTTCACATTTATTCATAAGCCCGCCGCTCGCTCAGGCTTTCCCATCCCCTCCTCTCCCTTCTGTCTCTCAAGAACGTCTCTCCACCTCTTTGTCTCTGCCCGGCTCCACGCCCGCTCCGCCACCACTGCGCTTGATTGTAGCGTGTGAATGTCGACAGTGCTGTAGAAGGAGAATAGTCATGGAGGAACTTTCTGGGGACGAAAGCTAAAGCCAGTTCACTTGCTCTATCTCATCAAAACAGCAAACGTCCTTTGATGAGATTAAAATTAGACGGCTGCTTATTAATTTAATCTCAGCTGACTTTCTGAGCGACGCCAAGAGAATGGTCAGAGACGGGCGCGTCATCCCGTGTGTCTGGGCCTTGTGTGGTTCGCGCACCGCGATGTGTGTGTGTGTGTGTGTGTTGTGCGCGTGTTTGAGCAGGCACCGTAGGTGACAGTGCGCAGGGTTTAGACTCATACACGCTGTCAAACTCTGCTCAACAGAAAATTGCCTTTTTGGGAGCTTTTCCATCTGGGAAAGGAAAATAACAACTGGTTGAAGCAGTCAACATCATCTTTCAGAAATCCAGTTTTCACCCCTATCAGTGGGCTCTTCACATGCTGATCTGTTACCCCACCAGAAGAAACTGCTTGAAGCCCTAAGTACTGTCCTAGTTCCGCAAGTGGAATGAAGGATATGATATGGGAAGGTGGAAAGAAGAGGCAGGAGGTGGACTGGAAGAAAGGGTGTGAACGCACGCTGAAGGAAGCGACGATGGAAGGGCCCGGGAGGATGGATGAGGAAGGGTTATATGGAGGGTGGAGGCGCAGACGGAACGGGGCAGTTTGAGAGAGGGGGGACGGAGACCGAGGGGGCGGGGAGGGGGCGGGGCGAGAGGGTACGAGGTAGAGAGGAGAGGAAGATATCCTACTTCAATCCTGTTGCAGATCTCCCTCCTCTCCCCCCTCTTCCCTCCCCTCTTCTCTTCTCCACTCCTCGTCTCCTCTCTTTCTTCCTCCTCCTTCTCTCCCCCCTCTTTTCCTCCCTTCTCCTCTACCCTCTTTCCCTCTCTTCTCCTCTCCCCACTTTCTCCTCTCTTTTCTCTTCTCTTCTCCTCCTTCTCCTCTCCCTCGTCTCCTCTCCTCTCTTCTCCAATCATCTCCGCCTCTCACTCTGTCTGTCTTTCTCTCTTCCCCCTCCTCTCTTCTCCTCTCCCCTCTTCTCTTCTCCCCTCTTCTCCTCTCCGCTCCTCTCCCCTATTCTCTCTTCCATCTTACTCTCTCCCCTCTTCTCTTCTCCCCTCTGCTCCTCTCTCCCCTCTCCTCTCCTCTCCTAGGGTGTGTGGTTGGCATAGGGCAGGATGGTACAGGGTGTCTGATTGGATGCTGATCTCCCCAGGGCCCGCCTCCCGCCCGCTCTGGCCCATAATGCTGACTGCTGCCAAACCACATGACCGAGTATATGACTCACGTCCCTGCCATGTCATCTCGTGCCTATCACCTCTACAGTTGCAACACAATATTTCAATTTGCATCTGAATCATACTATACTGTACACACAAAATTCGTGTCAACCAAACTTTGACCTTTAGAAGAAACCTGAATCAAAAGCAGACATTCTTGTAATAAAGGGCTTGGCTTTTAATCTACATAGCAACTGCCTCAACCTGTTTCTTATTTCATTGGCGCATCAGGGCTGAGTTGGAGTCTGTCCATGTTTGGGGGATACTGCCTTCTGATAGGCTTATATCCGACAGGCTGCTCTCTGATTGGCTGGTATCCGACAGGCTGCTCTCTGATAGGCTGGTATCTGACAGGCTGCTCTCCGATAGGCTGAATTCTAACAGGCTGCTCTCCGATAGGCTGGTAACTGACAGGCTGCTCTCTGACAGGCTGGTAACTGACAGGCTGCTCTCTGATAGGCTGGTAACTGACAGGCTGCTCTCCGATAGGCTGGTAACTGACAGGCTGCTCTCTGATAGGCTGGTAACTGACAGGCTGGTCTCTGACAGGCTGGTAACTGACAGGCTGCTCTCTGATAGGCTGGTAACTGACAGACTGCTCTCTGACAGGCTGGTAACTGACAGACTGCTCTCTGACAGGCTGGTAACTGACAGGCTGCTCTCTGATAGGCTGGTAACTGACAGGCTGCTCTCCGATAGGCTGGTAACTGACAGGCTGCTCTTTGACAGGCTGGTAACTGACAGACTGCTCTCTGACAGGCTGGTAACTGACAGGCTGCTCTCTGATAGGCTGGTAACTGACAGGCTGGTCTCTGATAGGCTGGTAACTGACAGGCTGCTCTTTGACAGGCTGGTAACTGACAGACTGCTCTCTGACAGGCTGGTAACTGACAGGCTGCTCTCCGATAGGCTGGTAACTGACAGGCTGCTCTCTGATAGGCTGGTAACTGACAGGCTGCTCTCTGATAGGCTGGTAACTGACAGGCTGCTCTCTGATAGGCTGTTGTCCCTGTCTGTGGTGTCAGAGCTTTGCGAGGCGGCTGAATCTTCTTACAGGTGGGAGCAGATAAGGACGACCTTCCTGCCCTCACCTGAGGTTCTGACTTCCTGGATCTCCCTCACCTGCCTGTCACACAAAGAGAGGAGGGGAGGGGAGGGGAGAGGCTGCTTGGCAGGCAGAATGACAAACAGTCACACACACAAACATGGACACACACACAAAACTACATACACACACACACAACCACGTACACACACACACAACCACGTACACACACACAACCACGTACACACACAGAACTACATACACACACACACAACCACGTACACACACACAACACACGTACACACACACACACAACCACATACACACACACACAACCACGTACACACACACACAACCACGTACACACACAACCACATACACACACACACAACCACGAGCACACACACACACAAACAAAAAAAACATTCAGCGACTGCACCCACCCCCACCCCCCATTCACACACACACAAACAAAAAAAACATTCAGCGACTGCACCCACCCCCACCCCCCATTCACACACACACACAACCACATACACACACACACAACCCCGTACACACACACAGAACCACATACACACACACACGCAACCACATACACACAACCACATACACACACAACAAATACACACACACACACGACACACTGTTACCATCACATACACACAACTCACTGTTACAATCACACACACAACTCCCTGTCATCATCACACACGACACACTGTTACCATCACACACACACACAACCGCAACCACGCCAACCACCACAACCCCCACACAGGTCTTGCGCCTGGGTGTCCCTCTGACGCCAGCTGTCTCACATTGTTAGCACCTCTGGGGGGAAATGACACAGACACAGTGGGAACCAGGCGGTAAGCTGACAGCCTCCTGACTGACTGACTGACTGACTGACTGACTGACAGCCTGCTCCTCACACGACCTTCACCAGCTCTCATTAAATACCAAGACAACCAAGCTTGATTTACTGACTGGCTGATACTGACTGACTGATTGGCAGAACGACTGTTTTCCTGGTTGCCCCTGGTGTTTATGGTCTGTACGAGGGGAGGTGTACGGTCCTGGTTGTGTCTCTAGAAGTGAGGATTCGCTTGTTGTTCCAGAGTTTTTGAAATTAAATACTTTTATAGTTTTGATCCTGCTGGGTCTGACTTGCCTCACCTTGCATTTGGCTCCACCCCCTGCTATCATCTCTTGATGCCGATTGGCTGGCTTGCGGGCTAGCTGACTGGCTTGGCAGGCTGATTGGTTGGCTGGCTGGCTGTCAAAAAGCTTACTGGATAATTACAGTTGTTGAACCTCAGGCAGAAGATTTACATTCTCAATCTGAGTCTAAGTTTCAAGTGACGACCGGTTCTGTAGAATAATTAGATGGTACTTTACGCCTGTTCTGAACGGTGAGAACGCGAGAAATGCGTGTGAAAGTTGACTGGCTTTGAAATGAATCTGAACGGTGAAGCAGACACGCTTGTTTTGGTGCGGACGACCTGCTTTTACTAAACGACGGAATTGTCTTGACGTTCATGACAGGCCTGCATACCGGATGTCGTTACAGGTGAGCAGGTTCCGCTGTGTGTGTGTGTGTGAGTGTGTGTGATCGTGTGTGTGTGTATTAGGTGTTTGTGTACTGTGTGGGTGTGTGTGGGTGTGTGTGTATTATGTGTGTGTGGTTGTTTCCACTGGCAGGAGTGACGTGGAATGCCAAGACAGAAACTGTCACACACACACCCACACACGCGCGTACACACAAACACACGTACACACACACATGCACACGCACACGTACACAAACACACACAAACACACACACGCACACACACCTGGAAAGTGTTTCAATGGACAGCAATTTAGGAGGGTGATGGTAAATCATTGATAATCTCTTTTTCTAAAAGAAGGCCATTGATCCTGGCTCTCATCCTAGCCGTCCTCATCAACAAGCTGACCTTATCAGACACACACACACACACACACACACACACACACACACACCTCTGATGGCCAATCATCTCCCTAAACACCCCCGAGTGTTTGTTGTGCGCCTCTGATAGGCTGCTGGGATCCTCTCTCTCGTCCTGTCGCAACACCTGAACGCAGACAATCATTGATCAGGGTCAACGTCTGCCAGAGGGCCCCGTAAGGTGCGGAGAAATTAGTCAATCTAAGACACGGACACACGCTGAACACAAATGCGCTGTGTGTACACACACACACACACACACACACACACACACACACACCTACAGGGTCAGAGGTGTTTGCGCTCTTAATTCAGGGACAAACACACAGCGAAGAGGACACACACACTCCCCTCCTCCTCCCCTCCTTTCCAACTCCACCTCCTATACCTCCCTCTCTCACGCTCTCCTTTCTCCCTCCATTCTTCTTTTCATTCTCAGGTCCATCCCTCCCTCCCTCTTTCCGTCCCTTGATACATCAGATACCTCCCATGTGTTATTAATAAGAGCTGATCTCTCTCTCTATGAGTTCCTGAGAGGGGCGGAGGGATTCTGTACAGTGTTTCCTCCAACGTGTGCGATTGCCGTGACAACACTGTCATCAAACGGCAGCCTACTGTCAGTACTGACAGCACTTGCTTCCCTCCTCTCCTCTCCTCTCCTGCCTCCTTTCCTCTCCCTCCTTCCATTCTTGCATTTCCCATCTCCCTCCCTCCTCTCCTCTCATGTCTCCCTCCTCTCCTCTCCTCCTCACTCCTGTCTCCCTCCTGCCCTCCTGCCCTCCTCCCCTCCCTCTTCCTCTCCCTCTCCCTCCTACAGCAGTGGGGGCAGATGAAAAGAAGGGACGGAACAAATCTCATAAGTGCTATCATTGAGGAGGGGCAATACCTCGACAAGGTAACTCTATCTGCCCTGCCAGCCACTCCAATCTGGGACAGCTGTGCAGGATAATCCATTAACTTACAGAGGATTTGTGCCGGCCATGTCGGCTTTAATTGAGCGTTAATTACAAACCGTGCAATTTCCCCCCCGAAAAAATGGTTTCGGCCCGGCTCGTGATTAGAACCTGTTTCTTTCCCCCTTTCTCCCTCTCCCTGTCTCCCTCTCTCCCCCTCGCTCTCTCTTTCTTACCCTCTCCCTCCCCTCTGTCTCCACCTCTCTATACCCTCTCTTCCCTCTCTCTCCCCCTCACTCCCCTCTCTCTCACCTCTCTCTCCCCCCTCTCCCTCCCCTCTTTCTCCCCTCTCTCCCCTTCTCTCCCCTCTCCTTGTCAGTCTCTCTCCCTCCACCAGCTCTGGTTTCGGGGCACACATGTGTCGGCTTTACCTTAGTGATTGTTGCTCGGCCTTCCTCCCAGGCCCATCCGTGTTCCAACAAAGCGGCGTTCTGGCGGTTCTGAGCCAGAGCGAGGCCTGCATCCCCTGCCTGCCGCCCTGGACGTCTTCCTCCCATGGCCGGGTCCCTCTGAGGGAGCAGGCCATACTGTCTACCACAGAGGACCTCCTCTCTTCTCACTCTGGGACTCATACGCAGACATGCAGGAACACACATACATACATACTCGCAAATACACACACACACACGCAAACACGTACGCAAACGGAACCTTTCCCACATATGTGCATGGAGTGTGCACCGTTGCACAACCATTCACACACACATGCTCTGCAGAACTTGCGGTAAACATGTGGACTTTTTGTGAATGCATCGTTACTTCACTTCTAAGTATTTGCCACACACACACGCGCGCACACACACACACACACACACACACGCACACAGAGAGTGTGTGTGTGTGTGTGTGTGTGTGTGTGAGAGTGTGTGTGCATGTTGACACCCTCGGTGTGAGGTCTGAGTGAGATGGGGTGGGAGGGGAGGAAGTGATGTGTGTACATCAGGTCACCCTTCGAGGGCCAACTTCCTCCTCCGTGAGATTTATGACTTTGTACAGTAGGCTGAAGCAGGGGGGGGAGGGAGGGCAGAGGGGGGAGGGAGGGAAGGAGGGAGTGTTGGTTTATCTTGACTGGTTTGGAGTGGCCCCCTCTGTCAAATATACATGCCTGATCCCACTCCTTTCATCTGGGCCCTGAGAGAGCGAGAGGGAGAGAGAGGGGGGGAGGGAAGGAGGGAGGGAGAGGGAGAGAAAGAGGGAGAGGGAGAGGGAGAGGGAGGGGTTGAGAGAGAGAGGGATTGAGAGAGAGAAGGAGGGAGAGAGAGGGAGGAAGGGAGAGAAAGAGGGAGAGCTCACATAATAGAGGGATAGCAGATAGACTGGCGAACAAACACTTCTAGAGGGAAAGAGAGAGGAGCGGGAGAAAGAAAGAAAGAAAGGGGGAGAGAGAGGGGGAGGAGAGAGAGAGAGGGAGGGAGAAGGAAAGGGGAAAATAAATTGGGGGGGGAGGGTAAGTTAGTGAAGTATGATTTGAAACTGAGGTGTTTAAGCCTGCAAGTCTGTTTGACAAAGGAAAAATCTGCGATCCGGTAAAACTCCTGCCAATGTTTATGAACGGAGGGTAAACATTACTTTATCATATCAGGAGAACGACACGCTCTGTGTATCTCTGGGAGTGCTCCATGTGTCTGAAGGGGCCGCTGGTCTGGGTGGGGCTGACAGGAGACGGCCACTGATCTGAACGTCTGTCTTCATGGCAGCTGCAGTTGTGTGTGTGTTTGTTAGAGAGTGAGATTGAGAGTGCGTGTGTGTGTGTGTGTGTGTGTGTGAGAGAGAGAGAGAGTGTGAGTGAGATAGAGAGTGTGTGTCTGAAAGTGTGTGTGGGATTCTCAGAGATCCATCCATCTTCAAATCTATGCCCCCCCACACACACACACCTCCCCCTCCCCACCCCCTAGACAGATTGCTAACAGGGGGACAGTCCTTTCACCCAAACTGGCCTGACTTGGTCTGGTCTGGCCCAGCTGTCCTCTCAGGTTGCAGATTAATTCTTCTGGAAGTTTCTAAGGATTATAGAGAGTAGCCAGTCAGTCTAGACTGACAGACAGACAGGCTGACACATACAAAAAAGGGGGGCGAGAGAAGAGGGAAAAGGAGGCCCGAAGAGAAATGAACAAAAGAGAGAGATACGGAGAGATGAACAGAATAGACTAGGGTAGAGAGAGATGAACAGAATAGACTAGGGTAGAGAGAGATGAACAGAATAGACTAGGGTAGAGAGAGATGAACAGAATAGACTAGGGTAGAGAGAGATGAACAGAATAGACTAGGGTAGAGAGAGATGAACAGAATAGACTAGGGTAGAGAGAGATGAACAGAATAGACTAGGGTAGAGAGAGACAGAGAGAGGGGATTGAGGGAGACAGAGAGATGGTGCATGAGAGAGAGAGAGAGTGGGGGTAGAGAGAGATACAGAGGTGGTAGAGAGAGTTACAGAGAGAGTGGAGGTAGAGAGAGTTACAGAAAGACCGTGGGAGGCAGAGAGAGTACAGAGAGATGAGTATAAAGAGAGCGGAAGTAGAACAGAGGAAGGAGGTGAAGAATCTGTAAACAGACGGACAAGATGCCGACTTACCCGCCGATCTTGCCCCTTATCCTTTCCCGCTTCAAACGGCCTCGTCTGCTCGTTTTCGAAGGTCCTGGCTGGTCAATTCCATGTCTCCC
Source organism: Plecoglossus altivelis (assembly GCA_036571765.1). Taxonomy (NCBI): domain Eukaryota; kingdom Metazoa; phylum Chordata; class Actinopteri; order Osmeriformes; family Plecoglossidae; genus Plecoglossus; species Plecoglossus altivelis. The sequence continues at coordinate 5,697,352 of BROE01000017.1, read as the reverse complement.
TGCATTACTCAGCACCGGTCTGCTCAATTGGAAAATGTCACCCAAGCTCCACAATCAACGACGCTCCCGAGCCGAACACGTCATCCAGATGGACGAACCGCCACAATGGCTGAGTAGGACTCAGCCCTACAGCAGTCTTGCACCCTGACGAACCACCCTACACCTGCCACAAGCCCCCCCCACCACCAGCCTCAATCGAATCCAGCCCCTAGCCACTAGCGCACCCTTCCACCTCCACAGCACCCCCACCAGCCATATTCCTTGGGGAGATAAACGTCCCCACTCCCCCTCCCCACCCTTCCCCACTTCCCAGTGGCCAACCCTACACCTGCACCCGTCAACCACCGCCACATATCCACAGCTTGCGCGGCGCATCAATTCCTTCCGGATGCTGCAGTAATGTACCGGCGATACTAGCCCTATCTCGTCATCCAGTATCTATCTTCTCTGTGACTCTCGCAAACACAGGCACAAACCTATACACGCCCACACACATGACTCTGACTCAGAGAATAAATAGATACCTGCCCATCTGCTAAATCAATATAACAGACTTTGATCACCATGCAAAAATACCATACAAATAATCACACAATATTCTGAATAAGACCTACATGCTCAGTTCCATAACTCCCTTGGTAACTTTCAATAAAGTGTTATAGAACTAAATCAAATTCAGCAATAACTGATTATTCATCTGAGAAGCCTTTTAAACTGAAGCGGCCTGCGTCCCCCAGGCCTGCAATCTCAAAATAACTTGCTTAATCAACTCCACTTCCAGCTCGCTGTGGGACTGTCTCCAGTTCACATCACAGTAGGCTGCCAATGAGTCCAGCCCCTTAGTTAGGCTAGACTGCAGCCCAGCCCTGTCACGCAGCCCCCCCACCTTGTATCAAAGGCTAGCATGTAGCTCCGCCACACGGCGCCCCTCTCCCTGTAAGTCATGGGAGGATGTGACACGGGCAGAGGGGTGGTTAGCAGCGTTGCCTGTTCCCCAGTTCTACATGGAAAGGGTCTGAATACTTCTGATCCTTTATCTTCTGTATATACTTTCTAATGCTCTATTTGTATGTCGCTTTGGATAAATGTGGCTGCTAAAATGAATATAGCATCAAAAATGTATTGCAGGACAGAGTGAAGTTTCGCCAACTAGTTGATGTCGCTATCTGTGTGCAGAGCTAGCAGAGCTCCCCAGAACACTTCAATAGAGAGGTTCTGTAAGATGATCTGTAGCAAGGCTTTCCTCTGCTAGCTTCACTGTCTCAGTCACATGTTTTGAGTTAATGTCAGGCTCGGTATGCTAGTTCTGCAGCCCAATCCAGGCTGATTATACTGGGGATTACTTTAATGGAAGCCACAGTAAGACCCGGGTCAGTGCTGTGTAGACACAGGCTACCCTCCTTCTTCTCCCTTTTGTTTTTGTTTGTTCTTGGTCCTAATGGCTGTGCGTCTCTCCTCTCTCTCCCGATGGCCCCAACCAACCATAATAGTTGCTAATCTAATTTACATTTATACTCTCCACACCGCAACCCAGCCCTGCTCCCTGCCACAGATTGGTTGGCCCCGCGCGCCGATGATAATGAATGAGGTGCCATTAAGCT
>BROE01000017.1:5669845-5693222 GCA_036571765.1 Plecoglossus altivelis | reverse complement strand
CTCTCTCTCTCTCCCCTCCCTCGTGCCCTCGTTCCATGCTTTGATTCCTCTCATTTAGTCTGTCAGCTGCGATGACACGTGCGCCTCTGAACACAGAGAGGTATGTCCCTCCAGTCAAGCAGCAACAGGCTGGGCCAGCCTCTCTCTGCCCCCAACACGCTCCTCCTGGACCAGACCCAGCGCTGCTTCTGTCTGTGTTCCCCAGTGATCTGCTCCACCAAAGCAGGGGGGGCAGCAGGGTGACAGGGGGTCTCCACTAGGTTAGATCCTCTCGTGTCAGCGGATGGGGTGTGTGTGCGTGTTTGCATGCATGTGTGTGTGTGTGTCTTTATGAATGTGTGTGTATGCATGTGTATAAGTGTATGTACATCTTGATTTGCGTTTAGGAATATGTGCATGTGTGTTTGGGCGCGTGGGTGTATGCATGTGTGTGTGTGTGTCTTTATGAATGTGTGTGCATGTTTATGGATGCATTTGCATGTTTGGAAATGTGTGTGCATGTGTCAATGAATGTGCGTGCGTTTCTGAATGCATGTGCATGTTTAGACATTTGTGTGCATGTGACAGTGAATGTGTGTGTGTGTGTGTGAATGCATGTGCATGTTTAGAAATGTATGTGCGTGTGTCAATGAATGTGTGTGTGTGTTTTATGAATGTTTGTGTGTCTGAATGTGTGTGTGTTTGTGTTCTTGAATGCATGTGTGTGTCTGAATACGTATGTTATATGAATATGTGTGTTTATGAATGTGTGTGTGTGTGTCGGAATCCATGGGTGTGTCGGAATGCATGTGTGTTTCTGAATGTGTGTGTGTGTCTGAATGTGTGTGTGTGTCTGAATGTGTGTGTGTCTGAATGTGTGCGTGTGTGTGTCTGAATGTGTGCGTGTGTGTGTCTGAATGTGTGTGTGTCTGAATGTGTGTGTGTGGGTGAATGTGTGTGTGTGTCTGAATGCGTGTGTGTGTGAGTGTGTGAGTGAATGTATGTGTGTGTGAATGTGTGTGTGTGAATGTGTGTGTGTGTGTGTGTGTGTAACCTCTGTAATCTCAGCAGTGACAGAGAGAGCTGCAGGTTCTGGGTGACTGACAACACAGCTGACAGACATGGACAAATCCCAACGCTATCCTACCCACAATCCTCTCTGTCTCCTTGGCTCTGCAGAGCTGCCGTGAATCACCTCCAGCTTAATCATTTGCAGATAGCAGAGTGGTGTGTGTGTGTGTATGCACGTGTGTGTGTATGTATGCACGTGTGTGTGTGTGCATGCGTGAATGTGTGTTTTACCAGGTTGAAAACTCCAGGGTTAGAGTTTATCTGAAGAGCTGACCCTTTGATCTGGTCTATAGATTAACCTCTGGGACAAAGATGGAGATAGAGGGATGAGGAGACTGGAAAGTGTGTGTGTGCGCGCGCTTGCACGCATGTGTGTGTGAGTGAGAGAGAGAAAGCTCTCAGAAACCTTAGCCTTAGCCTAACCCCTTAGACCCTGGAAAGTACAATAAAAGTCCACTGGTAAACAATTTACAGCGATCTGGTGATGCATTGCTTGACCTGCTCGACTGTTCCCAGGAGGAACGAGACAGGAGTCTGCATCCAGCACTCCTGCGTCTGGTCAGAGGACTCAGGCAACCAGCAGAACAGGCTAGACAGGCCCTTGTCTCTGTCACCAGACAAATCACAGACCAGACAGGCAGAATACTTTGCGGATTTGAATGTTGGAACCATTTTGATTCCACCAAAACATCCATATTTTGAAGTGATTTTGACGAGCGCGGAACATAAATATTGAAGACGGACAAATGAATATAAACTCGTTTTCTCTAAATACCAGATGCTTGTCCTCAGCCAGACGTTCTTTTAAAATGATACATAATTTTTTTTTAAACCAAACAGCGTTGATGTTCAGGGTGAATAAGCCTGTTTTAAACCAAAGCTGGACACGATGATGCTGCTCTAGACCACCCAGATTCAGCCTCACGTCACGGAGAATGGTCATGTCGCTGTTTGTCTCTCTGTGAGTGTGGCTCTCTAACAGACAGAGAGAGTGAGGTGTGTGTGTCTCTGACAGACAGAGAGAGTGAGGTGTGTGTGTCTCTGACAGACAGAGAGAGTGAGGTGTGTGTATCTGACAGACAGAGAGAGTGAGGTGTGTGTGTCTCTAACAGACAGACAGAGTGAGGTGTGTGTGTCTCTAACAGACAGAGAGAGTGAGGTGTGTGTCTCCGATAGACAGAGAGAGTGAGGTGTGTGTGTCTCTGACAGACAGAGAGAGTGAGGTGTGTGTGTCTCTAACAGACAGAGAGAGTGAGGTGTGTGTATCTGACAGACAGAGAGTGAGGTGTGTGTATCTCTAACAGACAGACAGAGTGAGGTGTGTGTCTCTCTAACAGACAGAGAGTGAGGTGTGTGTCTCTCTAACAGACAGAGAGTGAGGTGTGTGTCTCTCTAACAGACAGAGTGAGGTGTGTGTGTCTCTAACAGACAGAGAGAGTGAGGTGTGTGTCTCTAACAGACAGAGAGAGTGAGGTGTGTGTGTCCCTGATAGACAGAGTGAGGTGTGTGTATCTCTAACAGACAGAGAGAGTGAGGTGTGTGTATCTCTAACAGACAGAGAGAGTGAGGTGTGTGTCTCTCTAACAGACAGAGAGAGTGAGGTGTGTGTCTCTCTAACAGACAGAGAGAGTGAGGTGTGTGTCTCTCTAACAGACAGAGAGTGAGGTGTGTCTCTAACAGACAGAGAGAGTGAGGTGTGTCTCTCTCTGACAGACAGAGAGAGTCAGGTGTATCTCTAACAGACAGAGAGAGTGAGGTGTGTCTCTGACAGACAGAGAGTGAGGTGTGTGTGTCTCTGACAGACAGAGAGTGAGGTGTGTCTCTCTCTGACAGACAGAGAGAGTCAGGTGTATCTCTAACAGACAGAGAGAGTGAGGTGTGTGTCTCTAACAGACAGAGAGAGGGAGGTGTGTCTCTCTCTGACGGACAGACAGAGTGAGATGTGTGTCTCTCTCTGACGGACAGACAGAGTGAGATGTGTGCTGGACAGAGACAGAGAGACTATGGCTTGGGTGTTGCCCTGGCCTGCTTTGGCCAACGTTGGTCGAACCGTTTGTGGATTTAGCGAGAGGGGGCCTTCTGGATGCCGTTGGTCTGTGAACAGGAACTGACGGACTGACGGAAGTGGTGTGTGCGTGTGTGTGTAGAAGTGAGGGTATGTATTCAGAAGTGTCTCTCAGATTCTCTGAATCCTTCAGGGATTTCAAAAGTTGTGTTCTAGAACTGAGCATCCATAGCAAACAGACTTCCCCCCTCCCCCTACCTCCACACCTCCACCTCCCCTCCGTCTCCACTGCCCCCTCCCACAACAGCCTCCACCCATCCAACCTCCCATCATCCCAATACCGCACTATGGGCTCCCTTACCCCTACTCCTCCCCTCCCTCCCCTCCCCCCCCCCCCCCTCCCATCCCCGTCCCCTCCCAACACTGTGACTGACAGCTAGACTCACACCTCATTAGGGACACACCAGGGCTTTCTTCCCCTTCTCATCCCCCTCTCCCCCTCTCTTTCTTCCTCTGGGCAGGTCGTGGGACAGAGAAGGGGGTGAGGGGGTGGAGGAGAGAGGGGAAGAGAGGGGAAGGGAGGACGAGAGAGAGAGAGAGAGAGCAGGATTTAAGCTCCCCAGATGAAGAAAGTAAATCAGTATGCCCCTCCATGGCTGCGGAGGCCTAGCCGGGATTGAATTTAATTTATTCTCCTAAGCCCGCGGAATCAGGCCATCAAAAGGAACAAAACTATCAGGTTTCCTGTGCTAAGCTGGGGCCCACATCCAGAGTTGCGGAGGGAGGGAACGACTTAACCCGTTTAGGGTCGTCGTCAGGGAGAAGTGGGGGGAGTCGTGCGTGCCGGCAGACCCCTACGCGCCCCGCGGGGGGGCGGACAACCCTCGTGCCTCGACACGGAGGCCCGGCGTGGCAGGAGAGGGAGGCCCGGCTCCCTCTCGTCCGAGACTTCTCCTCCTTTGCCAGTTCCTCTGCTCCCCTCGTAGTGCCTTTCACCCGCCCCGCCCCCACGTCTCCACCTCTCCCCCACTCTCTCTCTCTCTCTCTCTCTTATCTTTTGTCGGTTTCTCTCTCTAATTTCACGTCCGGGGACGACTTTGTGCCCCTGGACTTGTGAGGAAAGGCGAGGTGAGGGAGACGGACGGGGGGTCGTTTTCTGGGATGTGGTGGGGCGGAGTGGGTGGAATGACAGGACAGAGTTCCAGGGCGCTCCGAGCACATGGAAAGCCACCAGACACTGGTTGCCTGGGATAGCCGAGAAGGGAAGTGGAGAGAGCGGGGGTGGGAGGAGTGGGTGTGGGCGGGGAAGGGACCCATCAGTTTCAAGTATGGGCCGTTCTTTGACAAAGCGAGAAAGAAGGGCCCGCCCCCGCACAGAGAGGCAGACAGACGAGCAGCGCGAGCCGACTACGGCGTCGCTGAGAGGTTCTTGCCGCCTCGTCTCCTTTCTCTGGTGTCTGTGCTGGAGTGGAAGGTAGTGCTGCAGCAATACACCTCCTGCACCGAGGCGACGACGTTCTGGCAGCATCTGCCACAATGTGAGTTACGCGTGGGGATCCACAGACAACGTGTTTCGCTTTCCACGAAGGCCGCGAACAAGGACGCTAGGATCTTTGGGTAGGTAGCTCCAGTATGTTGAGTAGAGATCAAGAAGGGGTCGCAGGTCCAGAATCCCCGGTTCCTTCGGTGGCGTTTCTTTGCAGTTAGCCGAGCGTGTGTCCGCTAACTACGCAGTTGTGGACAGTGTGGTGTGTGTGCGTGTGTGGTGTGTGTGGTGCGGTGCGTGTGTGCGGTGTGTGTTTGTGTGTGTGAGAGAGAAGGAGAGGAGGGTTAAGGTGTCTGGAGTGGAGAGAGAAAGAGGAAAGGGGGGTTGAGAGAGGGATGGAGAGAGTTGGGGGAGGGAAGGGGAGGGGAGGGAGGTAAGCTGCTAAGGGCTGGCTCCGCCCCCGCCTCCCCCTCCTCCCCTTTCATCTCACGCCTGTTTGCTTTACTCATTTTTCGTTTTCTTTATTCTCTCGCGCACCGTAATTTTTTCGTGCGAAGAATAAAAATTTCATCTGAACGCAGAGCTCTGGGAAAAACGGGTATTTTTGGTCTGGGGGGGAGAGACTGGTTCGACGAGCGCACCCCACCCCCGATCACCCCCCCTCACCTCCCCACCTTGTTCTTACAGATGCTTTGAATTTATGGAGCTTTCCCTGTGAGGGGAGCAGGGGGTGGGGGAGCAGGGGAGCTGGGGGGGAGAGGAACCTGCGTGTATTTCCTGGGGATTAGGCCTCAGATGGGGTCCTGGGACCACGGCTGGGAAAGTGACCCCAGTCTGACTCCTACGGCTGGGAGCCCCCTGCCAACACAGCCCCAGGATGCCATAGGGGCCTGGTCACTCTGGCTGCACGCACAGGATAACCCCCTACGCTTTCCACTGTACACACACACACACACACAGACACCCATCACACACATGCTACATGTCTAACACTTCTCCTAACAGACACCAAAAAACTATGAGTCAAAATGTCTTTCTTACATAAGCATGCAAGCACGCACACTGAGGCAACATTTTGTTTTCTTATTTTATTATCGGATTGGGTACAGACGTTATTAATCGTAGTAATAATTATAAAGCATTCAGTCCTGAAGACGTATTTTAATAGAAAGATCGTGACAGTCCCGTTCAGTGCAGCAGTGTTTGGAGCAAGTTGTCCAAAATTATCCTAATTCACCCAAATCATCTCAAAATTTCAAACCCACATTCACGGACTCTTTCACCGTCCATTCCCGACGTCTAAATGAACTGAGTCACACACCGTTGTGTGTAAAATGGCTCTTCTGCCGTGTCGTTCCTGGCCAGAGGGCGCCACCCAGTGGACGCAAAGAGGAACTGAAGTTTTAAAGTCTGTACAATCCTTGAAGTGAGATATCCTTATTCTTTTATAACTTAATAAATTAAAAAACTTTTTTTCTTTTCAAATCAGTGAAAATTAGAATAAAAAACGTTTTTTTTTCTACAAGTACCGCCGATGTCATAGTCCAACTTTAAACAAACACATCATTTTGACATTAATAACACTCACTTTGAACAGAACAGCCCTGTCCCTTTAAAGAGAGTCAGGTATACTGTGCAACACAGCACAAACACAAACAGTATGCATCAACTATGGTCATCTCACTCTTCATACAATAATCTCAAACTTTTGTGTCATATCACACTCATCATTTGCAATCACTTGGAAAGCAAAAAACTTTCCGAATAAATGTTTTGAGGAGAAAAATCGAAGAATCTACTTAATGTGCACGCTACCGATGTCTGCCAGTAAACCTCCTTCACTTCTCGTTGATTTGAGTGGATAAAGTCATCTTTATCCTTCCTGATCCATCTTTTCTGAAATCAACAGAGAAACAGCCCAAAACGTCAAGAAAACAGTTTGATCGAACAAACTAGAACAAGATAGGAGAAAACATAAAGTGTCAAAAGTATTTTTTTTTTTTGTACAAATAGACATCTTTTTGTTCTCCTCCGAAAATCAAAGAGGAGAGTTTGTTTTGGGTGGTGGGAGTGGGAGGCGCAGAGGGGAGGCAAGGGGGAGGGGAGGCGGGGGAGAGGGGTCGGAGAAAACCGAACTTAGTTTGTCTCCAGTTTGGCCATTTCCTGCACGTAGATGCCTATGCTCTCGCTGTCGAACAGCACAAAGTAGACGGTCTTGATGGAAGAGGACATAGTGGCTACGAAGTAGCTGGAGATGGCTTTCAGGATGAGCTGGGCAGCTGTCTGCTTAGGGAAGCCATTGCTGCAGAGGGAGAGACACACAGAGAGAAAGAGGGAGAGAGATGAATATCAATAAGTCATCTCTAGTGTGCATGTGTGTAGAGATGCGCGCGCTGTTACGTACCTTCCGCTCCCGATGGATGGGAAGGCCACAGACTTGAGCTTTTTCTCGTCGGCCAGAGCCAAGCAGTTCTTTACCGTCTTATCCAGCAGGTCCTCGCACTTGTCTGAACCCCAGCCAGGACTATTGCAGTGGATCACAAACTTAGCAGGGAGGCCGAAGCCAGCTGTCAGGACAGCTGGGTGGAGGAGCGACGAGGGAGAGACAAGGAAGAGAGGAGGGAGAGAGAAGAGAGGAGGGAGAGTGAGGAGAGGAGGGAGAGTGAGGAGAGGGCGAGAGGAGGGAAAGAGAAGGGAGGGAGAGAAGGAAGAGAGGAGGGAGAGAGAGGAGAGGAGGGAGAGTGAGGAGAGGAGAGGAGGGAGAGAGGAGGGAGAGAGGAGAGAAGGAAGAGAGGAGAGGAGGGAGAGTGAGGAGAGGAGAGGAGGGAGAGAGAAGGAAGAGAGGAGAGAAGGAAGAGAGGAGGGAGAGAGAAGGAAGATAGGAGGGAGAGTGAGGAGAGGGAGAGTGAGGAGAGGGCGAGAGGAGGGAAAGAGAAGGAAGAGAGGAGGTAGAGAGAGGAGAGGAGGGAGAGTGAGGAGAGGAGGGAGAGTGAGGAGAGGAGAGGAGTGAGAGAGGAGGGAGAGGAGAGAGAAGGAAGAGGAGAAGGGGAGAGGAAGATCATTTTAAGATCTTACTTGATCTTAACTGTATATTCATGTTTTATCCTCTCAAGGAGATATAGATGAAACAAGACTATGCAGAATAGCGGCAGAACTCACAGCTGTACAGTGAATATCCAACACGAGGCCCTTGTCCAGAATCTGATATACAGAGAGAGAACCCTCTGAACTCCTACAAGACAGTTTGCCTAACAGTTTTACTGAGCGGAAGAAAAGAGAGAAAGGGAGGCGGGATGATACTGAAAGCTCCCGAAATCCCTTCTTTAAAGAGCTCAGCCACATGAAAGGGGGAGGATGGAGTGATGGAGGGAGGAGAGGGTCTGGAGCTAATGGACAGAGTGTGTGTGTGTGTGTGTGTGTGTGTGTGTGTGTGTGAGACTGGTCTGGACAGGCTTCAGACTGACACACTTCTGAGAAGCTCATGATGGTGGGATGGAACAGTGGAGGTGGTGGAGAAAAGAGGGGGGAGGGAGAGAGAATGGAGAGGAAATAGAGGACAGGATGGAGCGAAGCAGGTAAGGGAAGTAATGGATGGAAAGAAGGAAGGAAGGAGAGAAAGGAGGGAGGACAGAGTGAGGATGGGAAGTCGGCCAATCACGAGTGTCTGTTTCCTCGGTCGTGTCAGGTGTTTCATGAGGCTGAGGGAGGTGGGCCTGGAATCTCTCTCTCTTTCTCGCTCTCTCTCTCTCTCTTTTAACAGACTTCATAACCATTATGGAGATGGATAGGGTTCACATTCCCCAGCAAACCTCCATCCTGGGAGGTCTCCTGGGATGGCTTCATCTCTGTCACACACACACACACACACTCGCACGTACACACTCGCACGCACACACACACTCTCAAACACACACTCTCTCTCTCTCTCTCTCACACACACACACACACACCTGCTCTCACACACACACTCACACTCTCACACACACACACACGCAGGTTGCTGCACTCTGCCTCCCAGGAGCACTCATGTAATGTTTTTCACCTGCTTCTTGTTCAGCTAATTATTCCCACTTCTGTCCTCTTTATGTTTGTGTGTAGTTATGTTGTCGGAACACTAACAAAAAGTCTTAAAGCTCTCAGCTTCTTCGCTCATTCAGTCTTCCTGTTTGGTGTTCAGTCACCTGGTTGTCGGCCAATGAGAACTCTAAGGGACTGGGATTATATAGCCGGACAAATGTGTGTGCGCGTGCGTATGCAGGGGCCCTTGTGAAAGCTGTGTGTGTGTTGATGAAGTGTCTACACCACAGTCACTGACATCATAGTCCAGGATGACATCATGCGTGCTGAGAGAGAGAAGCTGGAACCACAAGCTCTGTCCCAGATGTGTGTGTGTGGTGTGTGTGTGTGGTGTGTGTGTGTGTGTGGTGTGTGTGAGAGTTTGTGTGGTGTGTCTGCGCGCGCGTGTGTGTGGTGTGCGCGCGTGAGGTGTGTGCGCGCATGTGGTGTGCGCGCGTGTGGTGTGTGCGTGTCTGTGTGGTGGGCATGGATCAGTGTGCTCACTGAAAGATCGTTAAAATAAAAGGGTATGTTGTAATATGTTTTTAAAAAAACAACTAAAAAGATCCAAGCGGTAAAACTAAACTAATCTTCATTCTGTTTCTAAAGAGTGTACTGTTTCCTCGTAGACATGAAATACATATGGAAAATACTTCAAAAGGTAGTTGGATATGTACTGGTTTTCCTTTGCCCACCTGCCCTCTTGGGACAGTTCTCATTGGTACATTGTATTGGATTTGATAAATTGAGCGCACCCTAAATGAAATCCTAAACTGGGAGCCGTTTGCCTGACCGCAGTACCTCCAGCGACCTCAAGGGGGCCGTTCTTCTTCTTCAACTCCTGGACGGCATCCAGAAACTCCTTCCCTCCTTTCTTCTCCAGAGCTTGTCCTGAGGAAAAATCATCCGGGTGGTTAAGGGCTGACAGACAGACAGGCAGAGGGGCGAAGGGATGGGCAGCCAGGCAGACAGATAGGACAGACAGGCAGGTAGAAAGACAGGCAGACAGGCAGGCAGACAGGCAGGCGCTTATCCAGACAGGCAGACAGGCATGCAGACGTAGACAAATCTCTCTGAAGAACACAAGGTCTCTAGAGAACCCAAGCTGTCAGAAGAACCCATGTTCTCTCTCTGGAGAACTCCAGCTCTGTGTCTGCAGAATCCAGGTGCAAAGCAGACACCAGAATCTCTCTCTCTCTCTCTCTGGAGAACTCAGGTTCTGTCATTTCAGAATCCAGGTGCAACACAGACACCAGAATCTCTCTCTCTCTCTCTGGAGAACTCAGGTTCTGTCATTTCAGAATCCAGGTGCAACACAGACACCAGAATCTCTCTCTCTCTCTCTGGTGAACTCAAGCTTTCTGGGAAACCCAGGCTCAATGGAGAACTCGGGTTCTTTCTGGAGAAGCCATTTCTGTGGAGAACCCTAAGGAAAATGCAGGATTTTGGAGGCCTGAGGTGAGGTGAGGTGTGGTGCGATGCCAGATCCAGATCCAGAGGTGTCTGAAAGCCAACATGTCAAAAGGCTCTGGCCGCAAAAACAAACCAGTTCAAAAAAACAAGGCCAGGCCATGTGTGAAGAACCTAGTAAACATAATCAAAACCTTTTCAGACAAGAACACAAGGCAGTAACACCAAGGCACAGCCTCCAAACTTAATTTCAACAACACATTTCACAGCCAGGTCCTGCTATTATTCAATAACAGTCTAACCAGATCTTTGTCAAGTATCAGGTCGTTAGGTCCAGATTGGTGGTTCAATTAAAGTTGGAAAAGAAACAGCATTTAGCGTGTTAGCTTTCCTGTGGCAGGGGTTCAACTCTTAACGACTGCTCGGTCGGTTACGTGGGATTGGTGGAGACGTGTTGGAACACCAGAGAGAGGATGCATTTAGGGGGGGGGGGGGGCTTTGATGGGGTCATGGTTTGGTTTCCGCGGCGACGGAGAGGGGGGAGCGAGGGGGTCATTACCTACTTGACCTCCGGCGTAGAGGGAAGAGTTGGTCGGATGAACAACAGCATCACTGTCAACGGTGGAAATGTCGGCTTGCACAACTTGCAACTACAGACAACGACAACGACAACAACAACAACAACAACAGGCAAACAACATGTGGTCAAAACAGCGGGAACACAGGATGAAAACATGAGGAAAAGAAAAAGAGTGAGGAGAAGAGAGGAGAAGAGAAGGGAGGGTGTGAAGTCTCTCTTTCTTTACCGGGTTGGGTAAAGAAGGAGGCGTCGGCCATGGAACTGTGACTGGCCAATCGGGACAGAGAGAACCAGCACGGCTGCTCTGAAGGGGATTGGTTGAATCCTTGAAAGCCTTCACTGGCACGAGCCCACAATAATCAAAATAATTGGCTCCTTACTTTGTGTTTTTATTGATGTTTACTGTAAGAGTAGAAATTCTAATATCCTTTTGGTTTTTCTACAAAAGACATGATTACTTTGTTTCGTTTGGAATGTATTGTTTGTTCCAGCGACACAGGAACCCAAATCAAATAGACAGACAGGAGACTGGGATATTCGGGTCGTGTCTGGTTGGGACCGCGGGGCAGCCCTTCATATTTGTGATGAGGGGTCGGGGCCGCAGTTGCACTGTGCTTTCAAGGAGTCTCCCGGACCTGCAGTGGAGCCAGACATGAAGCTCACCTAGATCGTCTTTAAGATCAATGTCAGCATTGGTGGGGTTGATGACCCCTTCCACGTCAAAGCCAGCCAAGTTACTGACCTCACTGTGGATGAGGTTGAGCTGCAGCGAGGGGTGGGGGAGGGGGGGTCAAGAGGGAGGGAGGTCAAGAAGGAGGGGGGGGGTAGGAGGAGGGAGGAAGCAAAGCAGTTAGATAGGATCCACACCATTCTTCGGAAGATCCCAGAAGCCTTGTTAGTGTATGCGATAGCATCGGAAGAACCAATCACTGAACCCCATCCGACTGAAATCTAAAAGGAGCTTTGAGTTGTGAAAGAGGCCCTTTAGACATGAAAGGTGAGGTTAGGAGAGCGATCCATTTAATAATTCAATGGGGGAAAAAAAAAGGTTATTGATGCATTGTGTAAAACCGCTGTCACAGAAACAAACCAGATTAGGGCCCATGAATTGACCCAGATGCAATGATGTGATTGCGGAACTCTTAGAACACTGAGGCATTCCAAAACGGAACTAACTTGTAGCCACATTGTTCTAGTATACTTTCCACTTATTCTAAGCGCATTTTGTCTCTATTGGCCCTTGGGGTAAAGTTCATCACCCTGCAAAAAGAAATTCTCACATAAGGTGTTCCGTAAAAGCACAGGTTTAACGAGTCCTGCCTGACTGCTTTGTGTATAGTAATTCAGTTTATACATGCGGTATCGGTGTGTGTAGGCTCCCGAGGTATTCTGTGACATCATCTCCTAGCGAAGAACACAATGTTGTCTACAGTTTGTACAGCATAAGGGAGAGGCCAGGGAGCGCTACCTTAGACAAGCTCACATGCACACAATGCAGTCATCGGTACCGCTGGTGGGGCTAGCACAAAGGAACTGGCTTTAATGGGCTGTTAGCTTAGCTTGTTAGCCTATCCTGTTAGCCAAGCCTGTTAGGCTTTGCATTGCATTAGCTTAGCTAATGAGTTAGCTTGGGGATTGGCGTGGGCACTAGGGGGGCTTCAGTGGTACCTTCTGGCCCAGGAAGAGGCTCTTGGAGGACAGCACGGTGAAGCTGTCGGCAGGGTTTCCATCCGTGGTGCTGTCTGCCGACGCAGCTTTGCTAGCCTCCGCAGCCTGTTTCTGTTGGGTCACAAACACACGGTAACCATGGGCCATCCGTCTACAAGACGCAGTTAGCATGACAACCCGATTGCATCCCCATCTCTCTCGTTCTGACCCACCTTGGCCTTAGCTGCAGCTGCCTTCTTGCCACTCAGTTTTTTCACCATCGCCTTCTTCCCCGACGTCTTAGGTTTCTTGGCTGGGGGAGGCGTGACGACCGCCTCCAATTTGCCCTTTGCACCTCGTTTTTTCGCTAGCAGCTCGGGGTGGATGTTGGGCAGGACCCCTCCCGCCGCAATGGTCACCCCCTTCAGCAACTGCGGGAAAGACACGCAGGTAGGCAATACAGGTGAGTAGGCTGGAGAGCCGTGAGAAACTAGTAAGTGTACGTTTAGGTAGGCCATGTGTAGCTCGTTTCTGTAACAGGATTATTCATGAGGTCAGTTCTTAGTCATATGGTCCGAATGCTACTTGGGTAGAGGGCCCGGTTGTTAGGGAAACAAGCTGCAGGGCGTCGTGCCTGACCTGGTTCAGCTCCTCGTCGTTGGCGATGGCGAGCAGGATGTGGCGAGGGGTGACGCGGCTCTTCTTGTTGTCCCGCGCTGCATTTCCCGCAAGTTCCAGGATCTCAGCTGGGAAAGCAGCACAGCCGTCAGAGACAGACAGACAGACAGGCAGGCAAAATATGAGAGACAGGGGCAGAGACAGAGACAGACAGACGGTCAAAGATAGACAGTCCGTCAGACACACCCCCTCCCCGTCGACTCACCTGTCAGGTACTCCAGGACGGCAGCCATGTAGACCGGTGCCCCCACCCCGATCCGGTACTTTGGAAGCCCCCTCTTGATGTAGCGCAGCATGCGTCCCACCGGAAAGATGACCCCCGCCTTGGTGGAGCGGGACGTCTTGGTGGTCTTCTTCTTTCCTCCTCGGCTGGACATCGTGCTGCTAGCCCACACCGCTGTCTGGATCTGGGGGAGGGTGGGAGGGAGGGAGGGAGGGAGGGAGGGAGGGGGAGGGAGGAGGGAGGAGGAGGGAGGGAGGGAGGGAGGGGATGGGAGGCGTGGAGACTGGGGACAGCTCAGGGGTTTGGTTAGACGGCGAAACTTTTTTTTACTAATATCGTGTGTGTGTGTGCGAGTGTGTGTGTATGTCTGTGTGTGTTGGTATATTTAGAAAATCCTTCTGTTGCTTATAGGAAGGATTTGGAGGGAAGATTCAGAATCCGTTTTATTCGCTATGCAAGTGTACAAGCACAGAATTTACTGCGGCAGGAAAGTGCAAACATAGAACATATACGGAACATAATGAAGGTAGATGAAAATATAATAGAATATATTATAAAATACAAATAAAAAAACAAAAAGTGGGCACTAGCTGTACAGGTGGGAGGAATATAACTATAGTAAGTGAGGTATAGTACAGGGGAAGGGGGGTATATACACAGTAGTGCAACAGTGGGAGTTTTTCTTGACTAGAGTGTTTAGATACATGTATAAGGCAAGAGTGAGAATATAAACCGTCACTGCAGTGTGTATGGTTAATGATATGACATTTGTAGCTTGACAATAAATCCCATTGAGGCCTATTAAGATTCATGTGTTGTTGGACTTCGAATTAGATTTCAAATCTACATAACACCGAATCTAAACGGTGGTACTCAAATCCCAATTGAATCAAAAAACTAGAAATGTTATCGTCATATGAATGGACAAGCTCTGGAAGGAAACACAACTTTAGACGTTTAAATTAAAGCATTCAAAACATCCGGAACGCGATAGACATTCCCAAATGATTTCCGTGTAATAACCATTTAATCACGTGTCGTTTACACAGGGAATCCTTTCGCGTTTCCTGTACCGTGAGGATTCAGCGGACTATTGCGTTGTCGTAAGGCAACTGTCACACACGCATAGTCTAAAAAATATTCGCTACATTGCCCTGCGTTTTCGATATTACTGTAAATCTGTTATGTCACATTGACCGCGAGTTACTGTTGACTGACGGCTCCTAAAACACGATCATCTCGGCCTCGTTTTGCGAAATCCACAAAACGTCACAGCATGACACTGATAACAAAAATATAGAAACACACAAATGAGAATGGCCTGGCATCGGAACATACACCTTTTGCAAATCAAACGCTCGCTGTCAATTACTTACAGAAGAAAACACACACGCAATATGTCTACTGTCTTCTCTCAACCCCGGTAACAAGCCGAGGCAACGTCCTCAACTCCCAGAATCCACAGCGAACAAAATATTATTGAAATAAGTGAGCGCTTTATCAATGTGGTCGGTCACGCTTCTAAAAAAAGAATCAGTTGAAAGAGGTTGAAATCTCTAACCTTCTGCCGCTGCGTTTCCAATCTTCAGCGTCAAGGTCTTGGTTGAATGACTCACTGTCACCGCCTATGCATTATAAAGCGCTTTAATGCAGAATGTCGCAAGGGTCTAGAGGCTAGACGAAACACTTACTTGCCCGGTATTAAGAAAAATAACAACGCCTTGTAAAATTATTTTAAAAAAAATGTATAATTCGAATATATAGCGTAAACTATTATGTAAAATATAGCAATTCTTGTTTTAAACAGTTTTATTTGTTTAGGATCAGGTGATTTATGTATATATGTTCCTACGAACAGGGGCTACTTGGATTAGCAAATGTCGGGTTTTGCACAGGACAAATTTGTGGTTAAATGTTTCAGAATGTTAATTCTGAGCTGTTGAAAAAAATCTACGTCGAGTCGGAGGTAGACATTTCTAAAGTGCTCGCGGCGCGCGAGCGGTGTATGGAAGTGCAAAGGATACTTGTGCAATGACGTCATTTCATCAATAGAGGTCCTCCGCGAGCTGTTCCATGGTTTTTAAGGGCACCAGCGGACGAGTCGATTCGATTGGGTCTGAAAATTGAAGCTTCCCCACCTCCTTGAACGAGTCTCTGTCGTCACCTGATTGGTGACCTGACGGGTCTGAACACCTGCTGCTCTTAATCAGTGACACGTATAGGCCCTAGGCTGGGCGAAGACGTTCATCCAAGGTTGGTCAATTGTCCAAATTACGAAGAAAAACGTTGTTAAAAGTGGCTCTTATGGGCTTAAATAACATATGCTACATATATAGTGTATACATAGTGTTATGGCATGCAAAATGTATGTATAATGCCAATACAATACAATTTACGAATACAATTTAGTCCTGTGCTGCATCTACCCACGCGGCCTCCATCATACATTTTACACCTATAGCAGTGCAATTACTCCCGCACTCAAATACGGTTGGGAGGGGGTTTATAGTTTAAGTTCAAACACAAGAGTTTGTTGTAACATCTTCCGCCCTCTTTTATGATAAACGTTAGCTCTAACAACATATATAGGCTAGTTGTACGTGCATATGACATCAGTGTATTCAGACGAATAATCTCATTTGGAGGCGGTAAGGACATCATTTAGACTGTCCTTACACAAACACATATACAACACATAGTCGTTGACATACGAAACGTTCACATGTCCATTCCTCTGAAAACTCACATCTACAAATGTGAAGTGATAGGTTCGACACAAAGAACGCGTGCACGTGTGGAATGTTGACGGACGCATTCATACTGCTGAAAATGTTTGAAAGGTCGAAATGACATTCTCGAAATAGGGTTTTGAAAGGGTTAAACCATCGTTTTAGAAAAGAAATGCTAAGAGAAAGTTTGCATAATTGAGTACTTGTTGGGGGCTGTACTATAATCTACTGCACTGTGATGTACTGTATTCTACACTCGAATGATCTTATCTCGTTTTTTTTTGTTCTCTTCTCTCTCATATCCTCTCCTTTAACTTCATGTGTGATTTAAAAAAAAAAAAAACTTTTCAGAAGGTTTATTTTGAAAACATATTTGAAATGTTTTGTGTAGGTTCAGGTCGTTTTCACAAACGGAACGTAGAAAAAACGTAGGTCTATTGCTTAGTGATCTTGGTCTGTCAGCTGACCTTGATCTACCAATCACAGACCGACTTGGACAGTAGAAAGACTACATGTAACTCCAAACGTCGGTAAAAAATAATAACATGCATCCCACGTGCGGAGTGGTGGCGGAGACACAAACGAAGTTGGACAACAGTAAGTATTTCATTGTAATATATTTGCTACTGCAAGGCTTTTGGTTAGTCTAGGCTGTTAGTCCCAAGTTCGCAGATACTGTACACAAGGGACAACACTTGCAAATGCATCGTTGGATTCTCCTCGACTGCCAGCAAAATATAAATCGCAATTGTCGATCGTTCAAGTCAACTGTGCCAAGTCATTAAGGGCATCTAGACGGATGCGACACATAACCATGTTAATTCATTTAATTATATTTTTTCTATCTTAAAGTTTTGTTCGTAACAAGTTAGAAAATTGAAACAATTGTTTTAGTCACAGCAACAAACAATTGTGAACAAGTCTGAATATATTTTCACGCAGTAACAAGTATTTTCTTGTTTAGCTCAGTTATCCTAAGGAATTTAACAAGAAATGCAATTTAGGTCAGTGTAATCGGATTACGCTCTGTCAACTGATGTTCAACGTTGGCTCAAATTCAAGAAAGTATTGTAATAGGTGCGGGGGTATTTACCATTCGGTTAATAACATTGCATTGGTCTGTATATTGTATTAAATTGCAGTGGCCTTCCTCCACAAATTCAGCTCTAACATTTTGTCGTCTTTTTTTTCAAGATATGAAGAGTGAAGCCACCGTCAGCAATATGAGACCGGTAAGACCCTTTCCGTAGACCACGCAACAGGTCTAGACAGTGTTATTAATACTGTAGCAAAACATTAGCATATTGGCGAAAGAACCTGCACAGACTTGCAAAACAATGTTGCTCATCAGGTGCTCATACGGCACTGGGCTGTACTGCACGAGGCTACACAGCTGTGTACGGTGCGCCAACGCGACAGGTCGGACTTGTGCGGTGACATTTTTCCCCTCATTATTGAAGAGGTTCATAAGGGAGACATTTCTATTCACACTAGGGAGAGACTGAATGGGTTTTTTCATGGGAGACTGAACTTGTGACAGTGAGCGTGGAAAAAGCCGAAATCAGAAAATGCACACGCAAAAATGCGTTTATCGTGTAAGACCCGAGTCACACCAAGTAGCCTTGACAGTTCTATTGTCTTGGGTTGGAAAGTTAGTTGGATGTTTTGTAACAGTGTTCCTCCCTGTGGGGTTGTACTAGCACAGGGTGTGTTGGACTCCTTAGTGACTGATCCAGCAACAGTCCTATTTCTGGTCACAGTCTTTGGTCCAGAACTAAGGTGGTGACAGACCAGCAAACTGTACAGCTTCCTCTCTCACTCGCTCAGTCTGGGATTTAAAACCAAGGTGCGCTGACTCACCGCCACCTCTTCATGAACAGAGCTTCTGCCATCGAAACAACGGCAAAAATGCCAATCCAATATGGCCAGTAGATGGCTGGTATTTACACTGAGACAGTTCAAAGCTGTTACCATGGTGTGCGTGTTGACAGTGGTGTCCATGGCAACTGTGGTCTTGTTCTCCCCAGGAGAGTCCAGGAGGACTGTGGGACTCCCTGAAGAAAGCAGCTTTCATCGTGGGTTCAGGCCTTTTCTTCCTCGCTGCATTCGGGAACTCCCTGACATGGTAGTCACGGCAACGCATCACATTTTGGGCCATGCTGACATAGCACTACTGGTGGATCCAATGATTAGGGTTCCTGTGCTGAATGTTATAGGTTTGACTCACCCCCGCTGGAGCTTGTAGTGTTGACCCCCATCCCCTGTGCCCCCCCTCCCCTGTGCCCCCCCTCCCCTGTGTCCCCCCTCCCCTGTGTCCCCCCTCCCCTGTGTCCCCCCTCCCCTGTGCCCCCCTCCCCAGGCATCTGCAGAGGTTCTGGGGTGCTTCTGGTTGCTTCTGGCAGGACCTGTGGACAAAGCTGCACCAGAGTTTCGAAGGACACGAAACGGCTCTCTTCTACATGGGTAGGAGACATCTACACACCTAGGGGACATGTAGGATGCATCTACACACCTAGGGGACATGTAGGATACATCTACACACCTAGGAGACATGTAGGATGCATCTGCACACCTAGGGGATATGTAGGATACATCTACACACCTAGGAGACATGTAGGATGCATCTGCACACCTAGGGGACATGTAGGATACATCTACACACCTAGGGGACATGTAGGATACATCTACACACCTAGGGGACATGTAGGATGCATCTATACACCTAGGGGACACCTAGAAGACACCTTGGAGACATGTACATACCTATGAGATACCCAGGAAACATCTACACACCTAGGTGATATAGGGGACACCTAGGAGTCATCTACACACCTCAGGTTAGACACCTACACACATGACCCGTCTACATCAAGTATGTCTCTTTCCCATTTGGAGTCTGTCCTCCCCTTGTCCTGGGTAGGATATTGTTAGGCATGTTGTGAATAACAGCAACCGTCTTTGTCATACGTGCATCACATGACAAGCTGGCAGTGTCTATCTATAGAGCGACAGGCAGCAGTTGTGGGAGCATGTTAGTGTGCACGCAGAGAAACAGGATGAGCAGGTTTTCTTACTATGGACTTCGTTTCATATCCTGTTTATTCGCTGAACTAAAAATAAGTCAACAAATTTATAGCTTTGGATTAAATTTGTGAACGATGACCAACAATGGATTTGTGTGCCTACGTCTTATCTTTATTTATCTATAGTATCTTGTGAAATGTTCACGGCTGGTTGTAAAGCATTTGCAATCGCAATCCTGACTGATAGTCCATATCTCGTATAGAGACAAACCATAATATGGTCATGGTTAAGTGTCAACATCTTTGAGCCGCAAGCGTTTCAGTGCAAAACAAAGATAAGTTACCTCCCACCGTGGAGATTTAAGCTCTATTTATGTCCTTTTCAAGACATTATCGAAGTAAAGAAGGTGTATTTACTGCGCCTGGGAGCTGGAATGTGGTTAATGTTCAACGTGGCTAGCAAGAACTGACCCTTCCCTTACTCAGACCCCTGGCAAACTGTTAAAGCGACGCATGTCTGATCTGGGCTCCCTCTGTTGTAATGTCCATGCAACAGAGTGCATCTCTGTAAACTGTTGCACCTCAGGCTTCTTTTGAAGTTGGGTGTGAAATCGTTTTGCCTCCTCTGATTGGATGCTAAAAGAAGGCTCTGTGATTGGGTCACGTTGTGACACGGTGTTTGTTGCATAATGAAATGACCCAGTTTTTGGTAGTTTCATACAACATTTTATTGTTATTTATTCGAGTAAAGCATACAACCATTCATCCATCCATCTGTGCCACCCATTCATCCATCCATCCACCCACCCTCCTTACATTCGTTCACCCACCCTCAGTTTAGTCCCTTCATCTCTCACTAGTGTACATAGCATACAGGAAGACATGTTAAGCTCAGTGGTTAGAACATCTGACTGCAGATCAAGAAATGACAGGTTCAAATCTTCCTCTGCTGTCAGTACAGATGAGAGATTCTGCTCTATTAATGTTACAACTATACCTGTAATGTTTTTGTTTTGAACAGGGACAATGCTGGTTCCCATGGTGGTGTTCTGGGGTTCCAATATGCTCTTCCTATTGGTGGACATCACAGGGAAACCGTCCTTCATTACACGCTACAAGATCCAGGTGGACAAGAACAACCCGGTACGGCCCATTTACCCCTTCAGTATGGACATGGTATAGTCCATTTACCCCCTTTATCAAGGGCATGGTATGGTCCATTTATCCCCCTTCATCCCTGACATGGTACGGTAAATGAAACCCCCACAACACATAATACAGTCTGTATACCCCCCTACACTACACGTAGTACAGTCCTTTTACCTGCGTGCATACCTCCATTTACATGCAATCCAGTCCCTGCATGTTACATATAGTGTAGTTCCCTTCACCAACACCACCCTATGCTGAACACATTTCCATATGTTAGGTGATTGATCATCATTATGTAACCTGATTAGCTTCAATCGATGTAGAGGTCAAAGTTATTGTGACCCCTCCCCCACAACACCCACTCACATGCCCCTAAACACACACATGCACACGGTGTCCAGTCTGCAAGTTGACTGTCATGTCCATCTATCAGACCAAAGTCCTCCGTGTGTCTGCACGTGTCCTATCAAAGCAGCTAATCAGAGCCCTCCCAGATAACGTTTGGATGTTGTCCGCTCTGTGGGCCCTACAGGCACTTAACCTCACTGCGATAAATTCAGTCAATCAAGTCACTGAACTGCATAAGCATTAGGTTGGGTTCTGTGCCAAAAGTGCTTTATCCTGGGTAATGTACGGTATACTGGACACGTGTGCGTGCGTGCGTGCGCACACACACACTTTTATAAATACACACTTGTCTTGGAATAACAGTGCTTGTTATCAGAGATGGTGTACAGTGGGATGTCCTCTCATGTGGGGGTGAAAGGTCTGTCAAGGAGAGGAAGGAAGAGCAGGTCTATTGTTTATGGTCGTAGTGTAACCCTCTATATGTTACACAAAGGTTTATTCACCCTTTACCTAGAAACCACAGCTCAGCAAATCAAGTAGCAATGACCTTAAAACTGCACAGCATTTGAAAACGGACAGAGCTGAGAGCTTTTGTGGTGAGGGAGTTACTGACGGTCATAGTTTCAACATACACAACTTGCTAGTTGTTTTGGACACGGGCCAACTGTCTTTAAGTTGATTGCTTATAAATGTGAGGTGAGGCCCGTTGGAGGTTTATCAGGAACAGACAATCTAAAGTTTCACAGTCAGCAGACCTAGCATGACAGGGCATCAACTTATCACAGCGGTAAACGGTTGGATCGTTCTTATGAAACACTGGGCTGCTGTGAGGAATGGTTATATATACGACACGTGGGGATTTATCTCCCTCGCTTCCCTCCATCCTCTTTTCCCATCCTTCCCTCCTTTCCTCGGATTGTCCTTGTCCTTTATACCCCCTCTCCTCTCCTACACCCACTTCTCTCTCCTTCCTCCTCCACCTCACTCCTCTACTACACCTACCTCTCTCCACCTCTCTACTCCTACACCCACCTCTCCTCTTCCACCTCTTTCTCATCTGCTACACCCACCTCTCTCTCCTCCTCTTTCACCTCTCTCACCTTCTCCTCCCTCCTCCCTCCTCTCCTCCTCCATCCTCCTCCAGGTGGACCCCGTGAAGCTGCGTCAGGCCATAAAGTCGGTTCTGTTCAACCAGATCTTCATCTCTGGTCCCATGGTGGTGGGGGTCCAGTACGTGCAGACCCGTTTGGGAGACCCCTGCGGCCCTGTCCTGCCCACCTTCCAGCGCGGCCTGCTGGAGGTGGCCCTCTGCGCCCTGGTGGAGGAAGTGCTGTTTTACTACTCCCACAGGTACCACTGGAGGGCACCATAGGGTCAGTGGTTTTGAGAGCTTTTGGACCGAAGCCTTCCCAGGTTCAGATTTCTCCTTTTCTTTTGGGATGAGGAGAGGAAGAGGTGATCTCTATTTTACTGAAGGGATACAGGCAGCCTGAGTGAGGAATTAATTGCAACAATATTTAATCTGAGTGAAGTTTTACTTTTGGTCTCATGATTTTCCTTTTCCGTCTCTCTCTCCCTTCTTTCTCTCTGCCACTCCCCATCTTCCTCTTTCAGGCTGTTCCACCACCCAGCCCTCTATAAGCACTTCCACAAGCAGCACCATGAGTGGACCGCCCCCATCGGAGTGGTGTCCATCTACGCACACCCTCTGGAGCATGTGGTGAGAAGACTTTCTCTCCTTTCCTCGGCCCTCGCCTCCTCTCCTCGGCCCTCTCCTTCTCTCCTCTGCCCTCTTTTTCTCTCCTCCCCTCCTCCCCTCCCCCCTGTTCTCTTCTTCTCTTGTCCTCTGCTTTTGCCACCTCCCACCACAGCACTGTCAATCTGACTGCGAGCATCTTGCTTTTCAATTTAAAGGAGAGTGTTTCTAGTGCAAATAGAACCGACACGAGATCTAAAGAACTTCTGCGATGCATGAGCAAAAACAGATCTTTTTACTCTTGAATCTGATCAGGGCATTTTTGGAGTGAGGACACCAGCTCACTTGCAATCTTTAAAAAATGATTTTGTTTCCGCAGAACTAGCTTTAACCATGGTTCCCCCCCCTCCTCCACCCAGTTGTGTAACTTGCTGTAACCATGGTTTCCCCTCCACCTCCTCCCTCCAGCTGTGTAACTTGCTGTAACCATGGTTCCCCCTCCTCCTCCCTTCAGCTGTCCAACATGATGCCGGCGGTGGTGGGGCCCATGCTCCTGGGTTCTCACCTGTCCACCACCACCCTGTGGTACTCGCTGGCCTTCCTCAGTACCAACATCTCCCACAGCGGCTACCACCTCCCTCTGCTGCCCTCGCCCGAGTTCCACGACTTCCACCACCTTAAGTATGACATGCACACACTCACCCGCACACACAAGCCTGTACACACACACAGGCCTGTA
The DNA here is from genome assembly GCA_036571765.1 of Plecoglossus altivelis. Classification (NCBI taxonomy): domain Eukaryota; kingdom Metazoa; phylum Chordata; class Actinopteri; order Osmeriformes; family Plecoglossidae; genus Plecoglossus; species Plecoglossus altivelis. The sequence goes on along the minus strand of BROE01000017.1, from coordinate 5,670,400 downwards.
CACAGATGCAGTACCTCTTCGTCCTTGTGGCATTCCCATCTGCACGAAGGTGGGAGTTTATTTTCTTAAATACTGTATTTCTAAATTTGTGTGTGTGTGTACACGTGTGTAGTTGACGTTGACATTCTTCCTTGCCTCCCTTGTTTTGTCCCACGCTGCAGGTTCAATCAGAACTTTGGCGTGCTGGGAGTTCTGGACCGTCTCCATGGCACCGACAGCAAGTTCCGGAAGACCAAGCAGTACGAGCGGCACGTCCTGCTGCTGGGTTCTACACCCCTGAACGAAAGCATCCCCGACCCCCCCAAGAAGACCCAGTGATGACCCCTGACCCCCAACTGGGCCCACCTTAGCCTGACCAGTGGTGCGGAAGCGGAGAAGTGGTAGCGTTAGAATTCTTACCAAACAAAAGTATGATTATTGATTTCTTGCTGTGGGGTCGTCTGTTTAGACTGTGTGGGGATGGTTCAGTACACCAGCTTCATGTGGCTGTGGCCTATCGCTGTCAGGTCAGATTTAGAAATGTTTAGATTTATAGACAGAAGGGAGGGGAGTAAT
>BROE01000017.1:5652842-5663508 GCA_036571765.1 Plecoglossus altivelis | reverse complement strand
TGACGAGAGAACTAGAGGACGAGCGGCAAGGGAAGAGAGTAAAGAGATCAAAGCGATCAAAGCAACGGAGGAGACGGAGGAATGAGAAGCAAAAAAGAAACAAGCAATTAGGAGAGAGTAGAGACCAGAAATGACAGTAGTAGCTAGAGAGAAGAGATTACGGTAACAGCGAGAGAGAGACAGAGTAAGAAGAGAGCGGAAGCACGAGAGATGAAAGATCGAGACACAGAAGCAGAGGTGAGAGGAAAAGGACAGAAAAAGGGAAGGAAAGGAAATACAGAGAAAGTAAGGCACACTACCGTGGGAAGAAAGGGAAGTAAGGAGGAAGAGACGAGCGCGAGCAGAAGACGAGAAATAGGAGACAGGTCAGACTGAGGGGCTCAGGGAGTGAGAGGGGGGAGGAGGATCATGCTTCTACACACAACTACACATCTCTCCCTCCTCAGGGAATGAGGAAATACTATAAATAATAGTAACATGTGATTATTATAAAAATAGACAGGAGAAATTGAAAGTGGAACAGAGGTCTGCTAAAAGTAAAACTATAAAATATAATCTATATCTTTTTTTTTTTTTTTTACACATTTAAATAAGAGCAGCATCAGTATTCTGAAAGGTTGTTTTCTGAGTCTAGTCAGCCTTCAGAGGCTGGCACGTGGGCGTGGCTACCTTGGCGTCCACCGGCCGGCTCTCCTTCACCACGGGGTAGAAACGGGGCGTGACGGCCGAGTCCTTGCGGTGGGGCGTGCGGGGCGTGCGAGGCGTGCGGGCGCTGCGGTAGTTGGGCGAGTCGGGCACGGTGGTGGGGAGAGAGCGGGCCATGGTGGAAGGTTCCGGCGCGCCGAAGAGCTTGTTAGCCAGAGCATCTGTGGGAACTGGACACACACACACACACACACATACGTTAGCCTCCAGAGTCATTACCTTCTAACTTTACATTCACAGGTTGTGTGTGTTGGCACGGTCTTTGCTGTACACGTTTGTGTGTGTGTGTGTGTGTGTACTTACTCTGCTGTGGTTTGGGCGGCCCTGGTGGTACTTCCTGGTTAGGGTCCACCGGGGGTTCAGGGGTCAGACAGTCGAACTGCTCTCTGCTGATCAGATGAACCTTCTTGAAGTTCTCCACCTCTTGCTGCGAACACACACGCACAGTCTCAATACACCACTACAACACTGGGTTAAACCTAGATTGGACTCGGATTGAAGTCAATTCTCCAAGCATGATCTGTCCAGTAAAGGGTTCCATCGTTTGGTAGTAGGACTGTCTACAAGAACACAAACGCTTCTAGGACATTCCTAAAGCTCCTCCCCCTCCTTCATTGTTGATGTCAACAAACAACAATTCTGAAACGTTTCAAGTTGCTTGTGAAGTTTTGGAATCAAACATTAGTGTTGACTGAAACCATGGCAACATAATGTAAGACAACACAGCTGTCTTTTTAACCTTCACATTCAACCACACACACACACACACACACGCACACACACACACACACCTAGCGACAACAGTCCAACTGTCTCCTAAACCAGCAGACTTAATCTCTCCCACCAACCGCAACAACTATCATAGCAACCAGCAAGGCAAAGCCAACTTCTGCAGATCATCACAGACGTGAAAACACTGAGATGCTACTGACAGGAAAACTGGAAACACACAGTGAAAAGGTCTATAACATCAGTCGGGTCGCCCTGCCATCACAGCAACACTTTATCACACTTCAATCACAAACACCACCAAATAGTAACCATGACTACCAAACCAGCCAAGTCAAACCAAGTCATGTCCCCCCCCCCCTTCCTCCTCCCGTTACCATGGACACTCACATGCTCCTCCATCTTGATCTGAGCGATGCGAGTCTTGTGATGACGCAAGCTCCGCCCCTAGTGGCCTGCCAGCCTGCCTGTCTTCCAGCCTGCCTGTCTGTCTTCCAGCCTACCTGTCTACCAGCCTGCTTGTCTTCCAGCTTACCCAGGCCAGGGGCCCCGGCCCTCTTTATAAACACGAGCCGGTGTTCCACACAGCCCTGGAGCAGCTCTGCACGTGAAACTGGACAATGGGGAGGACGAGCCACAATGGACTCACCGCAAACAAACCTTGCATGGAGCCATTCTGTGGTCGGGCCTGATCCAGAAACACTATAGTCACCGTCTCTCTCTGACACACGTACACACACAACTAACCTGGAACCTGGCAGAAAAGCCCATCTAAATTATGTAGAAATGAACTTTTCAGGATTGTTTTACTGAGCATAAGGACCTATAGCTCTCTCACCTGACACACACACAAACACACACACACAGTTAACTAGGGAGTGGATGAGAAGCAGTGGAAATTCTCTGGTTTTCTCGTCGCTAACAGAACCAACAAGCTGAAAAGGACATTTGTCTGTCGTTGATCCGGAGAACACTGTTCGTCCACCCCACCTCCTTCCTGACCAACCCCTCTCGCTCAGTCCCTACCCCCCCCTTGCCCCCCACCCCTGTGTGTATACCCGAGCGGGACCCACCTTGATGGTGGCGTACTCCGGTTCGTAGGTGTCGTCCCAGAGGTCCGACTCGTAGTAGAACAGCCCGTCGTTGATCACCTTGACCAGCTCGTTGGTCAGCTTGGAGCGGGAGGTGTGCTGCCCCGTGCGGTCGCCTCCCGGATGCTTCCGGAGGTACGGAGGCGTCTGCGTCACGATCAGGATCTTGTTCACGTCGTGGTCGTCGATCTCGCAGTCCGAGTCCTCGTCCGACCAATCGGTGAAAGTGTTCCGCCGCCCGTCGATCTGCTCCATCTCCTCGTCGAACATGAAGTCCAGCTCCTCCGGCTCCTCCGCGTCGTCCCGATTGGCCGGGGGGGCGGCGGCGGCTCCGGGGGTGACGCTGAGCCCCGATTGGCTGGACACGGGGGAACGCGCTTCTTCCTTCTGCAGCAACGAGGGGGTCTAGTCAGTCAACGCCCCCGAGGAGGAGGAGGAGAGGGTGACGGAGAGGATGGAGGGGAGACAAGCAGGTGAAGAGAGGGTAGATGTGTATGGGACAGCTATGTACAGGCTGGGAGAATACACACACACACACACACACACACACACACACTACACACACTACACACACTACACACACTACACACACTACACACACTACACACACATCCTACAGAAACTTAGGCCTCAGAAGGTAAACAGGCCACCCAACACAGCCAGCTCAGACACGCCAATGCAGTTTCTATCTTCCTGGATCAATCAAGTATGGAGATGCACATCTGGGATGAGGTGAGCGGGCGTCACCTTGGGCCTGGCAGGGGAGGGGCGGGCCCTCCGCTTCACCTCGATCCAGGACTCAGAGTCCAGGTCTGGCAGGCTGGCCGACAGGCCCTTGGGCATGCTCTTCAGGTTGCTGCAGTCCTCGGCAGGGCGCTGCTGCAGGGGGGCCGATGCCCTGGGAGACCCTGGGGCAGACCCTGGGGGTGAGACCAGCAGGTTTATGACCTGTGACCTCTGACTCGACCTTCTGTGTCTGTCTGTATTTGTCTGTTGCTTGACTGTCTGCATGTCTGTCTGTCTGCCTGCCTGTACCTGTCTGTCTGTCTTTACCTGAGTGCATGTCTGTCTGTCTGTCTTTACCTGAGTGCATGTCTGTCTTTACCTGAGTGCATGTCTATCTGTCTGTCTGTCTGTCTGTACCTGTCTGTCTTTACCTGAGTGCATGTCTGTCTGTCTGTCTTTACCTGAGTGCATGTCGACCGCCTGGCGGGGGATGAACTCAGGGCAGTTGATAAGCTGAGAGAAGTCGGTCTGGGCGTGGTCGCCCATGGTGAGACCAGGGAGGGGCCACTTCTCTGGCTCCACCCGGCGACGGATCTTCATGTCGATGATCTCCACCTCCTTGCTGCCCTTCAGGGCCTGGAGGAGGAGGAGGAGGAGAGAGACAGAGAGGGAGAGGAGGAAGGAGAAAGATCAGCATAGCTCTCAGCCCAGCCTCGCTCTAAGCCCCAGACTCTAACAGGCACTCCTGTGGCGAGCTGCCGTACCTCCAGGATGAGGCTGACGTCAGTGGTGAGAGCCTGCACACGGTGGAAGCTGGCCACCAGGGCCACGGGCAGGAAGCCCTCCTGGTCCATCTTCCTCCGCAGGAAGAAGTCTCGCTCCAGGTTGTCCAGACTGAAGTAGTACTCACTGTGGAGGGGGGAGCGGAGGGTCATAACATAGTCATGGTTGGAATCGGCCAACCAGCACTTGAATAGAGGGACTTAGGCAACAGACCTCAATGAAACTGCTGTTCTAACACCTGACCAGCAGGCGGGGCTGTTAAAACTGCTACACACACATACACACTACCGCTAGACTGAAGTACCGCCTCCTGGCCAGCAGGTGCAGGGAGGCTGCTATGAACACATGTGGCCAGCAGGGGGACCTGGCCCATGTTGAGGTGGTGGTGGTGACTAAGCTACTCACATCTGCCTCTTGATGTAGTCCTTCAGCAGGTCCTGGTCCACAGAGAACAGGTCGTTGCTGCTCATGTTGTCATAGTAATAGGTGACGGTGCTGTTGAACTTCTGGCCGTAGGCCCCGCCCTTCCCCTCGTACGCCTTGTAGCCGTAGTGGTAGTCATAGTGACCTGACACGGCGAGAGACAGAGAGCAAGAGTGTGAGACGAAGAGAAAGCGAAAGAGTTTTACTTGTGGGGTTGAGCTGTCAAAACAATTCAGGGAAACGCAGTGAGTGCGCGCGTGTGTGAGTATATGAGAGAGAAAAAGAGAGAGTGAGAGCAAACAAGAGAGCATGGATAGAGAGAGAAAAAGGGGAGCACACCGCTAAACCAATAAGGGCTGAGGAGAGCGTGAAATGTGTGTGCAAAGTTCAGGGCCGGAGGCTTTAAAAGTAGCGTTCCCTCGAGGAGAACCTTTGGGTCTGTCCAAGTTACGCCGTGTTCTCCTCCAGAGACGAGGGACGGGCAACAGAACGAGGGAGGATGAGGGGTTGAACTCCCCCCTCTTCCTTCTCTCTCAGCAAATGGGGGAGGATGTGAGTGCCCCTCCCCCTAAATAGAATCATGGTTCATCTGAGAGAGAGGCTGCCAAACATGTCTGGCCCTCCTCTCTCTCCCCCTCTTCTCCCTCCCCATCCTTTGCCTCCCTATCCTCTCTCTTCCCCTCCTCTCCCTTTCCCTCCTCTCTCTCCCCTTCCTTTGCCTCCCTATCCTCTCTCTTCCCCTCCTCTCTCTCCCCCTCCTCTCTCTCCCCTTCCTTTGCCTCCCTATCCTCTCTCTTCCCCTCCTCCCAGCCTAGCCTAGACATAAAAAACAACATGGCTCCAGGCACCACACACACAGAGACACACACACAGACAGAGACACACACACACACACACACGCACACACAGAGACACACACACACAAATGCACCAAGCCTGGCCTCACACTAATACACTCCGGTTGTTGCTAAAGGGTTTGTTATTACTGCAGCATTAGAAAGGGCCAGGTCAGGGTCAGGGAGGCCCAGAGCAGAGCCTGATGCTGGGCCAACAGCACACAGACACTGGGACCTCCACTGGGGCTACCGCACAGGAGGGGGGAGAAGAGAGGGGAGAGGGAAGAGGAGGAGAGGTAAGAGGAGGAGAGGGGAGAGGCAAGAGGAGAGAGGGGAGGAGAGAGGGAAGAGGAAGAGAGGGGAGAAGAGGGGAAAGGAGAAGAGGGCAGTAGAGGGGAGGGGAGGAGAGGGGAGAGGAAGAGGAGGTGAGGGGAGAAGAGGAGAGGGGAGAGGAGAGGAGGAGAGGGGAGAGGAGGAGCCATCAGGAGAGCTGGGCAAAGACTTTCCTTTGTATTGTAAGTGTGGGCTGCAAAAACTGCCAGCACTGTTCTATGGTAACTGTCCAACCCACAAAAATATATTGTTTGGAGAAAGAAGTAGTTTTGAACAAACCACCATTTTAGATCTTATGTTTAACTAAAATGGACAACTTTTGTCAATATTGTTTTGCCCGGTTCCTGTAGAGGTGTAGTGTGTGTGTATGCAGGATGTGTATACATATGTCTGTGTGTATAGTTCATGTATGTGTGAGTGTGTGTGTGTGCGTCTCCTACCTCTGCTGCCTCCTCTGCCCCGGCCTCGGCCCCTCCCCCTGCCACGCCCGCGCCCCCTGAAGCCGGCACGGAAGGGCGCCCCCTCGCTCTTCACGCTGGACACCTCGTCGTGGTCGTCACGCCACTCGCGCTCGTACTTCCCACTGTGCCAGTCTGCGAACACGCCAAAACAAACAAGTGAAACCAACAGATACAAACACAGGACAGCGTTTGGGCGCTCGGTGGATCCTAGATCCACTGAGCGATGTCTGAGCGCTGAGCTGCTGGCGGCTGTGCGAGCAGCCGCATCAGCGTAACCAAAGTCGACGCTCAGTTTTCCTGTGCCTCCGTTTCTTACGCGCTTGCAAGCGAGCCAATGCAAGCGCGCCTTTGTAGGAGGGTGGGGGTGGGGGCTGGTGGGTGATGACATCACGGCGCCTCACCTCCGAGGTCGTTGCGGGCGTTGGGCGGCATCCTCGCCGACTCGTTCTGGCGGGTGTTGTTCCGAGACGCCGAGCGCTCGCGTGGACCTTCCGACTTCACCTCGATCATCAAAGGGACCCACTTGTGTTTGTTTCCTGGCAACAGAGAACAGAGGGGCGGGTGGTAAGGGGACCGATCAACCCGCTGACCACACCCCTAACCCCTAATCCTTCCCCCAGCCACCCTGAAAGACACGCCTCTTCCTCTGTCTCTCACTCCTCCAGCTGCAGTTCCTCTTCCAGCCACCGGAGGGAGCCTGAGGTCCACTAGGTAGCAGGAGCAGCGATGGACAGAGAGGGAGGAAGTGACTGCCAACGAGAGTGACGTGGCTTGCTGCCTATCTGCTGACTCGGTAGGGTGAAGGAAGGGAGGCAGGGGGATAGACAGAGATAGGGGGAGGCAGAGAGAGAAGGAAGGTGTGCCAAATGAAGGGGAGAGAAGCAGAGGAAATAGAGGGAGGGAAAGACATGGAGACAGCTAAAGAGAGAGAGAGAGACAAAGAGAGAGACAGGGAGAAAGAGAGAGACAGAGAGAGATAGAGAGAGACAGAGAGAGAGAGAGACAGAGAGAGAGAGAGAGGCAGAGAGAGAGACAGAGAGAGAGGCAGAGAGAGAGACAGAGAGAGAGACAAAGAGAGACAGAGAGAGAGACAGAGACAGAGAGAGAGAGAGAGACAGAGACAGAGAGAGAGAGGACAGAGAGACAACAGAGGGAGAACACAGAAGAGAGAGAGAGAGAGACAGAGAGAGAGACAGAGAGAGAGACAAAGAGAGACAGAGAGAGACAGAGAGAGAGAGAGTACATGAGAGAGAGACAGAGAGAGGAGACAGATGAGAGCAGACAGAGAGAACAGAGACAGAGAGAGACAGAGACAGAGAGAGGACAGAGACAGAGAAGAGACAGAGACAGAGAGAGACAGAGACAGAGAAGAGACAGAGAGAGACACATGGAGAGAGACAGAGGACAGAAGACAAGACAGAGAGAGAGGCAGAGAGAGAGACTAGACAGAGAGACGGAGAGATACAGAGAAGAGTGAGACAGGGACAGAGACAGATAGACGAGAACAGAGAGACAAAGACGAGAGAGAGAGACAGAGAGAGAGACAGAGACAAGAGAGAGAGGAGAGAGAGAGAGAGACAGAGGAGAGAAGAGAGAGATCCGAGAGAGAGAGACAGACTCAGAGACAAATAGAGAGAAGAGACGTAGAGAGAGAGGGAGAGTAAGAGAGAGGGTACAGAGAGAGGACAGAGACAGTGAGACGAGGGACAGGGACAGAGACAGAGACAGAGGACAGGACAGAGAGAGACAGAGAAGAGAGAGTAGATACACGAGAGAGAGACAGAGATGAGAGAGAGATCAGAGAGAGAAAGAGACAGAGACATAGAGAGAGGGAGGGGAGGAGCAGGGTGGAGGGTGGGGGGAGGGTGGAGAGAGGGTGTGGAGGACAGGAGAGAGAGAGGATGAGAGAGAACAGAGAGAGGTACAAAAAGGAAAGATGAGAGAGGACAGAGAGAGAGACAAGACAAAGAGAGAGAGAGAGAGAGAGAGACAGAGCAGAGAGAGAGACAGAAGAGAGGAGAGAGAGAGAGACAGTTTTTGAGAGAGAGAGACATAGGACAGAGAGAAAGAGAGAAACATAGACAAGGAGGAAGAGACAGAGAGAGAGAGAGAGAGAGGACAGAGAGAGAGAGAGAGAGAGAGATCAGAAGAGAGAGAGAGAGAGAGAGAGAGAACATAAGACAGAGAGAGAGAGACAGATGAGAGATGAGAAGAGAGGAGACAGAGACAAAGGAGAGAGAGAGGAGGGACAGCAGAGAGAAGAGAGTAGAGAGAGAGAGAGAGAGAGAGAAAGAGAGAGAGTAGAGTACACACCTTTCTTCTTCTGGCCGTTCCTCTGTCCATCTTCGTCTCCGTTCTTCTCCTCTCCAGAGTCCTCTGACTTGGCCTTCTGGTTCTCTTTGCTCTCCTCGTTACTCTCCCTCTTCTCCTTCCACTCCTTCTTCACCAGCGGCTTCTTGGGGGCCTGGGGGGAGGAGGGGGGAGGAGGAGGGGGGAGGAGGAGGGGGAGACAGGAGAGGGGTTAGGAAGGAATCGCACTTAAGCAACCTTCAGAACTGAAAGCGACTGGCTGTCAAAGCTAAATTAAGAGTGTGTAAGGTCTAATATGAGAAATTAAATATGTAGACGAAACACCACCTACAAATAAGTGTGTGTATGTGTGTGTGTGTGTGTGCACGCACAATACGCTCCATACGGGAACATGTAACTCTCCTTAAGAGATCGCAGATGAGCTATGATGGATTACACGCTATGTGAGACATGCCAACTGCCCTTTAGTCAAATCCAAACCACCAGCGTCAAACCAACTTCAGCCAACCAACATTCACCTCAATCTCCACCTTCCCAGGAGCGGTTTGCCTCAGAAAACCATGCAAAGCACTTCAACCGCCCGGTTAGTCCAACTCACACTCATCTCACGCTGTCGTCGTCACGGGAACGGTCGTGGCGGTGTGCGCCCTAAAGCGACTCCGACCAGAGCCATACCTTCCTAATCTGGGTTAGTTTAGCTTTACCTGAGGGATTAACTCATTTCATTGTGTACTATTCTCCTCTGGGATTAGCGGATAGCATTGTGGTCTATTGTCGGTGTTGTGTCCAAACATCTATTCAGTATCACACTCGAGTTTCATCTGGGGACAGACCATGTGACCAGCTGAGCAGGAAGACTAGCAATCTAAGCAGAGCCATTTGTAACCGTGGACACAAAAATTAAAAATGACTCAAATTAAATCAAAAGCAATAACAAATATCTGGCGCTTCATGTCTTGCCATTGTTCTGGTTTTCTAGTGGGACAAATAAATTAAAATACAATAGAAAAAAAATCGACAAAGCGCACACACTCTTTAAAAACACTTTCACACACAAGTCATGGTTAATCAGCACCCTTCCCCGTCCTCCCCCCATCACACACACACACCTCCCCCGGTCTAATCCCCATGGCAACGGCAGCCCCTGGCGACGCCGGGCAGGCCAGCGGGGGGGGACTTACGGGGGACCTGCGGGCTGAGCCCAGGTCCCTGACATGTCTGCCGGGGGCGGGGCTTGACACCGGCCGTGTCACAACCTCAGTCTGGATAGGGGGAGGGGACAGAGCGGAACTTCAGAGGGACGGACAGTCAGGTAGACACACAGACAGGTAGACACACAGACAGGTAGACACACAGACAGGTAGACACACAGACAGGTAGACACACAGACAGGTAGACACAGACAGGTAGACACAGACAGAGACAGACAGACAGACCCACAGAGACATACAAACTTTCAGACAGGTAGACAGGTAGACAGACAGAGACAGACAGACAGACAGACACACGCACCCACAGACAACCAAACTGTCAGACAGACAGTCAGATGCACACACACACACAGAGACACAGTCAGACAGAGACACACAGACAGGCAGATAGAGGGACAGACAGGAGGTTGGACAGACAAACCAAAGACAGACTGCAGTCTCATTTAGCCAAGCTGAAAGTGTAAATGGAGTACATGTAGCTTAAAGAGTCTGTCTGTTTCAGAGGGAGGGAGATGATCGTTTAGGTGTGGTGCTTCTACAGCTTAGTTTACACCCAACAACACTGTCTCTGCATCACAACTGTCCCCACCTCCCCCTCCTAACACACACACACAGCTCTGACTCTAAAGGCATTGTTATACTGTTCTATTTCCCCTTAAAACTGAGCTGAAGGCCTCGCCAGCTTCACCAGAGCTTGTGTAGTAAAAGACAGGGTCGACCGAGACCTCTCTCGTTTTTTCCTGACTAAGATCAGCAGAGATGAAGGAGATCATTTAGCACACGCAATGTTGGGAGGGGGGTGAGGGTGGGGGTCGGGTGGGGGTGGAGGGGCCCAGAATAGCTGAGAGATCTAGCGGGGCTCATCATTGTAGGGAAGTGGAGGGGGGGGGGCCCTAAAAGGCCATCCCTCTCACAGGAACCTCCAGGCCCACACCACCCACCTCTAGCCCATTCCCGACCAACCCACCTCTGGCCCCCAGCCTCTCCTACTTCCCAAATACACTAACCTTGTACTCTACGTTCAGCCTGCTACCCAAGCCCCCTGTTATTCCTAGCCC
>BROE01000017.1:5626248-5652767 GCA_036571765.1 Plecoglossus altivelis | reverse complement strand
ACTTTGGAGATTACTCAAACTAAGCTAGGGCTAGCATGGTTGGCTACATAGATTACACTTCCTCACAGCTCAGAGCAGTGAGAAGTCAAGTCACTAGGCTATACAGCACAATTGTCCCCCTAACACACCTCCACAGCCAAATAATGAGAAGCCCATACACATTAGGGGGGAATCGTTATTTGGGGGCGGGCATGTCTCTTTTGCAACCTCGGGTTAACCCACAGGAGTAACTCTCCTCCTTTAGTGACCACGAAGCCAAAAGACTATACTCCACTGTGCTGGGGCAATCCCCTTACTTTCATCAAGTTAACCCACTCTGAGGGGTTATTAACATCTGCCTCAACACGCTATCCACCAATAGGACAATCACGAGCCTTACCAGAGACAGACAGGCTTGGAAAGAGAGGTAGAGATCGGCACACAGAGCAATAAATAGAGGCGGAGAGCAGCAGAGAGCACCAGAGCGAGGCAGAGAGCAAACAGAAGAGAGAGCAGAAGAGAGAGCAAGCAAGAGAGGACAAGAGAGCAGACAGATAAGAGGCAGAGGCACAAGAGAGCAACAGAGAGAGGCAAAGAGCAGCAGAACGAGGCAGAGAAGCGCCAAAGAGAGAGCAGAAGAGACCAAAGAGAGAGACAGAGAGGGGCCCAAAGAGCAGCAAAAGCACGCAGAAGGCGCAGAGAGACGAGCAGAAGAGCAAGGCAGCAGAAATGAGGGGCAAAGACCAGCAGAAAAGACGCAGAGAGCGGCCAGAGAGACCCACAGGCAGCCGACACACAGTCCCTTCACGTGACTCTTGACTCACCGCATTCCTTGTAGCCATTTCTCCGGTCGGCCCAGTCGTTGCGTCCCCGAAGTCTTCAATCCTGCAACCGCAACAGACCAAAAGCCATTGAGACAGAGAACCAGATACACACACAGAGTAACACACCCTCACACACACACACCCTCACACACACACACCCTCACACACACACACCCTCACACACACACACACACACAACACAATGACCAGAACCCAGCCACAATCCACACACCACCCACTCTCGACACACACACACCTCACACACAAGCCATCACCCACACCCACCTCCCCCTCACCCACCTCACAAGCCCTCACCCACACACACACACCTCATCCTCACCCACCTCCTCACTCTCGCACACACACAAGCCCTCACCTCACACCCCCCCTCACTCCTCACTCCCCCTCTCATCATCACCCCTCCCATTACCTTTCCTCCTCTCCGTGGTCTAGGAGGGTTTCCTGCTCTCACCACCTTGGCCGGCCCTGTCGGCTCTGTGAAAACACAACAAACATGGCCACCATCAAAACCCAACAATTGTGCGCCAGAATGCACTGTGCCTACCTGGTCTTAACAAACAACGGGTTTAAAACAAGACAAGCTGGAGACACGATAAAGATGGCCGCTTTCCCAACCCATGCCGAGTCAGAGAACAGACATTACAACACAACCCGTTTCTGTCAAGTCATTCCTAAGAGTGTAAATAATTCATTTCTAACATGACTCAAGATGCAGCCACCGCATCGTTTAAGGACTTTGCCTCGCACGTCCAGAACTCAGTAAGAGGTGAGGACTGGAACCCCACTACAGGAGGTAGAACAGAAAGCTAGCTGCACACACACGGCTGGCTAGCTACACACACACACACGGCTGGCTAGCTACACACACAGATGGTTATCTATGAACCAAGGCTAGCTTGCACCGCTAGCTGGCGCCAGACAAATAAGAACCATGAGGCTAGTTATTACGTGGAGAGCCAACTGGGGAAAACATAGGTTTCCCTCTAACAACGTCTGGTGTTTGCCTAAGATGATACTTTCACTCGATGGTTTCCCGCTGTGCGGGAGCTGAATGGGCTATCCCGCTACTGCTAGCACTCTGCTCACCCTACTCTGAATGGGCTAGCATGCTGATGCTAACACTGCTTGGAAAGGACTAGCGTCCTCATGCTAACACTATGCTCACCCTGCTCTGAATGGGCTAGCGTGCTAATGCTAACACTGTTCTCCTTGGTCTGAATGGGATATTGTGCTAATGCTAACAGTATGCTCACCCTCTACCTGCATTATGTTTCATATGTGTTCTATGTTTGCACTTCCCTGCCACAGTCAATTCAGTGCTTGTATATCTTGCATGGCGAATAAAACCAATTCTGATTCTGACCCTGCTCTGAATGGGCTAGCGTGCTAATGCTACCACTCTTCTCCCTGCTCTGAATGGGATATCGTGCTAATGCTACCACTGTTCTCCCTGCTCTGAATGGGCTAGCGTGCTAATGCTACCACTGGTCTCCCTGCTCTGAATGGGATATCGTGCTAATGCTAAACACTCTGTTTCTCCCTTCTCCGGGATGGACTCAGACCAATCCTTGGCCGTTGACAGCCTAGAGCAAATCTCCTTAGACACAATCACTGCTCAGACTAAGGGAGGGGGAGGGGCTGTGTGTTGTGGTGTGGTGGGGGGGGGGCTTACAAAACACTGGTCATCTGGAACTCCTTATAAGGTCTATGTACACACACACACACAAGCTTACCATGTCATCTAAACCTCACTAGAGGCACGTGCGCGCGCCACACACACACCTCTAACACTTCAGACAGTGGAAAGGCTGTCAGGGAAGCTGACAGATTAGGCCCCTGTGTGGTGCCTTTAGCGACTCGGCCTTTAGTCAGCAAATCTGTGGAGGCATGTTCCCCCAGTCGTCAGATGGGCTTTGCTTACGTAGACTGATGCTGCACATTTCAAAACCTAAAATTCCTCCTGGTTGGACTTCTTAGGCAGTCCTGGTCCTATGCAACACTGCAGGTGCCATGGTCAGTGTTGAGATGGGAGGTGATTCTCTAACAGCGTGTGGTAAATACAAGCCAGCCCTTGACTCTCGCCGATGAAATGCTGTTGAAACCAAACACTTCTGGTCGTAGATCTTCGGCGGTGCTTTTCTACATGAACTATTTCTACGTAGCTTTGGATTTTATTTCCATTTTATTTTTTACGTCCGCTTAGCGAGCGAAATACCACCGAAGTTCAACGGCAGCTGCCACAGTCAGCCAACAATGGGTTTCCCTGTACACCAGCCGGCGTCGAGTTTATCCATCTGGCTACAAATCTGGATTAATATTCCTCTGCCGGGTAGCTAACAAGCTTCTGTAGATTCCGTGTTGCGCCAATTCGCTCTATTAGACCTTTCAGCCACACCGTGGGGTTACCTGAATACAGATAGCAAAAAAAAAAAAAAAAGCAGGCTGCCAGCCAATCCCAGGGCAGATCTGGGGCTGGAAAAGGGGGTGGAGCTAAAACCCTACATGAAAGTATTGGCCCTTTTGCGGTGATGGAAGGAGAGAGGGAGGGTGGGGATAGTTGACGACCTGCCATTTGAACAGGGTGCTGGGCTACCCCGGAACAGGGCAGGTTTGGGTGTGGGCTGTGGGCTGTGGGAGGGAGGAGGTGACAGTATGAATGAGAATGACAATGGGGTGGGGCAGTAGCAGCTTTAGAAATTCCTCTGGAATATTTCATAACCGTACCAGAAGAGAGGGGGGGGGAGGGGGGAAGAGGAAGACTAAACCCCCCAGGAAGACAGAGAGGTGCTCCATGACAAGTACTCACTGTCCTCAGACGTCAACAAATCACTTTGATATGTCAGACCTCGTGCCAGTTCTTTTTCTTTTTTAATACTTAGCACGAGGGGGGGGGAGAAAAGAAAAAAGAAGTGAGAGTTGATATCTGGTCTGTTCAGTACCACCCACAGGTTCTGGGGCGATCACCCCTTCCAGTAAAAGTCGTATGTACTCAAGCCTACGGGAAAATTAAACATTAACTCAGATAAATGTCCCCAATTCCAAAAACATGCCCTGAAAAAAGGCCTTGTGCCATGCCACGGTAGATTGAAAACCATCGGAGCTTCAGCAACGACTTTCAGAGATACCAGTACAGACATCACCAAGCAGAACTCTAGATGTAGTCCTATAGATGGAGAAGTCGTTTTTTTTTCCAGTGGACAGCATTACAAGGTCATTTTCGACACTGGAACACTGTAGGAGTATAGATATGCAGTACTTGTTGGCGTATTTTAGAGACATGGGCTCGTTACGCAAGCACTACACCTGCAAACAGACGTCCTGCGATAAAGACTTGGGCACACATCGCACAGTGAAAGTTCTAGAACCTCCCTCTACGTGTTAGTTCTAGAACCACCCTCTGCGTGTTAGTTCTAGAACCCCCCCTCTACATGCAAGTTCTAGAACCTCCCTTACTGTGTTAGTTCTAGAACCCCCCTCTACATGCAAGTTCTAGAACCTCCCTTACTGTGTTAGTTCTAGAACCTCCCTCAACATGCAAGTTCTAGAACCTCCCTCTCTGTGTTAGTTCTAGAACCTCCCTCCACATGCAAGTACTAGAACCTCCCCTCTATGTGTACATGGAGAGTGTACTCCCTCTCCCCTCTATGTAGCTGAGGACAACGTGTGTTGGAAGGATCGGGGGGAAGGGCGGGGCGCCGGGGGATTTTAAAAATACACTGCCCCCTCTTCGGCAGTGTCTTTGTCCGCGAGCGATATCGCTCTCTACATGGTATGGACGCCACCCGCGGCCACGTCGCCCTCCGTGCCAAGGGAGCTGCGCTCCTAGGCCACCAACCGGGTCGATTACGTTGCAACGGCATCCAGACAACCATCTCTCAGATGACAGAAAAGAGAGGTCTGAGCACTGATAAGGAAGAGATGTCCCTCCTTCAAGTGTGTGTGTGTTTGAAGAGGAGTCCAATGTGTGTGACGACGTGAGTTCAAGTGAGACAAGAGTCTCCATATTCGAAGTGTGTGCGTTTGTGTGCATGCAAGCGAGCAGGAGAGAGCGAGAGAGAGTTCCTATGCCAGTCTCCACCTGTGAGTGGCTGTCAGTTTGTGGGTAGGAGACCTATGACAGCTCCTGGGAACCAGAGCACACTGTACGGCCCCTCCCTCCCTCCCTTCCTCCTCCCTCCCTCCCTCCTCAATCAACCTCGCCCTCCCTACCAGCACAGCAAGTCCTTACAGCATGTGTGAGAGCACAGCCAGAGAATGCGATCAGCATTAGCAACCAGCTACAACCTCCAGCCCCCTCCTCCGTCCAGCCCCCTCCTCCGTCCAGCCCCCTCCTCCCTCCAGCCCCCTCCTCCCTCCAGCCCCCTCCTCCCTCCAGCCCCCTCCTCCCTCCAGCCCCACCGGTACTGCTCAGGTGTGGGCCTCTGTTTGGTTCCCAGGGGGGTTTTGTGGACGGTTGCTCCCTGAGGAACAGCTAAACAGGCGAGGGGATATTGTGGCTTTAAATAAGCCAATATGGCCAGGTCTGACAAACACAGCAGGGCTTAACACAGACCTGGACCACTTACACTGACAGAGACAGAGAGACAGGGAGACGGAGAGACAGAGAGAGACAGGGAGAGAGGGAGGGAAAGAGGGCCTGAGAGAGACAGAGAGTGAGAGAGACGGAGGGAGGGGGAGACAGACAGAGAGAGAGACAGTGGCAGACAGAGACAACAAATGCAGCATTTCGCCTAGGAACGCCACCTAATTAACAGCTAAACGCAGACAGACACATCAACCTAAAGGGGAGGTGCCAAACGAGGACGTCTTGATTGAAACGAGTGCTTGGCTGAAGCGTTACCGCAGAGGGTGATTTCCACTCTGCAGAGAAGGGAGGGAAGGAGGGAGGGAGGGAAGGAAGGAGGGAGGGAGGCGGAACGCAAGCAGGTTGGAGAGAGAACGTCAAGGAATCAGATTGAGTGAGAGCGAGAGCGCGAGAGAAAGAGCGAGAGAGAGAGCGAGAGAGAAAGAGAGAGGGAGAGTCCGACAGAGAGACAGTGAGAGAAAGGACAGGATGATTTAAGGATGATCTTGCTTAGTTTGAATGGTTCCTTCAGACCACAAGGACACACCCAGGGTCCCCGGGGGAGTGAGGGTCGACGTTTCAATCTCTTACAACACAATGCAGAACTAAAAGCACCGCTCGCAAAAACGAATCAGCCTTTAAAATATAGAGAACCGGGCGCCTGTATGAAACTAACGCCTGTATCAGGGGAGAAGTGTTTTGAGCACACGATCGTCTGAGTGGTGCTCGCTGCTAGTGGGTGACAGGCCCGGCCTAGATTAGCTCGCTAGCAACAGCAGCCAAGCTGCAGCAACGCGAAGAACCAAATATGGAGGAAACGTCAGGGTTGCATGCCGGTCGCCCCAGACGCGCACACACGCGGTGCAGAAACTCTGTCGGGTCACATGACCCAGGCGGTGACATCACCGCCCGCTGAGTAACAGGCTCAGATGGGAGAGCAGAGGTTGGTGTTCCGAGTGACACGCGCAATTACTTCAACAAGGATGACACAATGTCAAAAACAGACACACACGCCCAGGTGTTCCTTCCCTCTGACAGCAGAACGTCACTGGGCTGTGGTTCCTATCACAGAGCCCAGACGCTTACAAACCCTTACTCCAGATAAAGAGGGCAGCGCCGGGACCTGGGTCGACTGGGACAGCAGCTGAGAGGGTGGGGACACGACAGAGAGACCAAGACGGAGACCAAGAGAGAGACCAAGAGAGAGAGAGAGACCAAGACAGAGACCAAGAGAGAGAGAGAGAGAGACCAAGAGAGAGAGAGAGACCGAGACCAAGAGAGAGAGAGAGACCAAGAGAGAGAGACCAAGAGAGAGAGAGAGAGACCAAGACAGAGACCAAGAGAGAGAGAGAGACCAAGAGAGAGAGAGACCAAGACAGAGACCAAGAGAGAGAGACCAAGAGAGAGAGAGACCAAGACAGAGACCGACCAAGACAGAGACCAAGAGAGAGAGAGAAAGAGAGACCAAGACAGATAACTAGAGAGAGACAGAGACCGAGAGCGAGAGAAGACGAGACAAACTATCCAGACAGACTACTGCAGAGTGAGTGTGTGGGGGTGTTGGCAGGCAAGAGAGAGTAACCCATCATCTACTTCTACAGTGGACACAGAAAGGCACGTTTCAGACCCAACATAAGAGCAGCTCTTCCCCAAGCACCAACAGCGCCTCTTCAGAACCAGGAAGTGAGGCCATTAGCAACAACAACAATGTGACGCCTGGGACGGACTCCACACCCCACCGGCCTCCACACCCCACCGGCCTCCACACCCCACCGGCCTCGACAGTCTAAAGACAGTCGGGCCTTAAGACATCAGCCCTCTGAGCAAGGTCCAGACCCCAGCTGAGTGTCCTTTGCATCTCTCGGTGTGTCTGTGTCTGTTTGTCAGTCACCACACTTAAGAACACATCACACACATCTTCCATATCACATACCAAAGCCATGAAACGAAAGCGTGCTGGCAACAAAGGAACGCGGTTTCCAAGAGACGCCTTCTATGTTCTAAGCAGGAGGACGGAGAAGGAGGCCGATCATCTGATGTCCCTCAACAACACAATTAAAAGCGAGGGCCTCAATTTGCACTCTTCTGTGAAGGATCGGAAGCACTGCAAGAATGCCAGCGTATCAAAGTGACCAACCCTCGCCTTTAAACCCTCCAGAGTCCCATGCTAGGCTAGCTGGACTAAGGGGCTGGTGTAACCCACGCCCCAGATAACTCTGACAGTGAATTCATTTAGCATTTTCAAGCAAAGAGACCTGCAGAGGGATTTGAACCTGCAACCTCTTCATCTGGGCTTTCGAGCGAAACAGAACCACAGCCTCCATTCCTACCGCAGCAAAACCTAGAACATACACGAAGAACCAATCAAACTACTTGCGTAGCAGTACAACGATTGACCTTTGAGGTGCGTTCTCCGGCGGACGACGACAGCTTCGCCGTTCTCACGGGCGTTTAGTGACCTTGGGGACAGAATGTGCCACCTAGACTACCTCTCCGCCTGCTGTGACCAGATGAATCAGGATATGAGGTGTCTGACTCACTAGGTTGTCAGTCAATTCATTTCTGTCTAGACCTGGCCCAGTAGAAACGCACCGAACTGGGGCAAAGGATGAACACCTTCAGGGTGAATGGTGTTTTTATGGCCTTGCAGTAGCATGGTATTTCTGGCACATGGTGCATTGTACTAGCGGTTGTGTAATGTGTAGGCCTGCGAAATACTACAGACTACAGCTTTGTTAACAAGCATGTTAAGGTCAACATTTTTATAATCTCATTCACACCAACTCGGATTTTCTTTTGGCAACAATCTAAGGAAGGATAATGCGTGTTTTAGGTCAGCAACATTAAAGTAAGACATGTGGCCTGTGGAAATGACGTGTATTTTTTTGTTTGCTCGTTGTAAACTACACATCTTGTTTGGCTTCAACTTGGCCGATCAAACTGTCACACCCAGAGAGCCGCTAGACTCTACTTGCTACTGGCGTCTGGTGAAACTGCCAAGCTTTTTTTTATCAAGACAACCTGTGGCAACAGTGGCAGCCGACTAGCCTCAGTCTATTCACTCCTGGTAGCTAGCCAGACAGCATTTTCTCCGAACGTATGGGGGGAGGGGATGCGCTTGTCACGATAAAAGGCCCTGTCGCAGTGTTCGTACACCTTTACGGCTGTCAGGAAATAAACACGCACAAAAAAAAGACCTCGCCAAAGATCGCGAAACGAGAACGAATTGCACCATGTCATGTATATTGAACGGTCAAAGGTAAATTGGATCGACGGTTAATCGACGGCAAAGCAGACACGCATGGTAGACACACCACGTTGTCTTGTCACCACCAACGGAACCCTGGGAAACAGCAGTCTCCTCCCAAAAACCAGTCAAGCTATCCCTTAAGCTAACATCCACCATTATGCACAACAATAACAACAAAATGGACATGTTTCGCCAGATATCAATCAAACGAACACACTGACAATTCTCGATCGGCGTATTTAGGCAGATGTCTCCTGTGAACTGCGCGGAACATGTGTAGTGCCTAGCTAGCTAGCACAAGCAAAGGAATAGCATGTGATCATTGCAGTGGCCATGATGATGAATTACGTAGCTAAGAGACCTGGCAAGTGTTTGCAAGCGAAGTATTAACGACATGACAAGCCAACAAGGGCCTCATACTGGCCGTTTTCTTGAACGAAAATCGTTAACATGTACTAGACAGCCCAGAACCTACTAAAAAAATGCAATATGAATCACGTATCGCTAGCTTGCATGCTAGTAGTATTGGAACACGTGGAGAGAACACGTGACGATCCACAACATATGTGCTTTTTAAGACTTTATAATCCGAGTCAATGCCGGACGTTTCTTTTTCAATAGAAAAACAACGTCTACGGGGTTATTAAAAGTTCGATTCTAAACCGGAGGGTCACACACATCACTGTAAGCAGTGCATATTGCGAACTGTCTGACAAACTGTCTAGGCCCGACTGCTATTGTTAGCTCGACAGCTAACCCACCTAGCATCCCCCCGCAGCCATACAACTGGAGCTAGTAGTATCGCGCTAACTAGTTAAGTCTTGATCGTTGTTTGAGAGCCAGTCGTTGACTGACAGCACGTTGTCGTTTATATCTTCGCTGATAACTCAATACGCGGACGGAGGGTTGATCGCTTTCCAAAAAAATAAGCAAGCAGATCCGATACAGGGAGTGTTTTAAAGAGACCTAAAGCTGACCGCATAGGACTTTCTACAGCAAACCCCCTTTTCTATTATTCAATGCCAACGCCAACTGTTGTCCGACCAGTTGACTGACAGCTGGCAAGCGATGCCACATACAAAGTGGGTTATTTTCAAAAAAACAAATGAACTCAAGTACTATCCGAGTCGTGGTTTTGACACTGTTGCTTTTCGCGACCCCAAACCCCCCCAACATAAGAGGGCCAGCATTAAGATCTGGTTTGGTTCAACCTCCCCCAGGTCTCTCGCATGACTGCAATATTTGTCTGCTTAACTTTTCCTAGATAACAGCTACTCGGCTCGCAAAGTGAGCGATAGATGATGCATCGGCACCGACGTGCAAGCTCAAACGTCCCTTACTAAAAGAAATATACCAAACCAAGGGCGTCGATCCCCATTCTCTACTTCGTTGAATAAGCTCACAGTCCACTCAAGTCTAGAAATAGCATGGGGCCCTTGCACTAAATATAGGTACACGGTGACAAGGAATAGTACTTGAAGGTTTAGATGGTCCCGTATACTAGACAGCTCGCAAGAAGCACCGCAAGCTTGCAACATAACCAAGCAACGCCTCTCGCTTTCCAGCGAAAACGCCAACTAACTTGTGCCGTCCCCCCGTCCTAAGATCCTAAGATCCTTCCTAGCCGAAGGACCTTGGTGGTTGAATGAAAACCCCACAAACCGCGTTCATAACATGCGTTCATCGCGTTGGAGAATACAAACCATGGTGCGCTTGTCCATTCACGCTGACAACGGTCACCGCGTTCATTTTCTTAGTCCAGGGGTTAACCTTGGGCGGTGGTGCTTCAGTAAACTCCTTCCTATTGCATTTCGCGTCGTCGTCCGAATCCCCGGCCGTGTGCTTGTTGTCTGACGCCCCTTGATCCAAGTTGTCCTTCGCTTGGTTGTTACTATCTTCTTTCGCCTGTTTCGAGCTCCGCTCCTTCGCAAATCCACCCTGCTCGGGGCAGTCTCCCTCGGCGTTGCTACCCTCGTCGACAACACCCGTCTGCTTCGCCGATGTATCCAGGCTATCGTCTCCGCGGATCATTTTGCTCGCATGTCCACGTTCCTCTTGTTTGACAAGAGGGTTGTTGGGAAGCAGAGTTTCCACCTGAGTGGCCATTTCCCCTCTTACGATACCCCCAAATTCGCCTTCAATTCAACAACGAGAATGTGAAGTATTCCGCGGATCAACTGGTCGCTAACGTTTCTCCACTCCACCCCTAGACCAAATAGCCTTCAGTCTAAGACGCAGAGTGGTTAATGAAAAATTAAAACATATAAAAAAGCGCTCGACAGCCTCTTTAAAATTACAAGCTAATCTCCCCTACTAGCAGCAATATGGATGATCTCCACCACGCGATAGAAGGGTGCGCGCACGTACGAGAAATGGGGGGAGTGACAACGTCAACTGGAACGCGCAAACCGGACTCGAATGAGCACGACGTTGGTTTCGCCTGGAGCGAAGTACTTTGTAAACCAATGCAATGTACAGATTTACAATTCCTAAACTTAAACACGTGTTCTGTCCCGTAAACGCACGTGTATTTATAATCTAATAATTCAACCTTTCATGAAATAACATTTTAAAAGAAATGTCACGTTCTATTTGTCAAAAAAATGTGAATAGAAACGTAATTTAAGAGGGACTCGCATAGCCTACGTCCTTATTTTGGAACTGATGGTCACCAAACATTTTAGGTTGACAGTGAAGGATCTCCGTGTTACGTAACACAGGTGAAGTGGTTTCAGTCAGGAGCAGGCCAGGCAAGTCTACACGTCCCAGTCCAGACCTGTATCTCTGTTTAATTCCACTAACATGTTATTATGTGGACTGAATGGGGGGAGATGTCTGGCTTTCTGTGCAAGAAGGGAGGGGGGGGGGGGGTTACGTGACGTGACAACCAGGTCATCGTGATATTTTCATCCGAAGCTCCCTTAATGGCCACCTTGACCTTGATATATCACTATTGCAGATGTTTTAGGCCTTAATGAAGCAAAGGCGGCTGCAGTTTTATCGGTCATAATCGAGCGTGGGGAGGGGTGGGGTGACCTAAGAGGTCAGAGCCCCACGCTGCCTTTCGATCTCAAATCTAATTTAGCGACTGTGATTGGCCGCCACGCAGCGCGTGCTCCTGGTCCTCCTCACAGCTGGTAGTGTTCCTTAACCCACGCCTCTGTACGTCCGCAGATGACACCGCGTGACCGTCCGATCGCGGCGCTCCGGCATGCCGCGTTACCACGGAGACGGTCGCCGGCGTGCTCTGCGCGCACACAGGGTCGCTTGAGAGAAATTTGTTTTAGGCGTTTATCTCGTTAGCCCTCGCTGTGATTATAGAACATCTATTCTCCTGTGTGTGAATCTGAAGACGGCTGTGTGGAGGGATATAGAATGTTCCAGAACACTCGGTCGTATTCTTTAGCTTCGTGTTCCTAGCCGAGAGTGTACAGTTTGGTCTAACCAGACTGAAGGGGAGCAGATTGATGCTTTAAACTGAATTTTCGGCGCCGTGTTTGCGTGTCGGCGGCGTGTTCGCACACGCACACGTGTGTTCGGTGCGTGTCCCCGTCAGGTGTGCTGTCTGTCTTCTTCTCCCTGCCGCTTGAGCCTAGAAGGGAGACGGAGAAAGAAAGTAGGTCGGCACAAGAGTCGGCTAAATGTGAAACGCGTTTCTATTGGTGAAAAGGGCCATGTTGTTACAATGTCAGTTTGACCTGGTCCCTTTTAACCGTCGCTTTGTCCCTCGCCTCTGAGACGCCACCTTGGGAGAGTCCATGAAAGGGTGCCAAGAGCCTGGTTTGGACCGAGTCCCCCACCGACCGACCCATCAGCGTCAGCGACCATGCTGTGTGGGAGTGGAACCCACAGAAAACCAGCGAACCTTGACATCGCTGCTGGCACAGGCCAAACCCACCGGCGGAGGCCTTCAGGGTTGTTGAAAAAGCAAATAGTGAAATGTCATGTTTGCGCCAAAACAAACGTAAAGAGGAAGAGAAAAAAAAAGAAGAAAATGGACAAAGTGTGGGTAAAGGTGAGGTTTCAGATAACTGAGGATCTTGGAGGGTTTTAAACAGTCTTCTTTACAGTGACTGACGAGACAGCAGTCACCTTTCAGTAGGTGTTCCTGGTGTCTCCGTTAAGGAGACGTCATGAAGCTCAGGTTCCATCAAGGCAACACCACCCAAGTGGGCGGAGTGAATCCACACGGCAGAACTTGATCTCTGTGTTACATCACAGTCAGCCCCTCCTAACTACCCTCCCACATTCTGCCACAGCCCAGCTGACCACACACAAACACACACACACACACACACACACACCTAAACACGCAATAAGAAACGCATGCAAGCTCACACACACAAACATGTGTACGCATATGCAAAGTCACAGACACCAACGCGCAAACACCTCCACTGACAAACGCGAACGCACAAACGGAACGGGGACGCACGTGCGCACGTGCGAAGATGTTCGCACGCCCGCAGTACGCACGCCAGCGAGGTGGCTCCGTTTGACAGGGGGCGAACTATGGTTTGACTCGCTAGCGAGTTCCCTCGCACTTCCTGGAAAGAGCGTTCTCCCCGGCGGAAGACGTTACCGCGGTTACCGAGACCAGAGTCAGAGGCCGCCTGTCCTGCTCTCCATGTAACTGCAGTCAGCTGATGTATTAGAAGGGACTGGGATGTATCGGGATCTGTGTTCAGAAGACAGAAGAGGTGTTTGCTGTGACTGTCTGGAGGTCGGGGTTTACGGTTTATGAAGTGGAATTAAACCAACGTGTTTGTTGGGAGCGTTCTGGTGGGAACGTCCAGGTTCTGTTGGCTGCCAGGAGACCCACCATGTACAGACTCACAAACACTCGACAATAGCACTTCAGAAACACATGCCAATTGACAGGCAGTCTATCTATATCTGCCTCTCTCTCTGTCTCTCGCTCTCTCTCTCTCCCTCTCTCTCCCTGTCTCTCTCTCTGTGCCGCTCTCTTTCTCTCTGTCTCTCTCTTTCTCTCTGTCTCTCTCTCTCTCTGTGCCTCTCTCTTTCTCTGTGTCTCTCTCACACTCGCCGTCTCTCTCTCTCTGTGCCTCTCTCTTTCTCTGTGTCTCTCTGACACTCGCTGTCTCTCTCTCTCTCTCTGTGCCTCTCTCTTTCTCTCTGTCTCTCTCACACTCGCTGTCTCTCTGTCCCTTTCTTGTCCACTCTACTCCAACCTCCCAGTGGTCCTTGGTGATAAACACCGCGACACACTGACCAGCGCTCACAATCCCATTCTTTGCCGCCGATGACATCAGGGACACGTTAAGCCCTCTGCCTTTGTCCTGCTCGCGGGAGCTCTTTAGTAATGTAATCGCCAGAGAAATTCCCTCTGGTCACAGGGTTAAAAGCTCCAGTCAGCAACTGGTCAGCAAATCACAATTGAAAAGCTTTAAATGGGGGGAATTGCTCTGTAAGCATTGTAAAAGCATTGTGGACCTGGGGTGGCAGAGAGGAGACGAGAGGGGAGACGACAGGGGAGATGAGAGGGGAGACGAGGGGGGAGACGAGAGGGGAGACGAGGGGGGAGACGAGGGGGTGTTTGTTTGTGGATATGGGGAAGAGAGGCTGTTCAAGATGTGTAAATTGGTCTCTATTCACAATCCTGTAGAGACAGTTACTGGACAGAAAAAATATGATTTGTTATCCATGAAAGGAAGCTAAAACTCGCTCCATGTCCCCCAACACTGTCTCATGAAGCACTGCGATGTACTCATCACTCGTGACTAAGGTGTAACAGTATGTGACAGTACAGAACCCGAGAGATCAGGTATGTCGGCGAAGTTCCTCTCTGACAACTTGAGGCAAACGGTGGATCTCTGTATGAGACGCTGATCTGTGTATTGATCTGCCTCGATCTGGTCTGGCGGTTGTCATTAAAGTGGCGTAGATAAGTGCTTGAGTAGCAGGCCGTTGTTTGAGCGTGTCTTCCCTGCTCGGTGGTGGAGTGTGTTTGTGGAACCAGTGGCCCAGATAGAAGGCAGACAGTGAAGCTCCCAGACTGGAGGGAGGGAGAGGTCAGGACAGGGGCAGAGGGAATGAAAGGAAATGTGAACATCTTTCACCCTCTCTCTCTGTCCCTCTCTCTCTCTCTCTATGTCTCTCTCTCTGTCCCTCTCTCTCTCTCTCTATGTCTCTCTCTCTGTCCCTCTCTCTGTCCCTCTCTCTCTCTCTGTCCCTCTCTCTCTCTGTCCCTCTCTCTCTCTGTCTCTCTCTCTGTCCCTCTCTCTCTCTCTCTCTCTCTGTCCCTCTCTATATCTGTCTCTCTCTCGCTCTGTCCCTCTCTCTCTCTGTCTCTCTCTCTGTCTCTCTCTCTCTGTCCCTCTCTCTCTCTCTGTCCCTCTCTATATCTGTCTCTCTCTCTCTCTCTGTCCCTCTCTCTATCTGTCTCTCTCTCTGTCCCTCTCTCTCTCTCTCTCTCTCTGTCCCTCTCTATATCTGGCCCCCTCTCTCTCTGCCCCCCTCTCTATCTGTCTCTCTGTCCCTCCCTCTCTCTGTCCCTCTCCCTCTCTCTGTCATCTCTCTACCCCTCTCTCTCTGCCTGTCTCTCTCTGACACTATGTACCACTATGCCACTGGCCTGTCATATAGAGTGAATGAGAAGCATCTGGAACAATTACAATAGTTGTGTGAAAGTGCTGGCCATGTATAGACAGACAGAGAGAGAGAGAGAGAGAGAGAGAGAAAGAGGGAGAGAGAGAGAGAGGGACTGAGAGGGAGGGAGAGAGAGAGAGAGAGAAAGAGGGAGAGAGATAGAGGGGGACTGAGAGGGAGGGAGGGAGGTGATTTTTATAGTTGATGGACCACACACTGACACTTAATTTGAAGTCTTATCTCAACTCTTCCATGTGATGTGGGTTGATTGTAAGAGAAGTATAAATATTAAACCTATTAGTTATACTTTTGTTACAGCCCAACAATCACATAATCGCTGCTTTCAGAGCTGCAATTGGAGACTCTTGTAGGCGGAGGGGTCATATGTTAAATATGAAACAATATTACCCAATGATCCTATCATATGCTCTGCAGGACATCGAAAATACAATTCCATTCTTTAAACACACATTCAGGGGTGGACTGGAAACCTTAGGAGTTGGACAAAGATCAGAAAAAAATATTCAAATGAAAAACGTACAAATAAGGAGCAGATACTGTAACTGTCCGATGTGTTCGTCAGAGGGAGGGGGATGTGTGTGTGGTGAATATGTGATGTGTGTGAATTTGTGGTGAATATGTGACATGGGTGAAGGGTGTGTAGGAGGGAGGGGTGTGTGGGTATAGGCATACAAGCTTGCGTGCATGTCTCTGTCTGTATGGTTGTAAGGGGTGTGTGTAAGGGGTGTGTGTGTGTGTGGGAGGGGACACCTCTGACCCCACATGCCCTCAAGACCCTCTACCAGCTCTGATGAGATAGTCTGCCAACCCAGCTGGTGGCCACACACACCCAGCGACACGGCGACCCTCTCCTGTCCCTCTCCTGTCCCTCTCCTGTCCCTCTCCTGTCCCTCTCCTGTCCCTCTCCTGTCCCTCTCTTGTCCCTCTGCATCGATTCCAGACCCTCCATGTTCTCTCACCTCTCCGCCACCAAACATCCAAATCCAACATTTTGTTATTCAGACGGCCGCACGCCAGCCGCCGCGAGCGGCAGAACATGCCGCGTCGACGAATAGCGTAGCGGCAACGACATTCTCTATCCCAGGTGATTCATTCAGAACTTGCCCTGCTGGTTTCCAGAAGAGAAGCTGCCAGGCAAGTGCATGCAGAATCCTGCCTTCTGCACCTCCTGATCCATACCCCCCCCTGACGTTCTACTGCCCCCCACCCCCACCCCATGGGGATTTCTTCTGACACCACCTCCCCTTCATACACCCCCCCACCACCTCCCCCACAAAGGTGCTGGGAACGTAACATTCAGGTTTCCTTTATTTTCCCTCAGGGAAGAGAGTGAGAGAGTGTCAGGGGGGGGGGGGGGGGGGGGGGACAACCCATCTGTACTATAACTGATAACTTTCACGTCCATCATTTTACCCACCCTGAAAGGTACACCTTACCACTGAGCCAACAGCATTCTAACCTGTCTCAGAGCAGCGTTCAGGTCTCACTTCTGTCTCTGCACTCAGCACGGCCACCATTCTGACAGCCCGGTAGTATTATGGGATGTTAGTGTAATCAGCCAGTTCACAGAGGCAGGGGGTGGGTTATCTGAATGGGGCGTGCCTTACATGAAGCATGCTGATAGTGCCGCCCCAGCCTCTGACCTGGAGTCCTGGAGGCTACGCACACACACAAACACACACACAGAGGTAAGCGCACACACACAGAGGCAAACACACACACAGGCAAACACACACACAGGCAAGCACACACACACAGGCAAGCACACAAACACAGAGGCAACCACACAAACACACACATGCATTCACTCACACACAAACACTCTTACATGCATGTGCACGGTTTGAGGATACGCATTTATACAAGCACACACACACATCTCACAACACAAGCAAGCTCACACAACACACTTAACACACAGGAGACAAAACACACACACACACACACACACACACAGGCAAACACATACACACAGAGGCAAGCACAGACGCACACAGAGGTAAGCACACACACACAGCGAGGCCAAGCAACCACACACAGAGGCAAGCACACACAGACACACAGGCTACAGGAGCAGTAGCTTGAGCTTACAAGACACCACATCACATACACACACACACACACTGCACTCTACACAACTGACTCATTCAATGTCACCACTCACTCTCACTCACACAATCACTCACACAATCACTCACACAATCACTCACACAATCACTCACACAATCACTCACTCGCACAATCACTCACTCACACACACAAAAACACATACACACACTCAAATCACACACACTCATCAGTCATTCATTCACTCACTCACACAATCATTCACTCACTCTCTCAATCAATCATTCACGTCCACTCACTCACTCACACATAAACATATGTTTGAGCACATAACCATGCAAATACACCCTTGCGTACAACTTAGCACATGCTCACACACACACATTGTTGATGCACAATTTTCGGCCCTCTCATTTGCCGCCACACGGTTGAATGACTCCAATAACAGTCTCTTTTACACAGCTGTCATCTCCTTTCAAACATGAAGCAATTTCGTGAGTTTGGGCATGTCTACACACGTCTTCTACACAAGTAGACACCTGAACACACCAGGCAATCTACACATAGTTGCGAGGTTGAGTGGCAATAGTTTCAAAATTCCTTTGCGACCAAGACAGTCCCCGTGCATATATTTGTCTTTTTTAAATATATATATATATATAAACTCGACCGAAGTCATGTGGATGGATTAACAACGTACATCGTGAGAACTAGGACGACAAGAGATAGTCTGCTGCCATCTAGTGGACAATGACGACAATTACCGGTGTGCGCGCGTCTGGAAGTGTGCTAAATAAAGATGAAAACAGAACCGATCACGACCCAACATGTCTTAAGCTTGAGATGGATACCTTTTAGCTGTTATTGCTCGCCTACAACAGACTGCTGACTAATTGTCAGTCAGCGTCAAACGTAGCCAGTAGCCATTAGAATTTATCATCGGGGTCGGAGCCAACACCGGTAGTCCTCTACCTGGGGACTTGAAACTAGCGTCCTCCCCCCCCCCCCCCCATAAACATGTGCCAATACCATGGAGGCGGCCTTTCCAGATTTAAGGCGTGGAGTCTGGTGTGGGAGGTGAATTCATTTGATATCCTGTTCAGTTGTCGCCAAACTCTCTCAAAGTTGCTTGACGTCCACTTGCCATCTGTCTTAATTGTCCAGCGTTGGAAATGGCACTGAAAGGCAAAGTAGCGATGGTAACCGGCGCGGCGCAAGGGTTAGGACGAGGTTTTGCTGATATTCTGCTGAAAAACGGAGCAAAGGTACAGTGTATCATATTATTTTCACTTTCTAAATAAGTGACTTGTATTGGGTCCATTTGTTTTGCGGCATTTATAGCCTCTACTGTAAAGACGCGTAAAAGAGATTGTGTTTCAGGTTGCGCTTTTGGATATAAACGAACAAGGCGGCAAGTCGTTGAAGGCTGAATTTGATGAGCTGTATGGACGGGACCAAACGCTTTTTGTGACATGCAACGTTGAATCAGAGGATCAGATGAGAGGTAAATACAATATTTCCATAATTCACCAAACACAATCTTTAAACTAAAGGGATCCGCGACTCCACAATCCAAACTCCACAATTTATCTTTGGCCTATAGTTAACTGCAGCAAATTACTTAATGACGGTTCGCTAGTCATAAAAATCGAACCTATTGTAATTTCTTAATATATATAAATCTCTCTCTCTCTTTCCCACTCACTCATTTTTTCACTCTCACCGAGGTTAGATTTGAATATATTGAAAGTTGGATTTCATAGCTGTTTCCTTCAGTTAGTTCCCTTATCAAGTTCTTCGGAAGTTGGCACAATGCTTTGTGCAACTTCTGCAGTTCGAGCGCGCTAGGAAACCCTCTTTGGAAGGATAAAACTCTTGCACATTTTCCGCGCATTCACGGCCTCTCTGTCATAGTCGCCTTGCAGAGGACCGTGGAAACACTGGGGCGGGTGGATATCTTCTGTAACAACGCCGGTATCATCAACGAGAAAGACTGGGAGAAAACAGTTGCGGTGAACCTGGTAAGCTCGATGACGTCATGTCGTCCTTGGTGTTATCCGCCGTGTGGATGTTGCAATTGAGGCCCGAGATCCCAAGATTCCTCCAGGAGCTTTGATCTGGAAGGATACAGACAGACAGGTGTGACGCTGTACCACTGGGCAGTACTTCTATCGGTCGTGTCCATGAAAGCATCTGCCAAAATAATAAACACTACACATTTTCATATCAGGTCTGGTCATCTATCCCAAGAACTACAATTACAATAAACTACAATTATTTTCATATCAGACCTGCTCAACTTTGTTGCGGTCAGCTTCCTAGAATCCCACACAGAAACCACCTCATCCTAGAAAACACCTGCTCTCATTAGGATAACTCTTCAGCTGGAACCAATAAGATCACACCACTAGGTCACAGTTTAGTTCATAGGAATGTAAACGTGCGTGTGTGCGTGTGTGTGCGTGTGTGTGTGCGCGTGTGTGCGTGTGTGTATCTAGAGTGGCGTGGTGAGAGGCACCTACCTGGCGTTGGAACACATGAAGAAGTCGTCAGGCGGAGCAGGGGGAGTCATAGTGAACGTGTCATCTATGGCAGGTGATGCAGACACACCTCATTGGTGGTTAGCATGAGCTATTCTGTCTGGCATTAACTGCCCTCGGTTGCTTATTGAAGGGTGTGTTTGTGTGTGGTTGCACGTGGGTGTCTGTGTGGGTGTCTTCGCGCGCATGTGTGTGTGTGCGTGTGTGTGTGTGCGTGTGTGTCTGTGTGTGCGTGTCTGTGTGTGTGCGTGTCTGGTTGTGGTGTGTGTGTGCGTGGTGTGTCTGTTGTCTGTGTGTGTGTGTCTGTGTGTGTGTGTGTGCGTGTGTGTCTGTGTGTGTGTGTCTGTGTGTGTGTGTGTGCGTGTGTGTTGTGTGTCGTGTGTGTGTCCTGTGTGTGTGTGTGGTCTGTGTGTGTTGTGTGTGTGTGTGTGTCTGTGTGGTTGTGTGTCTGTGTGTGTGGTGTGTCTGTGTGATGTGTGTGCGTGTCTGTGTGTGTGTGTGTGTGTGTCTGTGTGTGTGTGTGTGTGTGTTGTGTGTGCGTGTCTGTGTGTGTGTGTCTGTGTGTGTGTGTGGTGTCTGTGTGTGTGTGTGTCCTGTGTGCTTCTGTGTGTGTGTGTGTGTGTCTGTGTGTGTGTGTGTGTGTCTGTGGTGTGTGGTGTAAAACAGGTTCTGGGACCTCTGATGGCAGCTCCTATCTACACAGCCACCAAGTATGGGGTGGTGGGGTTCAGTAGAGCCATAGCGGTGAGTTTACCTCAGTGTGTGTGTGTGTGGTGGTTTATATGTGTTGTGTGTGTGTTAGTATGTGGGTGTGTTAGTGTTGTTAGTGTGTGTTAGTGTGTGTGTTGTTAGTGTGTGTGTGTGTTAGTGTGTGTTTAGTGTGTGTGTGTTGTTAGTGTGTGTGTGTTTAGCTGTGTGTGGTTCAGTGTGTGTTAGTGTGTGTGTGTCTAGTGTGTGTGTCTAGTGTGTACAGTGTGTGTGCAATAGGTGTGCAGTGTGCAGTGTGATGTGTGTGTGTGTGAATGTGTATGTGATGTGTGTATAATGTGTGTATGGCCTGCATGTGTGTCGTACAGTGTGTGTAATGTATACATGTGTGTTATACGTGTGTTGTGTGTTTGTGTGCTTGAACATGAGTGATGTGGTTTGTACATGTGTGTGTGTATACATGTGGTGTGTGTATATGTGTCGTGTGTATATACATGTGTGTATGTGTGTGTGTGTGTGTGTTATGTGTGTGTGATTTTACAGTGTGTGTGCTGGTGTACATGTGTGTGAGTAGGTGTGTACGCTCGTGTGTATACATGTGGTGTATAGCGTGTGTGGTGTTACCCGATGTGTTTGGTACGTGTGTGTGTGCATGGGGGGCTTGTGTGTATACGCGTGTGTGTACATGTGTGTGTGTGTGTTGTGGCTACATATGGTGTGAGGGTGTATTTACATGTGTGGATATGTGTCGCTGTGTGTGAGTGTGTTCGTGTGTGTTGGTGTGACGTTGCTCCAGGGGGCCTCAGAGATGTCCGGCTACGGCGTGCGGGTCAACGTCCTCTGCCCAGGGTTCGTCCAGACAGACATCCTGTCCTCCCTCAGCTCCAAGGAACGTTCCGGACAGTTCTCTCACCTCCGCAAGGCCACCGAAACACTGTTGGAGAAGTTCGGCATTCTAAAGTACACATGACGCAACGACACACAACTAACCACAACGACAGCACCGACACACACAGACTACACACAAACAAACACACACAGATCACACAACTACCCAAAACTACACACAACTACGCACAACTACACACGACACACTGCCACGACACAGCTACACACATCTACACACAAACACACACAAACACATGAAGACACATACTGTAGACGCACACAGAAACACACGGACACACAAACACACACACTTTCACACACATTCACACATCACACATCACACTCTGCACACGTCACACACACACAGGTGCAGACACACATGTAGACACAATACTGTAGACGTACCCTACACACAACTACACAACACTGTAAAAATACACTACTACGTTGATGGGCGTCTCGTGATTGTAACTGTGTGTTGGCCTCTGATTGGTGGAGAAGGGAGGAATTTCAGTGTGGTATGGATAGGATATGCTGAGACATGTTGTGGCCGAGTTTGTAGCAAACTGTTGCTCCTCTCCCCTCCTCTCCCCTCCGTCGTCTCCCCTCCTCGCCCTCCCTCCCCTCCTCCCCTCCCCTCCCCCTCCTCTCCCCTCCTCCCCTCCCCCTCCCCTCCCTCCCCTCCCCTCCCCTTCCCCTCCTCTCCCTTCTGCCCTCCCCCTGCCTTCATCCCCTCTCCTCCCAGGGTGGCTGATGTAGCTAAGAGCTTCCTGGAGCTGGTGACTGACGACAGCAAGAATGGGGAGGCGCTCATAGTTCAGCTCAGTGGAAACTCCTACGTTCCCTTCCCCACTGCCCCCAGTGCCTCTGGCCCCCCCAGTGCCTCTGGCCCCCCCAGTGCCTCTGGCCCCCCTAGTGCCTCTGACTCTCAGTGGCCCTAAAACCCGAATGCCCCCTGACCCCCAGTGCCCCCTGACCCCCAGTGCCCCCTGACCCCCAGTGCCCCCTGACCCCCAGTACCCCCTGACCCCCAGTACCCCCTGACCCCCAGACCCCCAGTACCCCCTGACCCCCAGACCCCCAGTACCCCCTGACCCCCAGTACCCCCTGACCCCCAGTACCCCCTGACCCCCAGTGCCCCCTGACCCCCCAGTGCCCCCTGACCCCCAGTGCCATGTAGGACGCCACAGACTAATTCACAGCAGACTGCTTTTTTCCCGTATCAGCGATGACATGGTCTCTAAAGGACCTGAAGGCTGATATGAGCTGATTGCGAACAGGGAAATGTAATATTATATACATGGGCATTTATAAGCTTTGCCGTTGGGAATTTGAAGTTAAAAAAAGGCACGCTAGTCAAAGAGTCAAACTAAGGTGTAGCAACCTTTGAAATCAGCGTGGGTTTTTTTTGTTCTAATCTGGCGACTGTTTGTCCTCGAGCAGAGACAATAGGTGATGGTTAATGAATCAATACAGCTTGAAAAGCTGAATGTTGCTCTTCTGTCAGGTTAGAAAAACTGAGGGGAGGCTCCAGATTTTAGGTTCGAGGGTTTAGAATTCAAAGGACAAGCTCACACCTTGTTTGATCAAGATTTAAAATATCAAAAGTAATTTTTCGGTGTTGGCTGTAGTGACCCTGTTAGACTGGAATGCGCAGCCGTCTGCAAGCGCTTGTATTAAAATACATGAAAAAATATTTGTCTGTTTTGAATTCATTAGTAAGAATAACCTCCTTTAACCAAATGAAGCCCTGATCTACATAACAATCTACTTTAACGCACAGCGCAATCATAATACTTCACCAGCCTTCGTTTTTATCAAGTTAGTATCACAGTACTACATTATTACAGTATTACATTCCATCACTGCGTGCATTTAGCCGTCGCTGCCAAACAACACGACAACCCAAAGTTGAACAAAGTAATAACTACTAATAACTACTACAATTAATGAAAAAACACGATTCCTCTCTCAAAATATGTGTTGTACATTAGCTTATCATTTGACTGTACTGGTCGAGTGAATTCCAAAGTCCATGGCGCTAGAAGATGTTTTGACTGCTCTCGGTCGTAATGTGGACCAAAGTTTAGTCACAGCGAAAAAGAGTTTGGTGCGCTTCAAGTGCTGCTGTTTCCAACTCGCGCCGCCAGACCGTGCTGTGGAACACAGCACACACATTCTGAGACGCTTTAACCATCGTGCTCTCTTCGTATTCTGCAACTCATCCTGTCTTAAGGGTC
The DNA here is from genome assembly GCA_036571765.1 of Plecoglossus altivelis. Classification (NCBI taxonomy): domain Eukaryota; kingdom Metazoa; phylum Chordata; class Actinopteri; order Osmeriformes; family Plecoglossidae; genus Plecoglossus; species Plecoglossus altivelis. The sequence goes on along the minus strand of BROE01000017.1, from coordinate 5,629,056 downwards.
AAAAAGGCCCTTCAACCCTGTATATAAAGCAGGTTCATTCAATGTTTATCCTGTCACCTTGTGGCTACTGAAATGTGCAGCTGTTCTGCACACGAATCAGAAAGATTGCGTTTGGTCTGAGTTCAATCAAGCACATACAATCTAAATGTCTCGTTGTGGGTGCGTAAATATTTAACATAGTTCGGGTAATTCTGACCCCCGAAAAGAGCACGAGAGTTAAAAAATAATTAAAAAAAGTTAATCGTCAGGCGCTTACAACGTTTAGTGTACTTATGCGCGAGTTTTGTGCCATGTTTTTCATCAGTCAAACGTGTGACGTTATGACGTTGTGATGTTTTCACGCGGTGATTTGCTTGTTTTGGGGTTTCTGAGGATGTTGGTTACTTCTCTGTTCTACCCGAGAGTCATACTAGAGGACAGACACAGTCATTATGCCCTAAATGCCAACCACACACACACAGCGCACACGGACACACACGCACGAGCCGACACACCATATACACGCACACAACACACGCACCACACACACACTACACACACAGACGTATAGCACCCCACACACACACACACATATACAACAGACACACACATCACATACCCCACATATCACACACACACAACACACCACACATATACAACGCACACACACACACAACACATATACACACGCACCACACACATATACGCACACACACAAACAAAAAAAACATTCAGCGACTGCACCCACCCCCACCCCCCATTCACACACACACACACCCCATGCACACACACACACAACACCCACACACACATATACACACGCACACACAGACAAGCACACGCACACACGACACACACGTATTACACACAGACATACCACACACACACCACAGACATACAACACACACACATGCACAGCACAGACGATACACAGACATGCATCCACACACACACAGACAAGCAGGCACACAAAACATGCCATGCCCACACACGAAAAGGCAACACACCCGGACATGCATGACACACATTCCCACAACACCCATTAGCATACACACACACGCACACACACAGGACATCTACCTGCAACCACACAAAGGCATATTCGCACGCACACATACACAGAAAGGCATACACACACGCACCCATACCAGACAGACATGACATACACGGCACACACATACAACGCATCTGCAGTACCACACACACCAAAGGCCTCACAACAGAGCATTGCATACAACACCACATGTAGTAGCAACACATTGCACTCGAAAACACCAACAGACACCTGTCTACACACAGATACACACAGACGTGCATACACACACAGATACCATCACTATACAAGCAGGTTCCAAGAGAGACTTCTCGTCATATAGCCTCTATATAGTATATATATAGATATAGTATATCTATATCTATATCTATATTCTAACTTCTGAACAGTCTACTCAGAACCTCAGACACACCCCTGCTTCATCTGATCAAATCTAATCACATTTTATAGCTTCATCTAATCCCATTGAATCCGCTGAGCCAGATAGGCCCAAGGCAAAAGTAGTGGACGTTTGTGAGTCAACTATGTTCTAGTTCATATGGTTCTGTTCCAATCTGTGTTGTTGTGCCAGGTGCCCTTATATTGGCTCCATCTCCATGGCTATTCGCCAGAGACAAGCCTCAACACGATTGACCAATCACAGCCCATTTTACTGGGCCCAATCTGCGGTGGGCGTTACCGCGTGGAGAGTTCCCCGGAGGAGGGTGCGTGACGTCATCGGCGCGGCGTCACACCCGGCGAAATGACGGTCGGATCGATCCTCCTGTTCGTCTCCGTTGGCGCCGCTTTCGAAAGACGTTTTTTTTTTCCCCCTCAGCAAAGGGATCGCTCTCTCTGCCCTGGGTCCTGGTCTCCACTGTAAATTGCTCTGTGGGTCGTTTTTAATGGGATTATAATGACAGTTATGGTTTACTAGAATTGATGTTTGTGACTTTTACGAGGTGTGAGTGGAGGGGCGGGCCTAGGCCAGGTCATAAAGTCAGGAGGAATGTTAATTGGTGGAGGCTGCCGAACGCCCGCTTTGTTCTGGCCCTCTCACTGGGCTTCTGTTGCGCCCGTTAAAAAGCAAGGGGACTGATTTAAAATCTGTGACTTTACCCCCACCTCCACCTTTCCTCCCCCCTTTCCACCACCTCGCCCTTCCCTCCTCCTCTTCTCTTTCCTAAACTTTCGTTCTCCTCTCTCTCCTCCTTCCACCATACGTTTTCCTTCTCCCTGCCCCCCTCCCCCCTCCCTCGCCCCTCAGCCTGGTGCTCCTGAAGGAAAGAACTTCCTTGCAGCGGTCATTTCACTGCGGCGTGTAGGCGGTGAGGGCCTCTCTAGACAGCAGTTACGGGTTTAATGCCAGGGATGGGGGGAGGAGGGGGTGTCAGTGTGTGTGTGTGTGTGTGTGGTGTGTGTGTGAGAGAGAGGGAGAGAGAGTGGAGAGGATGAGAGAGAGAGAGAGAGGGAGGGAGGGACGAGAGTGAGTTGTTACGGTGACCACTTCGTCATGCGCACGGAAGACACTACTTGTCTCAGCCTTGTGGACTAAGAGGTGTCGGTTGGAGCAAAGTGGTGTGTGTGCGAGTGCCGTGTCTGAGTGTGTGTGTGTCCTACGCTATCTTTCGTCAGTGATCTCCGGGGGCGGATGTGTCGCTCCCGGTTCAGACACAGCGGTGAATTCAACTCCTGCCACAAGGTTAGAGTTTGCAGAACACACACACAGGCACACATCAGTCACGCCCAGGAGTAGGGGATAGTCGGGGCGTCACGGCGCGGGTCGCACGACACAA
>BROE01000017.1:5600321-5616685 GCA_036571765.1 Plecoglossus altivelis | reverse complement strand
GTCCCCCTCCTCCCCCCTCGTCCTCCCCCTACCTCTCCAGGCCTGGTCTCTACACCCTCTCCAGTGGAGAGATAAGGCAGGCTGGCCCGTCAGCGCGTGGCTCGCCCCACGGCCTCTGACAGTGTTCACAGCTCTGCTCCGGGTCACGGCGCTTCACCACCCTGGGCCTCCGCGCTGGGCTCCGTGCTGGCATTCCACACACGTACACACGCACACACACTCACACAAACACACACACACACAAACACACTTACGTAGCTCCACAAGCATGGAGTGCAGGGCAACACTTGCTCTGTCAAACATACACACACCTACATAGAGAAGCAGACACATGCAAGGTTCCTATCTCCCTCCTTCCTTCTCTCTCTTCCTCTCTCTCTCTCTCTCTGCCTCCTCCTTCTCTCTTCCTACTTCTCTCTCTGCCTCCTGCTCTCCTTGTCTACCATTGCAGGGCGCTCCAGGTTCCAGGCCCTGAAAGAGAAGCATCATTATACCATTAAAGCGGTCACTAATCATGCTGGGTCATTTTCCTCCACAGGTCTTAATGGCCCCAGCCAAACCCTATTATAGCAACATCCCTCTTCCCTCCCCCCACTCCCTCCCCCCTTCTCCCCAAACCTTCCCACCCTGAGCCTAAACAAAGTGTGTGTCTGTGTGTGCGACGGTGTGTGTGTAACGGTGTGTGTGTGTGTGTGTGAGCGACTGTGTGCATGTGTGTGTGTGTGTGTGAGCGACTGTGTGTGCGTGCGTGTGTGTGTGTCTGTGAGCGACTGTGTCCCTGGCCCTGCTCTCCACGCCTTCGCCACTCTCTCCTAATTGTCCACAATTACAAGCTTTTAAAGCCCAAGGTGTTGCATATTATCAAGGCTTAGCAGAGGAAGGAGTGGGGAGAGAGAGGCTGAGAGAGAGACAGAGAGAGACTGAGAGAGACTGAGAGAGACTGAGAGAGAGTGAGAGAGAAAGAGAGAGAGTGAGAGAGAAAGAGAGAGACTGAGAGAGTGAGAGAGAGAGAGACTGAGAGACAGAGACTGACACATAGAGTCTGAGAGAGTCTGAGAGAGAGCGAGAGAGAAAGAGCGAGCACAACAGAGAGTCTGCGAGAGAGCGAGCGAGAGACTGAGAGAGAGTGACAGAGTAACAGAGAACGCAACAGAGAGCAACAGAGAGAGAGAGACCAACAGAGAGAGACTGAGAGAGAATGAGAATGAGAGAAACAGAGAGAGAGAGCAACAGAGAGAGAGACCGGGAGAGACCGAGAGAATGAGAGTGAGAATAACCGAGAGAGAGCAACAGAGAGAGAGACCGAGAGAGTAACAGAGAGAAAGCGCAACTGACAGAGAGCAACAGAGAGAGAGAGAGACTGACAGAGAGAGGGAAAGAGAGAGAGAGAGACTGACAGAGAGAGGGAAAGAGAGAGACTGACAGAGAGAGGGAAAGAGAGAGACTGACAGAGAGAGGGAAAGAGAGAGACTGACAGAGAGAGGGTAAGAGAGAGCGAGACTGACAGAGAGAGGGAAAGAGAGAGAGAGACTGACAGAGAGCAACAGAGAGAGAGAGACTGACAGAGAGAGGGAAAGAGAGAGAGAGACTGACAGAGAGAGGGAAAGAGAGAGAGAGACTGACAGAGAGAGGGAAAGAGAGAGACTGACAGAGAGAGGGAAAGAGAGAGACTGACAGAGAGAGGGAAAGAGAGAGACTGACAGAGAGAGGGAAAGAGAGAGAGAGAGAGCGATCTCCATGCGTTGAAGAACCTGACCCTTGGCAAGTGACACAGCGGAAAGAAATACTCCAAAACAGAACAGAGAGAGAGAGAGAGAGAGAGAGAGAGAACATGCTGTCAGACATTCATTTATTTAGTTTCCACCCAGAGGGTAAACTGATAATAAGTCACCCAGAGTCTTTGCCTTTGAAACCAGGCCCAGGGAGCCGGCAGTAATGGATTAAGAGTCATTAAAAAGAGGAACTGGATCAGATCCTTGTTTCTGTGGAAAGACCAACTATGTCTCGGATGAGTTATCAAGGATTGAATCTGGAAAAAAAGAACTAAACAACAACCTCCCCCCCCAAAAAAGACTTTTAAATCTTTGCGTATAGCTAAGAGAGCATGTGAAGTCGTTTGGTTTGAAATGTTTTTTTTTTGGAGAATCCCCTGCTTTGTTCCTCTCTCCTCCGAGTCTCTCCTGTCTCCTTCTGGTATCTCCTCTCCCCTTGGTCTCTCCTGTCTCCTTCTGGTATCTCCTCTCCCCTTGGTCTCTCTTGTCTCCTTCTGGTATCTCCTCTCCCCTTGGTCTCTCCTGTCTCCTTCTGGTATCTCCTCTCCCCTTGGTCTCTCCTGTCTCCTTCTGGTATCTCCTCTCCCCTTGGTCTCTCGGGTCTCCTTCTTTTCTCTGCTATCGAAATGTCAGGTAATGCGAAATATAGCAATTAACAGCTGGACCTGGTGTCATACAAATGCAGGCCTCTCACACACACACACACACACACACACGTGACTACGCGCACACACCTGGAGAGATCTCTTAACATCCCTGTTTCCTCATCTCACTCTTCCTCTCTCCATCTTTCTCTCCTCCCCCTCTCCTTCCCAGCATTCCCCTCTCCCTTATTTTACTATCTCCCCCATCTAATCCTCTTTCTGTCTCTCTCTCCCCTCTCCATCCCCCTCTCCCCCTCCTCCTCTCTGTCCCCCATCTGTCCCTCTTTCTCTCTCCCTCTCCTCTTCCCCTATTTCCCCTCTCCATCTCTCTCTCCATCCCTCTCCTCCTCTCCATCTCTCTCTCCATCTCCCACCCCCCTCTCTCTCTCCCCCTCTCTCTCCCAGAGGTCACTGGCTGAGCCAGGGAACAGGGTGAGATGATCTGCAGCAAGTCTTCTTCTCGGCTTCACCTTGCTCCAAAAAGTAAATGTTTAAGTGAGTTTGGGTAAACACTTCTAAATCATTTTTGGGTCGGGAGGCCGAGCAGACCCGCCTCCTGGAAGCAGACAGGAGTTATGAGTCCCTCTGTCATCCTCTGCTCTTCTGGGTGTGTATTTGAAGTGTGACAGAGAGAGCCGTGAGACAGTGATTTACTGGGTTCACACACACGCACACAGACACACACACGCACGCACTCGCACACACGCACGCACACAGACACACGCACGTACACAGACACGCACTCGCACACACACACACACGCATGCACACAGACACGCTCTCGCACACACACACACACGCACGCACGCACGCACACAGACACGCACTCGCACACACACACACACACGCACGCATGCACACAGACAGGCATGCATGCATGCACACAGACACACGCAAACATGAACACAGACACACACACAGACTGAAGTGTGGCTGTTAACAGATTGTGTTGGATGTCTAGTTTGTTTTTCAAGTCACAGTTTTTCCATTCCGCTGTAGATCTGTGATAAGACCAGGACACCACAGTGAGGTGTGTGTCAGTGTGTGTGAGAGAGAGACCACAGTGAGGTGTGTGTCAGTGTGTGTGTGAGAGAGACCACAGTGAGGTGTGTGTCAGAGTGTGTGTGAGAAACTACAGTGAGGTGTTTGTCTTTGTGTGTGTGTGTGTGAGACCACAGTGAGGTGTGTGTTTGTACAGGGGTGCGTGTGTGAGGCCACAGTGTGGTATGCGTGTGTGTGTGAGACCACAGTGAGGTGTGTGTGTGTGTGAGACTACAGTGAGGTGTGTGTGTGTGTGTGAGTGAGACCACAGTGAGGTGTGTGTGTGTGAGACCACGGTGGGGTGCGTGTGTAAGTGAGAGCACAGTCAGGTGTGTGTGTGTGTGTGTGTGAGAGAGAGACCACAGTGAGGTTTGTATGTGTGCATGAGTGTGTATGAGTGTGTGTGTGTGTGTGTGTGAGAGAGAGAGACCACAGTGAGGTGTCTGTGTGTGTGATAGAGAGAGAGACCACAGTGAGGTGTGTGTGCGTGTGTGTGTGCGTGAGTGTGTGTGTGAGACCACAGTGAGGTGTGTGCATGTGTGTGTGAGAGAGAGACCACAGTGAGGTGTGTGCGTGCGTGTGTGAGAGAGACCACAGTGAGGTGTGTGTGCGTGTGTGTGTGCGTACGTGTGTGTGTGAGACCACAGTGAGGTGTGTGCGTGTGTGTGAGAGAGACCACAGTGAGGTGTGTGCGTGTGTGTGAGACCACAGTGAGGTGTGTGCGTGTGTGTGAGAGAGACCACAGTGAGGTGTGTGCGTGTGTGTGAGAGAGAGACCACAGTGAGGTGTGTGCGTGTGTGAGAGAGAGAGACCACAGTGAGGACAGCAGCTCATCAAGCCACATTAGTTTAGTCTCATTCTTTCTCCTCAGCTGCCTGGAAACCATTTGGGTTTGAGTCACTAATTGACGTTTGGTCATCTGACCTTTTTGTTCAGGAAGATTATTTCATGAACATCCATACCGTCTGCCAATAGAACGACTGGAATGGAAGTGGTCATGTGAGAGTGTTTGTGTGTTTGTGTTTTTGTTTGTGTGTGTGTATTTTTGTGTGTTTGTGTGTATCCGTGTGTGTGAGTACGTGTATGTAGCAGAAAGGGGTTGTGTCTGAGAGAGAGAGAGAGAGAGAGAGAAAGAGAGAGAGAGAGAAAGAAAGAGAGCGTGTGAGGGAGAGTGAGTGAGAGAGACAGAGAGAGAGAGAAAGAGGAAAGAGGGAGAGAGAGAAGAGGAGGGGAGAGAAGAGCAGAGAGGAGAGTGAGACGTAGAAGAGAGGGAGAGGACAGAGGGAGAATGACAGAGAGAGCAGGAGAGACAGAGCGAAATGAGAGAAGGGAGATCCAGAAGATTGAGTAGTGAGAGAAGAGAGAGAGGAGAGAGAGAGAGAGAGAGAAAGACGGGGAGAGAGAGAGAGAGAGGGAGAGAGAGAGAGAAAGATGGAGAGAAAGAGAGAGAAAAGAGAGAGAGAGAGAAAGAGAGGAGAGAGAGAGGAGAGAGAAGACGGGGAGAGGAGAGAGAAGAGGAGAGAGCAGAGGAGAGAGAGACAGACGAGAGGAAACGACTGAGAGAGAGAGAGAGAGAAAGAGAGAGAAAGGGGTATGGCTCTGCCCCCTGCCACGGCCGGCCTATCTCTGGCTCCCAGGAAGCTGCTGGGCTTTGGTGGAGCCAGAGTTCTGCCCATCCATCATCCTTATCAGGGGGAGTCTGGCGGCACTGGAGTCCCAGGCTGCTAGGCCTGCTCTGGAGGAAAGCAGAGGGACAGCCAGGGCGGGGGCTGGGCTGAGGGGGGGGGCCTGGGGGGGGAGGAGGAGTTTGCAGGGCTGGACGGGGGCGTGGTGGGCCGCAGGGGGGGGCAGGCCCGGGGGGCTGGGCTGGGCTGAGGGGGGGGGGGGGCAGGGACAGAAAGATAGTTGTGGAGGGGGGGTGGGGGGTTGAGGAGAAGCGAGAGCGGAGGAAGAGGGGGGTTGCGGGGTGTAAGAAGACAGTGGGGGGGATAGTGGGGGTGTAGAGGGGAGCAGGGTGGACAGGCAGGCGGTTGGGGGGGTCACTCCAGTGATAAGCCATGCTCCAAACAATAACAACAGGCGTCCAACTACATCAAAGTGCCCCGTTTAGATTTGGAAGTGAAGGGGTTAGGGGAGATTGGGGGTGGAGAGGGGTGGGGGGAGAAGGGGGAGGAGGGAGAGGGGGGAGAAGGGTGAGAAGGCTTCATCAAAGCAAAAGCAGAGGCCGTCTTGCGGTGGACGACATCTTTTACAACGCAATGTTAAATAAACAAAACGCAGTAAAAAAAAAAAAAGAAAAGAAAAAAAAAAGGCAAGATGGAGGACAGGAATGTCTGAACTGGGCCGTCAGGTCTGATAATGTGTTTACGGGGCCTCTAGACGGTGGCCAGTTTCTAAAGTCTGTCTGAGAGCAGACACCAGCAGCACTCGGAATCAAGGACGATCGCGAGGGACGAAGGGAATGCAAAATTAAATATGAAAGTCAAATCAAATGGAAAAAATTATCCACTTGGATTCAGTTCTGTGCAGACTACAGGAACACACAGGAGGAAGTGATGTCGTGGCTCCTGTCGGCTGAGGCCGGAGGAGAGGAACAAAGCGAATATTGACCCAAACGGATGAACTGAAAAGACTCTAGATTTGACGACCGCACATGGTTGAGAGGCGAAAAGCAACTTCTCCAAACCAAAACAATCGTCAAGTAACATTCAAACTGTCCGGTAACATTCAAACTGTCAAGTAACATTCAAACTGTCCGGTAACATTCAAACTGTCAAGTAACATTCAAACTGTCCGGTAACATTCAAACTGTCAGGTAACATTGAAACTGTCAGGTAACATTGAAACTGTCAGGTAACATTCAAACGGTCCAGTAAAATTCAAACTGTCAGGTAACATTCAAACGGTCAGGTAACATTCAAACTGTCAGGTAACATTCAAACTGTCAGGTAACATTTAAACTGTCAGGTAACATTCAAACTATCAGGTAACATTCAAACTGTCAGGTAACATTTAAACTGTCAGGTAACATTCAAACTGTCAGGTAACATTCAAACGGTCAGATAACATTCAAACGGTCAGGTAACATTCAAACTGTCAGGTAACATTCAAACTGTCAGATAACATTCAAACTATCAGGTAACATTCAAACTGTCAAGTAACATTCAAACTGTCAGCTAACAGTCAAACTATCAGGTAACATTCAAACTGTCAGGTAACATTCAAACTGTCAGCTAACATTCAAACTATCAGGTAACATTCAAACTGTCAGGTAACATTCAAACTGTCAGGTAACATTCAAACTGTCAGGTAACATGTTCACCCCCGGGAAGGCCAATTAACTGTACAACTTCAAATGTCAGCCCAGGTATCAACATTCAATCGGTCAGACGAATCATTCAAACACGCTCACAAAGAAAAATCATTGTTCGAATTAAAATCTCAAACTATCACACGTGATCGTACAATTTCCAACTTCACGTTACACACTCACTATCACCTGTCAACGTACCATACATTCCAAATACTGGATAAGAACATTCAACAACACCTGTCAGGCTAACATTCTAACCGCAATAAACTTAACTAGATAACCTTCTGAACACTGTCAGGATAAACAATGTAACCTTATAGATACATTCAATACCGTAGTATCTACTAACTGTCACGTTAAATTCAACCCGAATCCACTATGTACATAGATACTTCAAACTCGTAACACTTCAACATCCGTCCGCACTAAATCTCAATAACTTGTCACCTAACTTTAAACATACTATCAGTAACCATTTCTAAAACTCGTCAACGAAAACATCCAAACAACCGATCAGAAAATCCATAACGTCAGATAATTATCTCAACCGTAGTAACCTCTACTGACTTAACATCAAACCGATCATTAACATGCACAACCGTTAACTATATGCTAACATTCAAAAATGTCAGCATTAAATGTTAAGTAACATTTAATGTCAGAAACAATTTCAAAAGTCACTCCAGTACCTCCCCCGTATATCAAACCCGTACCCCTTCTGTAACATCTATCAATCCGTTCTAGGTAAACTTCAAAACTGCAGTAACATTCAAAACATTTTGATATGAAGTGTTTATCTGTACATCATCAGGTTGACCTCCCTGTTCAGTGAAGGCTAGCATACAAATTGCTAACAAAGCGGCTAGCTTTCTTGTAAATTGTAACCCAACAAGCTCCTAACGCCGACAGCCAGACGAGGAACAATTGCCTAGTACCCTTAACTAAGTGTCACTTGTGAAACTTCGGGTACAAACACGATTGTGTCTCTGATTCCCATACAACCAACCTAACCAGCACCAAAAGTTTGTCCGAGACCTGATCGCCCCGCCGTCACGCACTCCTGGTCTGATGGGAGACATGACCCACGTTCTCACAAGTTATGCACGAAGTTAGAAAGTCGGACAATGTTAATAACCAATTAGTCTTCTGATGGCTTATGTCTTTTATCTTAGCTGGTGTATAAAAGCCCATGAGCTACTGCAGGAAGGTCCGGGGCAATGTGTTGTGCTGAATCGGTACATGGTTGACCAGTGCGTGTTCGGTCCGGCCTGTAATCGCGCAAGGAAGACAGGGACGCAGCAACAGCTGCAGTCACATCAGATCACCTTTGTGTTGATACATCTTAAAGGAAAGCTTCGCCTTGGGCGTGTGGGTCGGATGAGGGCTTACTGCGCTCTGGCTCGAGCTTCTCCTTAATGTTCTCTTCTAACCTGCTGGGGCCCTTGACATGGATCGACTACTCTGCGACCACACTCCTATTTCTCGACTCCCCCCCCCCCGCAGCCCATCGCCAGCACGCTGTCGGCGCTTACCATCCACCCCGTGCATCTGTCCGACTCCTGGCTCCAAACCTTCCTCATGGGAACGCATGAAGGGAATTATCAGTGCTCAACATCTATGACGAGGGTCCCCACATACTGACCAGGGAGTATGCCGAGGCCCTGCTCGTTGGGCCTCTGCACTTGGCCTCATATTCCCGTCTCACGCCTATTCTTTTCTAGCTGACTCCCTTACTCCGTGTGGCCATGCCTCCTTCGTTCTCGCTCCCTCTCTCTTTGTCCTCTCAGAAGTCTGCCCATAACTGAAATCTCTCCTCTCTCCGCCAAGCTCCTATTCAATATGCTCCTCGTCGTCGCTGCGTCATACCCTCTGTCCCCCTCCTTCTAGGCTCTCTGCCCCCCTCCTCTCCTCTCCGTTCTCTCTCCCCTCCCTCCGTCTCTGAGCGTACTCCATCCCTCCCCTCCACTCTCTCTTGTCCCGCCACTACTTGATCCCTCGCACTCCCTCCTCTCAATTAGGTGATGTAAGTCTCCAAATGCCCACCTGAGTTATGGTCTGGGTCTTGGACCTGAATGGGATTGCTCTGCATAGCGAGGCCGTTGCCGGCGCAATCAGTCCAGTGCGTTCTGTCCACACGTCCGCCGAAGAGAACGCGCGAGCGTCCGTCGCAGTCATGGACCTGCAGCGCGTCCCCCGCAGACGGTCCCCCCATTTCTGCCGGGAGAACGACACCCTTCGGGGAGGAATTCCATTGACGCGACTCTGAACCCCCCCTTCACGCCCCCCCACCTCCCCTCCAGCCTCCTCTCCCCAGCCTCACCCGCTAATCGAGATTGACACCACGGCCTCAAAACTCTGAAAACGAGCAAAGGACGAGAAACCGATCGATTAACGGCTCATTTGGGGACCGTGCGAACGTCTCCTCTTTTCAGCGAACGTATCGCCTAGCCCTCAGCGTTCCAGAGCACACTCAATTCCGCCAGGTATACCTTTTGGAGCACACCTTAGGCGCACGAACGTTGTCTGTAATCCTACGCACACCACACAACATCTAAACAAGCTTCTTTTTAGTCCTCCTGTAATTTATTACTAGACAGTTTCTTCTCTCTCCCACAAACCAATACACACGTTTCAACAACAGGACAGTCTCGATCTCACATGTTTGAAGTAGCCGGCTCGAAAAGAACTCCTTCGTAACCAGAATCGGCATTTCCCTGAAGGTGCAACCGTTGACGAATACTGTCAAGTAATAACAGACCTGCTTGGTCGCAAATATACATGATCCAGGCAGCTTACTTACTCTGATGTTCGGACATGAGTCGCTCTAACAGTATTGTAAACGCCTGTTGGGAGGACATAGACCACGTACTTTACATTGAGCAAGTTCTCCCAGATCATGAGCGCTGAGCGGCGAGCGATGTTCTGGAGGAGGAAGAGAGCGAGGAATGAGGGAGGGGGAGGAGGAGGGGGTGGGGGTGGGGCTGGGGGTGGGGCTGAGGGGGAGGCTGAGGGGAGGCTGAGGAGAGGCTGAGAGAGGCAGGAAGATAAGACTGGATGATATAGTGGGAGAGAAGAGGGTCGGTGAGGAGAGTGGACGGAGAGCAGCGGTAGACGGGAGGGAGAAAGGAGCGAAGGAGCGGATGGAGAGGAGAGGGGGGCAGAGGAGGAGAGAAAGGGAGGAAGGGCGTAAGATAAAGATCGAAGTAACTTGGACAGACTAGTTGACACATCATAAGAAAATAAGGAGAACAGAGAGCTTCTAAAGATAGACACTGTGAGTATCGTCTAAGTCTAGTTGATCTTGAGACTTATAACCTGTGAGAACGGTTCGAATATTCAGCGCGGTGCTGAACAGAAGAGTCACCAAAAGCGTAGATCATTTATTATAATAGGATGATAAGATATACAGATCGAGAAGGAGAGCGAGATCCTGGAAGAGATAAGCGTAAAGAAGAAGAAAAGCAAAGATAGCCCAGAAAAGCGGGAGGAGTCGACAGTGGGGGGGAAGAACTGGATGATGATAGTGTCAGCAGAGACGAGAGTGAGGGAAGCCAACGGTTAAAGATTGTTTTTTGTGAGTCCGTATGGCCATTGTGAAATCGTTTGTTGGATCAGGGTATGTGGTGCCGGATTGCGAAACATTTTGATGTGGGGGAACGACTGTCATGGGAGCACGGATATTATTGTTCGTTTCGTCTTGAATTGACACGTGTAAAGGTGCCGTTGATATTTGACTTATCCTGGTGTTTGTTGGCAGTGAAGGCATATTATTAGGAATGGAATGCTTGTAAGGTTGGGGTGCCAGGGTCAGTTGATGGGGGGTCGTGGGGTAAGTGATGGAGACTTATTCAAGAACGATTATCTCTCATCCCACGTGCAAAAGGAGAGCGGAATTTGGCTTTTTCGTAATGCCACAGAGGGGAGGAAGTCGAACGTCTGTCGATGCGGGACGGTGGGGGCAGAGACGGTGAACGGGCGGTGCAAGGAAAGCTGGCAGTGGGGTGATGCATGTGACGCAATGGATGAGTCGACCTTCTCAAATCAATACACCCTCCACACCCCCCGTCACCACATTCCTCTCCTCCCTAATAACCGCCTCACCCACCCTCGCTCACACGCGCTCAACAGACCACCGCTCACCATCCGCGCCGCCGCCGGATGTGTCTGACTACTAGGGCTGACTGACACCTCCAAGTCACTAAACTTCTTCAAAACCATCTCGGCGTGTCTCTGGCACACAACAGCCCGCCTCATTTAGGACGGAGAGGAGGGTGCGTGCGCCCGCCTCCCCCTCCTGTCTACACCCTTGCCCGTCACGCGCCTTCGCGCCACGAAATGCCCTCCCGACCTCCCCCACCCCCACGCCCCCTCCACCCCACACCACTCCGCCCCGCCCCCCCACCCCACATCCCCCTCCACCCCCACCACACCCCTCCACCCCCTACCCCCCCACCCCACCACTTTCCGCACAACCCGCCCCTCCAACCAACAGCTCCTCCCCACCTCCCCCACCACCCCGGCCACCCACCCTCCCCATGCCCCACTCCACACACTCCATCTCGCCCCTGTACCCCCCTTCGTACCCACTGCCTGCCCCACGCACCCAGCCCAGTCACCTCCCACGCCCTCGCTCCCCCTCTCACCTATCCGCCACCCCAGCCTTTATCTGAACACCCTGGACTCCGATGCACCTCCCCGTCCGGTCCCAGGTTCCCCCGCCTCCCTCCCGCACCCCCCGCAGCCTACCTCCCTGCGCCGCCCCCCCGGACACATCAGTTGCGCCCCCAACCGCACCCCCCTCCCGCTCCCCCTCCCCTGGCCTGCCACGCCCCTCGCCCAAGCTCGCCGCGCTCGCCGCGCCGCCCCCCACGCCGAACGCGCCCCTCGCCCCCCCCACCCCCCCACCCCCGCCACCGCTGTCCTGGCTCTATCGCCTCTGGAAGGGCCCTGCCGTCCGTATCCGCGGCCTCGCGCGAGTCGGTCTGGGGGCGCGCCGCGCGCGCCATCCCGTCTGGCGGCTCGACTGCGCTCGCCCGATGCCCGCCCCGCGCGGCCCGCTTCACTGCACGCTCGCCCTAACAAACTGACAGAGAAACAGGGCGCGTCGCCTGCTTTGCTCTCTCTGCTCTGCACACTCTGGAGCTGGACTGTGTGCATGCATCCTAGCAGGATAAGGCGAGAAGGGGAGACAGGCTATTCCATTCCGCTACCCCTAGTGGAGAGCCGTAAGCTGCTCTTACACCACCCACACCCCCACACACACACACCACAACACACGCACACGTCACCACACACACACACACCCCGATCACCACACACAAACCACCGACGTACACCTAAGCAACGCTCCAGACACAGCTACATGCACGCCACCACACTGCTGAGCGGACCCACACCCATACAACTACTACAGGCCATGATTAGACACACACTCACCATACTAGCGCGCACCCGCTCTCACATCATTACACACCCCCACATGCTCTGTCTACACACACACAGACAAACCAACACAATTTCAACAAAGCCACACGAGCACTCACACGAGACTGTCTTACACACACCAACATCACAACCTAACCACAGCACACCTGTATACTCACTACCACCTATTGGCTACAAAAACACAACGAAGAGCACAAAACATCCAGCATCACTACTTCCTGCACAGCCACGACACACACACACACTCCAGAGCACACACACACAGTGCCACCTGGACACACCTCATCGATCATACACGATCTCGTGCCACAAATCAACACACACTGACATACACACCACACACACAAGCACCCAGGCAGCAAAAAGTGCCAAAAATACACAAGCTTGGAGTCTCTCACAGATAGCTCTGACGATGGATTGTAATGACGCCTACTGTTTTTAAAGATCAACGCCCTCCATCCTCCACCTTTCACAGCACACACAACCACATACACAGGATTCACACACAACACACACACATCACACGCACAACGACACACACAACCACGCACACACGCCCACTACTACACACACACCTTTCATCACCCTCTCAGTGAAGAAGAATACTTACACATCTCACACCCTTCTATATCTTGATCTCGCTGTAGGGTAACATCTATTTCACTCAATCTATCAGTACACTCCTCCATGTGCTCTACATCTCATCCCTCCTTCACCTTCTCTCTCTCTCTCGCTTGCAAACAAAAGGGACGTACTCTCACGTGGCACCATACAACTCATTTGCAATACCTGAGACACTTACTGCGAACTATATCGAAGACTAACAGTACGTGTGTGTTCATCTGTTGCGAAGTTGATCGGATAAAACAGGTCGTGGCTCTCGAGATTGGAGGCGAGGTGCGGGCAGTGCTTGAGCTTGCGCCGGAGCCGGGAGAATGTTTTGCGACCTGAGGATTTCAGGGCACTTGCAGCTAGATAACTATCCATCGTACTGTGGGCTCTAGATTAGACTGTTTACGACAGGGGTTCTTCTGCCTTGTCCCAGTGGCCGGTAGCTGTGTCAGGCTTAATTTTATGAGGCGCTCCTCCCGCGAGTTATGTAAACCAAGCGATGCAGCAGGAATTGTATACAGCAAGCCGTTAAAAATAGGAATTATGGCGTTCCGAGACGCGTCGAATACGGGATCCGGCAACCGAGAATTGAAACAATGCCGGCGGCCCCAGCGTTCGCCTCTCGAGCACGGTCGGTTCTCCGAACACGGTGCGATGGGGGGGAACGGGCAGCGCTGCGTAGGGGAGCAGGGGTGTGGCGGAGACAAGTGGACCGCCTGAGGGAGAGCGGAAGGCGTGAGGGCTGTGGGTCGGCGGGAAAGGGGCGGGCGGTTTGGGAGTATGAAGAGGGGGTGGGGGTTGGGGGAGGCGTCGGGTTTAGAGTTCACCTCCGAGCGACAGGCCGTAGATTTGACGGGGGGAGCGTGTTTAAACCTGAGAATGGATTACACGTCCATAACTCCGTAATCCCGCCTGCAAATAAACGATATATAACCCAACTCTCTCACGAGAGGCACTTAGGGAGGGGATCGTAGCTGTCGTTTTGTCTGGAGGCTTCGAGGGTGCGATAGGCGCGCGTTAGCTCTGTGGCGGTGGAGGCACGGGTCCCAATCTCGACTCTGCACTGGTGGAAAGAGAGCAGGGATGTTGAGTGTTGTATGGTGTGGTGGGCAATTAGCGGGACTGGATGAGAGGAGGGGTCACGCGGCAGGCAGGAGAAACACAGTAACTTCTGGGACACCTCGGGAAACTCTGGTAGTTACGCCACGCAGAGACGGAGTGAGCAGCCTCTGACAACTCAGAGAGTAACGTTGGCGTGAATGTCCTAATCGCTGTGCTGCAGCTGAAGCACTGGCACCCCCATGTGACAAGGGCGATCATGCTGAGGCGGCCGTTCTTAGCTTCTGAGAGGATAGCTCCTGTTGAGAGCTGGTGGCGGGTGTAAGATGCGGGACTAGGCTGGGTTAGGCTGGCCGTGTGATTACGGTCTGGGATTGTGTCCAAACTGCGTGTTGACGTCTTCGAAGTGCTAGAAGTTCTATTAGGTCATGCAGCGTGCGTGTGCACTTCCATGGCGCCGGGACTGAACGGTTAGCTAGAGTGGTCAACTGGGGTTAGGCCTGGACTGACGTTTAGGACAGGGGTTTTGTGCAAAAACGGAAACCGATAAGTGGGGGTTAGTCGGCTGTGGCTCTGGGCGTATAACTCCGCTGAGTTTGTTTATTATAGAGCTGGGCTGAGGTATAAGTTTCTAGCTGGGTTAAAATTCGGGACTGGATGTAAGGTTTTGCGGATGAGCTAAAGCGTTGTGGGTACTTGTGACGTTAAACTGGCCTTAGATCTGGGCTGGATTTAGAGATGCGGCTCTGAGTGAATGCTAGGCCTTGTTTAAACTGGACGTTAAGGATTGGGTATTATTGAAATTGGGTAAACTGCGTGTAGGATGGGCTTTACAAACTGGCGTTAGGTATAGGTTAGTCGAATATGGTGTGTGGGTTGTTTACACTGGAGCGTTAGTCACTTGGGGCCTAGGCTGGTGCTGTGTAAAGCTGGCTGAATGTGTACATGTCAGGATCGTTAATACTAATCGCTTTGGTTTATAATCCCACTGTCACCCTTCTTGGTCTCTAACTCAATTCCAGACCTGGAACGAACATTTCAACAATCATGACAGCCACCAAAACAATCGGGGACGAAAACCACAACGGATGTTTAAGACTACTCTTCCAAGATGTGGTCAAATTTTGAACATGCGAGTGGAATGGAATGGAATGTGTAATTCAAATGGTCGGAAGCTCGACGTGGAGTAGCACATGATCCTCTTCAGTGTAGGGAAGTGAAATGGATAGTTCCTTGATTCTCTCCCATCCTTCTTGTGCTGCCTATAGTCCGAGTCAGATGATTCGAGCGAGCACATCACTTTAGCTGAGCTACAATTCGCCCCCAATCAGACAGCATTGGTGGATCGACTCACCAGATTATCCGTTGTCAGCCGCCCCCGCCCCCCTCGCCCTATCCTATGCCGTTCTTACCTCTTCCCCTTTAAAGGCACGTAATTCGCAGCGATTTTTATGCGGGCGAGTACTGACTGAATGAAAAGTTTGACGCCGGGGAGGGTTGCGCGGCCAGACCTCCTCCACTCTCCCAAATCAATGCTCTATACTCACAGGACAATGCCCACACTCAAAACACGATCTGGCTTCCCCGCAATTAGCCCAGAGTGTATATATCAGTTGCGTGAGGTAATGGTAGGTGTTCACCACAGGAAATCTGGTATGGGGGAGTACATGTTAGCCCCAATCCAAAACCTAAAGTTCCCCTTGAATCATTGGCTGCAGAGCGACGCTTTTCCCCTCCCTTCTAACCTGCAACTGGCAGCTCAAGACTCAGAGAGATTGAACTCTGTTATTTAAACCGCAGTGTTGAGGGAGTACATAAGAAGGCACCACTGGCGCTCACCGGAGAGCTGCCGGAAAACTAACCCAACAGCCTGCTCGACGTCGTCACCACTAGGAGCATTCGCAACCAACTCTGACCCTGGCACAATGAAGAATGGAGACTACATGCGTTCACAGTGGAAGTGCCTAAAAGCACTTTAACCCCTATGAGTTTTAGCAGAGGAGTCGATATGTAGCTATGTCTAGTATACGACTCGTCCTCATACCGGAGGCGGGTTTCACTAGAGTAGAGGACCAGCGGGCAGAACTGTGTGCAGGATGACAATCTACGAGACACAATCCAGAGGATGATGAGTACGGATTTGTGCGATATATTTCTGACTAGGATTGTAAGCCGTAAGCAAACTTTGCCATGCCACTCAGATATGTGTGTGAAAGTGGTGCGAGTTGTAGTGAAGTGTTGACTTATAATGTAGGACACCGTGGTGATAGCTACTTGTAGAAGGTATAGAGGAGTTGCATGTCACTGCGTTTTTGGAGATACGTATTTTTTGAGGAGCTGTATGCATGGAATAACTTGTTGTCCATTGCTGGTGTTGTGGCGTTGGTTTGTGGTTCTCGCTTATCGCGACAATGAATTGTGGTGATGTGGAATGTAGTTGTTGTGGGCGAGTGTAGTGAATGATTTAGTGTTGATATG
>BROE01000017.1:5574992-5595879 GCA_036571765.1 Plecoglossus altivelis | reverse complement strand
AGACCCAGCCTAGCCCTGAGACAGCCCTGAGACCCAGCCTAGCCCTGAGACAGCCCTGAGACAGCCCTGAGACCCAGCCTAGCCCTGAGACAGCCCAGAGGCCCAGCCTAGACCTGAGCCTTTGCTCCAGAGACCCAGCCCAGAGACCCAGCCCAGAGACCCAGCCTAGAGACCCAGCCCTGAGACAGCCCTGAGACCCAGCCCAGAGACAGCCCTGAGACCCAGCCCTGAGACCCAGCCCAGAGACCCAGCCCAGAGACAGCCCTGAGACCCAGCCCAGAGACAGCCCAGAGACCCAGCCTAGAGACCCAGCCCTGAGACAGCCCTGAGACCCAGCCCTGAGACCCAGCCCAGAGACAGCCCTGAGACCCAGCCTAGCCATGAGACAGCCCAGAGACCCAGCCTAGCCATGAGACAGCCCAGAGACCCAGCCTAGCCATGAGACAGCCCAGAGACCCAGCCTAGCCATGAGACAGCCCAGAGACCCAGCCTAGACCTGGGCCTTTGCTCCAGAGACCCAACCCAGAGATCCAGCCTAGAGACCCAGCCCAGAGACCCAGCCCAGACCCAGCCCAGAGACCCAGCCCAGAGACCCAGCCCAGAGACCCAGCCCAGAGTCCCAGCCCAGAGACCCAGCCCAGAGACTCAGCCCAGAGACCCAGCCCAGAGACCCAGCCCAGAGACCCAGCCCAGAGTCCCAGCCCAGAGACCCAGCCCAGAAGACCCCAGCCAGAGACCTCCCAGCCCAGAGCTCAGCCCAGCCCAGAGACCCAGCCCAGAGACCCAGCCCAGAAAGCCAGACTGCGCCCACTCAAATACAGCCTCAGACGACCACAGACCAGACAGACAGAACCCTAAGCACGTCGCCCGAAATTAACTTTGCAGCGTTGCTGTTGGTTTTGCTCTGAAACAATCAGGCGTGGAACAAAACAGCTCTCATGGGCGGTTGGGCACCAGACGTGGATGAACGTTTTCATTGGCTACTCTGCCCTGATGGGCTTCTCTCGTGTGTGTGTGTGTGTGTTTCTGTTCGGCCACTGGTCTTAGAATCATGACTCACGGCCTGCTTAACAACGTGACCTATCGTGTCACATGATCGCCTACGGGGGTTTCCCATTGGTTATCAGAAGTGTTTGGGAAGATGACCTCGCCCCAGGCAGGCATCCCTGTCATCCCAGACCAGGACGCACAGCTGGATGATAAGCACCCAATCAGGAGCAGCCTTGGTGTGATAAGCATCCAATCAAGCGGATTCTTGAGAGTCGGTGGCTGCATTCCGGAGGCAGATCTGACGCAACCTGTCTCCAGGCTGCAGACACGAGAGAGAGAGAGACAGAAAGAGAGGGAGGGAGAGAGAAGACAGAATGGAGAGGGAGGCGGAGAGAGACAGGAAAGAGGGAGGGAGAGAGAAGAGACAGGAAAGAGAGGAGAGGCAGGAGAGCGAGAGACAGGAACGAGAGGAGGGAGAGGAAGACAGGAACGCAGAGGGAGGGAGAGAGAGGACGAGGAATAGAGGGAGGGAGAAGAGAGCACGACCGGAAGGAGAGGGAGAGAGAGAGACAGGAAGAGAGGGAGGGAGAGAGAGACAGGAAGAGAGGGAGAGAGAGAGAGACAGGAATAGAGGGAGGGAGAGAGAGGTAGAAACATTGAGCTCAGATTTAGGACCTCCAGTCATATCTAAACAGTGCAGGGGTGTAAGAGGAGAAAGTAAAGTGTGTCTGGCTGTAGGACCAGGACCAGTACCAAGACCAGGACAGTCATGTATAGTATATACATGATATACAGTATATATATATATAATACATATATAGATATAGATATATACATATACACATACTAACGTCGACACAGTTCTGATCAAACGCTCGACCAGACAACATACTGACTCTTCGTCCTCTGGAAGTCCTTGTCTGTCTGTCTGTCTGTACTGTCTCTGTCGTCTGTCGTCTCTGCTGTCCATCTCTGTCCTGTCTGTCTGTCGCTGTCTGTCTGTCCCTGTTTTTTTCTGGTTCTGCCATATCTGTCTGTCTGTTTGTATGTGTCTGTTTGTCTGTGTCTGTCTGTCTGTCTCTCTGTCTGCATGCCTGTCTGTCTGTCTGCACGTCTGTCTCTCTCTCTCTGCATGCCTGTCTTTCTGTCTGTTTTCCCCTCCATGTCATTAAAGCCAACTATCCCTTTCAGCCCTCTCTAGGTAGGGCCAAGAGAGCCTCACATCTGGGGCACACTGCTTGGTTTTATTTGGTGGCAAGAGAGAGAGGGCGAGAGAGAGAAGGGGGTTTGGGTATGAATGGACAGACTTGGCCTTTTACTACCTGTTTCTACCATTATGAGGTTGTGAGGCAATTAGGTCAGCAAACAGAATAACCCGAACAGACAGACAGTCAGTCAGTCAGCCAGTCACCACCCTGGTATAAAACGCACAGTGGTAAACGCAGCATTGCTCGATCGAGACGCACTTCATACGATATCGCACAGTTAGCAAACGGCAACCAGTTCCATCTCCCCCCACACTCCCAGGATCGGACCTGTCTGTAGATATTTGGTGTGGCAGAGTAGTTCTCTCTGCACCCACCTGCACCACCCCCCCGCCCCCCTCCGCCCCTCTCCGCCCCCAACAGTAGTTTTCTGACATAGAGCAGCGCCACTCTTTAAAAACAAATGCTATGAAAGCATTAGTGCCAGCCCCTTAGGTGGTCTGGGAGCCCGGTGTGTGTGAGCGCAGGCTAGCGTGTGTGCATGTTTGTGTGTACTCTGGATATGGACAGGTGGATGTTTGTGTGTGAGTGTGTGTGTGCGTGTGTGAGTGTGTGTGTGTGTGAGTGTGTGTGTGTGTGAGTGTGTGTGAGTGTGTGTGTTTATGTGTGAGTGTGTGTGTGTGTGAGTGTGTGTGTGTGTGTGAGTGTGCGTGCGTGAGTGTGTGTGTGTGTGTGAGTGTGTGTGAGTGTGTGTGTGTGTGTGGGTGTGTGTGTGTGAGTGTGTTGGTGTATGTGTGTTGGTGTACGCTCTGGGAAAATATTGAACAGGGGATGGTGGTGTAAGCTTCTGTTTAGATCGGCGCCCAACATACACACTGCCTTCCCACCACCACAACTCCCAGAGCCTCTTCACACAAAGCCAGCAGAAGCCAGGAGGAGGAGAAGTCTGACAGGAGAGAAGCCCAACCAGCCAGTCAGCCAGGAAAACCAGCCAGCCAGGAAAACCAACCAGCCAGGAAAACCAGCCAGCAAACAAGAGAACCAGCCAGTGAACTAGCAAACCAGCCAGAAAACCAGCCAGCAAGCCAGAAAACCAGATAACCAGACAGACAGCAAGCCAACTGGCCAGACAGTACACAACCAGCCATCCAGTACACAACCAGCCATCCAGTACACCATCAGCCAGACAGACAACAAACCAGCATCTCCACTGGAACCCCACTGCATTCCAACCAGCCTGACCTTATCTTTATTGGTGAGGGGTGTAGGGCGAGGAGGGGTGTGGGGCGAGGAGAGGTGTAGGGTAAGGAGGAGGGGTGTGGGGCGAGGAGGAGGGGTATAGGGTGTGGTGTCGGGGCTGTTACCCGAACTGAGATGGTTGTGAAGATGGTCCCATAGTCTCTCAATGAATCACATCAAAACAACATGATGGGTCAGCTTGAGAACATAGACATCAGTACTTGTATCTTAGATTAGGGATTTTCTGTGGGGATGAACTGTACATCAGTGAAGGACAGGTTGAAGGAGAGAAGGGGGCTAGACATGGAGGGAGATAGAGAGAGAGGGAGAGGGAGAGGGGGAGAGAGAGAGGAGAGAGAGAGAGAGAGAGAGAGAGGGAGAGAGGGAGAGAGAAGGAAGGACACCATGGCAACGCGGCCAGACACTCCTGTCATTAAGGACAAGGGGACGATTGCGTCCATAAACGTTTGGTGTGCTGGTGTCCAAACCTTGCATGTGAGAGATACAATGAAGAGCAACACAATCATGAGCAACACAATCATGAGCAACACAATCAAAACCCACAAAGCAGGACAGGGATATTTCCAAGAATGTCGTGTTTTGTTTTGTTTTTTTCTTTCTTCTTCCTAGAGTAGCCAGCTACCCTACAGAGCATGGCGAGCGCTGAATCAGGGGAATATTTGTTTAAATATGTGAAGTCTAAAGTAAGCACTATGAAGAGGGGGGAAGCTGCTCCATTGAAAAATCTACATGATGACACAAACAATTACGAGGAGAATTCATAACATGTCCAAGATGGCTCCTTATGACCTATTTTGGATGTTTCCCCAGGCCAAGCTGGAAGCCAGAGAGAGCAAGGAGAGAAATGGGAGAGGCGGAAGAAGGTGGGGGAGAGGAATTAGGAGAGGCGGGGGAAGAGAGGGGGAGTTGGGCAGAGGTACAGAAAAGGGAGGAGGGAGAGCCAAACAGGGGAGAGAGAGAGGAGGAAGAGAGGATAGGAGAGAGAGAGAGAGGACAGGATAGAGGGAGAGAGGGCAGGATAGGAGAGAGAGTGTGTGTGAGAGAGAGACAGAGAGAGAGAGAATAGGAGAGAGAAGGGGGGATTGAAGGGGGGGGGGTGATTGCTTATTCTCTTGGGCTACAAACCAAGGTTCCAATCCACCTATGTCACATGGTTGCTCAGAAGCTTAAGATGAGGTCGCGCTCACTCAACTGATACAAAACAAAGAAATAAGACGTCTTAAACCACTATTAACACTGATTCATTTCATCTGTCAAAGAAATATCACAGAGACAGGCCTAGCAAGAGCTGTGGGGAAAATATGACCAGTATTGTATTTCATTACTGTGTAATGGACGTGGTAATCGAAAGTGTCAGGTTTTCGTTTCAAGAGTCTGCATGCTTTGCGTCCATGATGACGTTTCCACGGAGAGAGTGAACGAGCCGAGGGTTTTAAATCCTTCGTGTCTTATTTTAAAGTGTAATAATTCTTAAATGAAGCCTGTATTGAAGGGATAACATGATCCTCTTAATACACATCAACCGCCTCACACGTTTCCTAAAAATGTAAGGCTTTATAGCTTGGTATGAATGAAGGCCGGCTGGACGCAGATACGACATCCTGGCTGGTAACTAGCGTGCTTCTTTTCGTAAAGTTTCATAAAGTTAATTAACTTTGCCGATACAACATTGCGGCGCATAGGCTACCACTTTAAAGTATTAAATGAACAAAAATTATACTTTTTTGCCTTATATTACGAAATACTTTAACAGTGCACGTTTTTACACAGCGTACTTAACTGAAAAGGCCACCATTTCCCAACAGCCGTAGAATACCGGACAACAAGCATTTATCAATAACGGACATAATGTTGTGACTGATGGTTTTTCGTGACCGTTGGCATTAACACGGGAGACGTTAAAATATGCACCCAGCTACTCTTATATAAACAGTGGTCTTGCACGAGAGCTTTTATGGAATATATATGTTCAACCGGAACGTGACACCTCTTGATTTATGATATATTTAGATAAGCCACGCAGTAAATGGTTTCTAAATAGCGTCAAGGTCATGTAATGTGATGGGATAATGTTTTGGGGCTGATACAGATAAGGTGCAAGGGGGTGAAGCGATGCGGAATGCTACTTGAGTGAGCTGTGGAGAATTAACAATAGCGCGAGCGAGAAGAGATAACCCGCGCGTTCCTTCCAGTCGCCTCGCGAGGTATCTCACCTTCTACTTGTGAAGTGTAGCAAGTGCAGAATTGAAATAAATTACCATGAATAAATATTATAAACCATAGAAGTATTTACGCTTTAAACTAGCAGGCCTGAATTATGGTACAAACCTAATTCGATTTCTTTCAAATGCTTTTACATATAACAATATTTGGGTTATTTTAAATATTTTAAAGCATACCTGACGTACTTTTTTTTAACAAAGTTTTTATAGTAAAATGTGTAACCAATGTTTTTACAAGCCAACGTGGTGTAAAACTTTAAGTTGGAATTTTGTTTAAGATAAATTTATTTTCATTTTCAGAAGAATATGATCCATCAAAAAGAAATATATGATCTATTCTGGCCACCATGAAGACTTGTACTGAATTGTTTTAGGCCCTACGCTAAACTGTGTGAAACCTATTTAACCTTTCACAAATGTCAACAAGATTTTTATTTATTTATTATATGGATAAGGACTGCTAGATACAAAAATGATTTACGATTACGTTACGAGTTTACGTTGTTATTGAACGGGAGAACTTAATTTCCTTTTTACAGGAGTTACTAAATATGTACTCAGAACTAAAACAATACATTTGCATGCTATGTGATTGAAAAAACTAATACAAGCTATAAAATAATTACAAACTGACGCGTTAAGCTCGTGCGTAAAATTAAGACATTATTCAAAATAACTTGGCCCGTTGCAAATGTTTTTTTTATTCAGAAATAGAAGGAATGGGAGAACTCAAATAAAATACCATTCTTTTTTTCCATAACTTTGATAAATGAGTTGTGAAATTAATCTGTTTGTTCGGTCTCCAAATACCGCGCCCTACATCGCCCATTAGAAGCATCGCTTTGATTGTGGGACCACGGCTCACGCGTCATGTTATTGTAGACTCATCACGTCACAACTCTCCCAACTCTCCTCCCCGACCTGTTGCTCTCGAGCCCCATTGGTCAGCGCGTGTCTCAGCTTCCTTCGAAATCATATAAACCTGGGCCCTCGCTCGTTCCATGGGGTCAAATTTCTTGCGCAAAGTAGAGCATTCCTTATTCATGTATGAATAACAAAACTGCTTTCCAAAAGACGAAGACTCAGGGCTGGATGTATTTTTTCGATTCAATCTAACTATCCCCTATTTCACCCACCACAATGATCGCGAGAGCCGCTTGCCAAACTTGACATGCACACATTGTGGAAAGAATTTTATCATCCGATTTGTACGTTTGTTGGCAGCTCGCAGGTAAATGTGTTAACGTTTGTTTTCATCCGCAAGTGAGTGGCCTCGGTTCCCCTTCAGCATCCTTCGTGCGAGGTACTCCTCACTCCCCGGATAGCGGCTCCAACCCTGGGCAGAGGTGACCCTGCGTTAAGGCAACCAACTGACAAGGGAACGGCGGATAACCTGTCGGTTTTAATCATGAACCTCATTGGGAGTTACCAGCATCACCACCTGATGCATGATACGTTTCCCTTCGTCCAGAGGTGTCATCAAGAAAACCCGTACTTCCAGAGCTGGGTGGTGAACCACGGTGAGGTACCTCCAGACTTTCAGATCCAGACGCCCTACTCATCCGAGTTTGGGGCTCCTGGCCCGGCGCACGACAGCCAGCTGGACGGCCTCTCGGCGCGGATGGGGAAGAGGAGAGCAGCGGGGCCGAAGAAAGAGCGACGGCGGACGGAGAGCATCAACACCGCTTTCGCTGAGTTGAGAGAGTGTATTCCAAACGTACCAGCGGACACAAAACTATCTAAAATCAAAACTTTACGACTGGCCACAAGTTACATTGCCTATCTTATGGACGTGCTGGCTAAAGATACGGGAGAAACGGAAGGATTCAAGGCCGAGATCAAGAAATATGACAACCGAGATTTAAAAAGGAAAAGGGAGATGGTATGTTATGCTTGATGTTGTCTTACTAATTGGTGCAACGTGTTTTGTGTTATCTAACCTATCACTAATATTAATTTAGCCAATACACACATTCTTGTTTTAACGTTTTATAACATAGTCCTACACATGTGTTATTTTAAAGTCATCTTGCAAAATCAGCGAATCATATATTTTTGTACAATGTATACCATTTGACACATATAGATTGTATATTAAAATTAATTGTGATCAAACGCAGACTATATTTTTTTAAACATTTATTTGACACTGCTAATAATAGCAACATATAGAAAAATAAGTCATTGACATTTTAATCTGTTTCAAAATAAAAATGTCATGATGTTGACGGCATCAAGTCTACAGTTCTCTAAACCGTAACCCAAGATGCGTAGAAACGAATTCTTGACGATAACCATATATCAAAAACAAGAATTATTATTTATTTTTATTGCCAATTTTAAAATTCTATATTTGTGTGTTTTTCTCTCCACAGAACGAAGGCCTACAGGAGTCGTTAGGAAACGAGAAAAAGATTAAAGGGCGGACAGGCTGGCCTCAGCAAGTGTGGGCTCTGGAACTGAACCAGTGAAGCCCAACATCACTGAAAATCCACTCATAGACTCGGTATTCAAGCACTCGCTGCAAGGAATACAACCACTTGCCACACACACACACACACACACACACACACACACACACACACACACACACACACACACACACACACACACACAGAGACATACAAACATACATACATACACACACACACACACACACACACACACACACACACACACACACACACACACACACACACACACACACACACAGACAGACAGACAGACAGAGACAGACAGACAGACACACACACACCTTTACGTGCAATGTTGAAACACAGCGGACGAGAGAGAGTAAACTTATGCCTACATGAACATTCATGTTAAGAGATTTAATTAATTTTATGACATAGCTTGTAAGAACTTGTTGTAGGACGTCATGTTCACGAACTGACAACAACATCTTGTGGTGTTTCTTTAGCCAACAGTGCTATTCAGCACCATTTAAACGCCATGTAAGGCATGCATTATAGACTATTGTGGTCGCCTATGTCTTGCTTAGAAAATGTGTTGAATCTACCTCAAATTAACGTTGCTGTTCGATTGAAGTAGTACATGAATTTATTATATATTGAGACATGATCTATTATATGAAAATTAAACACATTTCACTACCAAAAGAGTGTACTTTCAAAAGATTAAATTAACAGGCCTAATATGGCAAACTTTTTTCCCATCGATTTATTATTGGTGGAAATTGTGTCCTCGGTGAACACTGTTTAAATGAACTTAATGCCTGAATAAATTAATGACTTATTTCATCACAATTCTCTATAAAGTCGCATATTAAACAGATGAGGTCGATCTTTAGTATTGTTATTTACAAAACGTTTTTCTGTTTCCCAAACTTAGCTTAAGTTTATACTAAATACCTTGCAGAATTTAAAACCTTCACACCCATTCAGTTATTTTGTCCATGCTATCAAAAGGTAAAATATATGAACGTTTTATGCAATGGGCCTATATAGACTTGATTTATAGATCATACATCCTTATTATATATGTATGAATAATAGCCACATAGGGTCGATATGGATCGTAAGAAAAACATGTGGAATATTTAGATATATTTTAGGACGACGCGCGGTTTCGTTTGAGAAAAAATGCCGCAATTTTCATACAAAAGTCCGAGATTGGAGACGAAATATAAATGATTCTGATTAGTAACTAGATACATGTAGGCCTCTCGCGCGTCCTGTAGCCAGGTTATGTATCTCCGTGTCTGACAACCCGTTAGCCACAAATTTGTCAAATTGTGTGCCTTTTAGTGCTTCGAAAGACTACAACTGCCAACAACAGTCAACAATTAACAACATATTTCAGAAAAGTAAATTTCACCATCCCAAATTGGTGTCAGAAATCCTTTTCTACGCTGTTAACAGTCAAAATAGGCAACTCTGAGAAATGCCATCTCACGTTCACTTACCTCAGAGAGCGCGTGTAGCGTGTTGATTTAAAACAGAACTCGTGTAATTAAGCCTCAAACATATCTGACTGGTGCTTCATCACTTTCTTCCGTCTGAAATAGGTGAGACTTTTTGAAACAACCAGCGCTCAAAAGTACAGGAGCTTGAAATAATTCGTTGGTGGATGGTTTGTTTAAAACAATTGAATCCGAGACTACATCTTCTCTAATAAACGGTCACATTTGCGGAATTGGTGCCACCTAGCGGCACCAGTCAGTCACTACAGCTCTTGATCTAACTAAGTTTGATGTGACCGTTTTTAGCCCGGTGGGTTACAACTTAACGGTCAAAAAGAACGACAAGACAAGGTTGAGGAATCCTCAAAACAATAAAACCCTCAGCAACGTCTTTACAATGTACAATATGTTTATTGATAAGAGCAATAAGCAGCCATTTTTAAATATGTGTATGTCATCTATTACAACAGTTAGATTAACGCAGCACAGCCAATATGTTAAAAGGAGAACAGAAACAGAAATGATATACATGGCGCTAAGAAAGCTAGAAGCGAAACACAAAAGACTATCTGACATGGTAAAAATATACCGTTAGGTAGGAACGATGGGCGGAGACTTTCAACACAAGCCTTAAAGATTAAGGCAAGACGGGTACAATTGAAAAGGACACACTAAAGACCGCCATTATCATAAACGTAGGACGTAAAGCACAGACGATCTGTCCCGCATGACAGCACGACCGATGGCCAACATTCGGTAACCTTCTGAAACGACTCGAAATAATTTAGTATGTTAAATTACGGGATTCTGTTTGAAAGCTAAAACATGACAGTAATTCTTAATTTGCTTCTTTTATTTTTTTGCCACAGGTCTGTCCGTGTCGGGCTTTGCGTGACACGTCCCGAGTGAAACGAAATAATTAGTAAACAAAGACCCTCCCGAAAATGACACAGTTAAACACAAACCAGGTTCAACTGGTGGGTTTAGAATATGACCTTAGGTGCAGTTTATCTACGATTCACGTGTCGACCAGACGACCATTATTCCAATCCTGCCAGAATATACATTCTCAAAAACAATTGCTGACAACTGACATGATTCCTTAGGAGTATAAACCGATCTGCAAATAAAAACAAACGACATTTAAGCACGAAACAGGTTAAATACAGCCACAAAGTACTAGTGTCCAATGACTAAACAACTCGTGTTGAGAGAAAAGACTTAGATCATCTAATGTTAGTGCCGCCCATGAGCAATTCCTACGAGAAAACGGCTTAAATATGGTGCTTTCAGTCTGTTGTTTAACTCTCCGTAGACATGACATCTATTTAAAAACGAGTCTCGAATGCTGAAATCATAATATAAACAAGATGTAAAGGACACAGGAGGGTGTTCCCAGTGATCAGGTGTTAAGGACAAGCTAGCTGTGGGCCAGCGTGTCTCGGACAACCGGCCAATGAGCAAGGCCAGGGAGGCGGCTGGATCAGACCAGTCACGAGACAGCGTGAGAGTCTGTGCGGAAGTAGAGACAAAGACATGACCAGAAAGAGGGGCGTGAGCGTGTGTGAGCGTGTGCGAAAGAATCATCATCCTTATTCTGTAACGTCTTCATTCAGTTGGATAAGAGGATGAGGCGGAGGGCACTGTGCTGGACTTCATCAAAATGTACAAATCTTCCCTGCTTCAACAATCCTCATTCCATTCAACAAACGACAACAAAATCTCTCTCTCCGTCTCTCTCTCTCTCCGTCTCTCCCACTCTCTCCATCTCTCTCACAGACACATTCTGGTTTGGCACAAGCATTCCTCTACGTTGATAACAGTCTAACCGAAAGGGAGAGGAAACAAAACAAAAACAAACATCCCTAAACCCGCTAACATCTTTAAGGCAGTTCTCCATCGTACAACACATCATCTCCCAGACCGCTCGCACACTCGCCGACTGTACACAGCGACATGTTCACACAGCCGCACCGAAAACCACGGCGACCAGGAAGCTGGCTCTCTGTCCCGCCGCGTATCCGCGGCGACCGCGTGGGGTCAGGGGAGAGGGGGTGGAAGGGGGCGAGCGTGTCGGAGCTGGGGGGGACGTCTAGTCGAGCTGTTTGCTGCCGTCTGCCTTCTGGTCTAGCCTGCTCTTGTTGCTCTTCACCATGTAGATGAAGTAGGTCAAGGTCTCCTTCTCGTTCACCGGAATGTTCCGGAAGTGGCGGCTGACCGTCTAAAGGGGGGGAGATGGAAAACTTTCAGTAAACATTGAGGAGCAGTACATCACGATGACAGGGTGTAGAAAGGGTAGGTATACACACACACACACACACACACACAACCTGCTCTGGGCTATCTGCTACACTCACTATGTCATATTTGTCTGTGGCTGTAGAGAAGATAAATAATAAAAGTCTGCTTTGTGACACATGTAAAACGTATACAAGCCTGAGATGAACAGGATTATACAGTGTCTGGAATACACAGCCTGGTGTGTTTGCTGCCTCCAGATCACAAGGAAGCACGCCAGCCAGACAGAACGAGGAGGCAGGGAGGATCAACAAAGGTTTAACATGTCAAATCTAGTCCACGATTCCACCTTGTATATAACAAACTGCTAACACACCGCCGCGCTGAGGTAATCCTGATGGGGGGAGGGGGGGGGGTACTAAAATGAAGGTTATGAGATGGATTAGGGGAGACTGAACACAAATTCGGGAGACAAGTTAGGAGGCATTCAATTTCATGTAAACATGGGCTGGACAGAGGATTCTTGATTTGTACTAACAAACAAGAAAGGGTGCATTTGATTTATGCTTTAAACTCGCAGGAAGAGGGAAGGGGGGGGGCGCATTTAATTTACACGCACACAAACATGGAAAGTGTGCTTGATTTATACTAACAACCGGAGAGCGAGTTTGATTTATGGTATGAATTGCGCGGAGGTGTGGGGCGGCCCCCCCCCCTGGGTGGAGTTACATATCCTCCAGGTAGTGACCCAGCTCAGCTCCGGGGCTGACAGCCCCACCGGCCGTGGCCCCGCCCCCGCCCGCCAGCAGGCCTGTAATTGGTTGGAGCTGTTGACTGGTGCCTTTATTAACGACGTGTAACTCTCATTACTGGGGGTCGGGGGGCCTCTAAGCTGTCTGGGGAAACATTCAACTTATAACCCAGCTTCCTCCCCCTCCTCTCCAGGCCCCCCTCCCCGGCCCCCCCCTCCGGAACAGCAACATAGAGGCAGATTTGTAAGGACAGCGGTTGCAGCCAGCTGCATGCTTCCACTAGATTCACCTGTCCAGTTCACCAACCTTCCTAACAATCTCTCCATGACCAATTAGGGAGCCATTTTGCTCCCACACCTCATATATCACAGAGACTGAACGGCGTACCTCCCCCCCTCCCCCCTCCCCATGACAGACGTGGCGTTGGGGAGCACGGCCTGGGCCCCTAATGAAGTCCCTGGGAAGAAGACTTAGCCTAACCGGAACTGTGACTTGATCTCCATTCCAGCAGGTTTGTAAAGCAGCGGTTTAGAAGCAGGGTAACTTAGAGCTGCTGTTCCTGACTACGGGGGCCAGCTTTGTAGTGGGGAAGTCAGGTGAGCTGGAGCGCCTAGCGTAGCTCCGTACCTCATCACGCTGGCGTTAGGATTCAGGTTTCAGAAACAAAGGCAGGCTTGTTATCGTAAGCCTGTTGATGCTACTAAAACAGCCTGGCATTAAACTACAAGCAGTAAGCTCATTAGAATATGACAGAACATTTTCCATTTCACCCCCCCCCCTCCGTTTTTATTATTCCTCTAACTCTTTGATTGGGTTAGAGTTGATCCAATTCGATTTTTTCTCCCCTCCCCTCACAACCAATAGCAATGAGAAAATCGCTTGTATCTGGGAAAACAACGTCACCAACAGCGAGCAGCAGACTGACCTACTGCTAAGGCATTGTGACACACACTGAGCGAGGAATGTTCTAGACTGGTGTATCTACTGTACCCAACCCCCTCCTCCCAACACCTAGGTACTAGTGACAGTGTGACAGGTGACAGTGTGAGGAAGAGCTTACCTCAGCCAGCTGAGCCTTGTTGAGTCCAGGCCTGGTCTGGAGTTTGTAGTGCCTCTTGTAGCGTCTCAACGTGTTCACCTGCAGCTGGAACAGGTCCACCTGAAACCATGACAACAACAACCATGACAACGCGGCCTCGCTTGACATCCAAGTGGCCTTCCACTCAGCCCTTTGTCAGACATCCTTTTCCTCAGCTCAGTGGATGATGAAGCCCCATGAAAGTACTTTGACAAACCAACACTGCAAAGTCATCGGAGCACTTGGCTGTGAATGTCGTCTTCGTATCTATATTCTGTGTTCATACGAAGTCTTTGCACGCTCACTATAACTCATTGCGACTGGTTTAGTGCGCTAGGGGATGGTGATGCTATAGACACGTGATTTAAAGGAGCACAATGGTCTCTTTTTCCCTCATCTCACTTCCCCCTCTCCTTCATGACACGGCCTGACATGATTACACTTTCTCCTGTTTACATTTCCCATCCCCCTCTACCCCCCATCCTCCTCCATCTTCCCTCTCTCTCCCACCCCCCTCTCTCTCTCCCATCCTCCTCCCCCTCCATCTTCCCTCTCTTTCCCACCCCCCCCCCTCTCTCCATCCTCCTCCATTTCCTCTCTCCCACCCCCTCTTCCCATCCTCCTCCCCTGCCTCTCTCATCCTCCCCCCCTCCATCTTTCCTCCCCCCCCCCCTCTCTCATCCTCCCCCTCCATCTTTCCTTCCCCCCCCTCTCCCATCCATCTTCCCACTTCCTCCCACCACCCTCTTCTCTCTCCCATCCTCCTCTCTCTCCCATCCTCCTCCCCCTCAATCTTCCCCCTTCCCCTCCCTTACCTCAGGTACTTCCACATCATGGTCTGGAGACTCTCCCCCATCGTCGCTGGTCTTCCTCTTCCTCTTGTTGCGAACGCTCTGGATGAAGTTCTTGTGGAAGTCGCAGATGTAAAGATGGCGTACCTAAGCAGGACAGGGTCCCATAGAGAGATCAGCATTGAGAACATGCATCTAACAAAACATGACCAACATTAAGAAAACTGTTGTTCTAGTATCATCAAACTTAATGGTTTAACCTCCAGAATACACGTGATAAAATATGGTGAATATAGACATTCGAACAAAGTGTGTTATCTTGTGACTTCCTATTCAAACGCAGTCATGGTCCAAGACATGCACTCACCACGTGGACGGAGCAACTACCGGTCAAAACTAAAACTTTACATTTATGTGCGGAAGCTTCATACATCTCTTCACTAAAATCTATATTTACACACATATACGGCGTAGATGTTCTGTTATATGATCATGTTTTTTTATTTTATATTAAAAAGCATGATACCATTATGTACTTTGCCTGAAATTGATAGTCTGTGCTACTTTGTCTCACCAGACAACCATCGCCGGCTTCCTTAGCAACAGCCATTTTACGGTTTAAGGGGGCGTGGAAATGTGTGACTGCTCATTGCGCAGTGAAACAACGACTAGAGCAGCAAAGTAATGGGGGGGGGGAGACACCGCAGAAGTCGCACAATAGTTGGCCAGCTAGCCAAGGAATCTTACCACCAGTTGATGCGAATGTAATCCAACCGGCAGTCTGATGATAATTCGACCATTTCCCAGATTACATTTACAGTAGTAACTTCCTAGTAACATTGCCGTCGAAGCAAATCGCCGAGACTACTGTAGACTAGCTGGCTAGCTAACACTTTGACGTTGTAAAGGTGATCTGTCAGCTGGCTAGCTAACTGTTACGCAAACCACCACTAGCTAAGTAATTGATTTGAGTGATTCAAATACTATTCATGACAATTCCACTTACACTCTTGTCGATGTCCAACTTCAGCTTTTTCTGCGATATGCTCTTCTGGATCCGCTTACTGAACGACGCGTTTCCAGCTGATCGACCGCAACGCTCTCCGTCCTCAATCAGGCAACAGCTTTGACCGTAAAACGGCGGAGCTGGTGGTCCGTCGTGGCTGTCCTCTTCCGTGCTAAATCCATTCATGATGGTCGCTCTGGAGAGATGATGAATTCACCCTGGTAACGTTTCTTCCTTCCGTACACTAACAAAGCCAAGTAGTTAGCTTTAACCCTTTCCAGAACGGGCAAGCTTTGTCTGACGCAAGAAAGCTTTTCTCCTTTCGAATCGGATGAATATGAAAGACTCAGTACATCAAGTCAACGTAGACATGGGTTTTAAAAAATCACTGACCAAACCTTCTTCACCAAGAAGACAAGACGAGACCGCGCAAGGTGGCTGCTAGGCAGCTAGCTATGCTAGCTAGTACGAATAAATTCCTGTGCTGACAACGCAAACCGTTGACTAGCGACCTACTTTCAACGAGACGCGCATGTGACACCTTCAAGCGGTCACAAATCAAACTAAGTCCGATCGCACTTCAACGTTTGCCGAGATTGAAATAACTTTGAAGAAATCACGTATTTCATACAACACCTCAACAATCGCGGCACTCTTTCAGAACAGCTTGTACAACGGAACGGTCCCGTTCCTGCAGCGGAAGTTTAACTCTCGCATCGCCATTGGTCAGGACTCAACGAAGGCGTGCCTCTAACCGTTGGAACCCGTATCCGATTGGTCGAAGTAAATGTCAACAGTTCCGTTGGAGCTTCCTGGATCTCTATGCGTATATTGTTTTCTATAAATAAGATCGTTATGTCAACTCAACAGTCTGCTCGAACGACTGGACGGTTCGGTCACGTTTGAAATAAAACCACGTCGAGATGCCATTTTGCAACAATACGGCTCGTTTTGATATCCGTTCAGAACGTTTTGAAATGGATAAGCTTCATGCAAATAATTGTACTGGTTTAACCTCGGAACCCTCCCCCTTTTAAACCGTCAAGCAGTTTCTCATTATTCGGTCTATCCTTGCAGAACTACAAACAGCCACATCGTTTATCCGTATGCAAACAGACCTTGGTGCAGAACTTCTCCCTAGTTGTCGACTTATTCAAATGTAAACCATCATGCACATCTGCTAAAAGTAACGGTGCTTTTTGCAGGCTGAGTTTGTGCCTGAAAGTTACTCCGCATTTGCTAAACACACAGCGTGACAGGAGCGTGACAGTGGAAGTAGGCTAACTGTACCACAATGACACAACTTTTCAAAGTTAGCAAACCATAGCCTTATATTGCCACCAAGGGGAGCCACATAGTCACTATTGACGTATGCGATGTTTAAAAAAAACAACTAAACTAAACATGGAAATATTTTGAATACTGTTAGCCTAATGTTAGCGGAGTTACTTACCTTCATGGAAGTTTCGACCGAATCCCAGTTGCGACTTGATTCGACGTGTCAACCAGCTAATTATTCCGACATGCTAGGCTAGCGATGTAGCAAACTTCTGCACAGAAACAGATGTGGACTGGTGAGATAAAAATAAATAAAGCAATAGAAACCTACAACGTACGTGTCATTGTCCATTTGAAGGCTATAGTTTTCGTAAATGAACGTGTGTTGTCTTTTACGGGGCAACATACGGTTACCGTCAATTCGGTAACTGACGATGGTTAATGACTTATCAATAACCGGCACTCAACTGAATCGAATGAAGATACACGCACACAGATAATTGTTCAAATATAGAAACATTTTTATTTTACAATTTCGGCAAAAAATATCATACAATTCCAGTTTAGTTGTACAGTGTGTTAAATATCTAAATACACTTTTACAGTCATTATGTCAGTAGAAAAAA
Organism: Plecoglossus altivelis; assembly: GCA_036571765.1. Classification (NCBI taxonomy): domain Eukaryota; kingdom Metazoa; phylum Chordata; class Actinopteri; order Osmeriformes; family Plecoglossidae; genus Plecoglossus; species Plecoglossus altivelis. The sequence continues at coordinate 5,578,511 of BROE01000017.1, read as the reverse complement.
ATATTGGATATTTATGAGTTACAAAAATGTACACTTCCCTCGATGTTAAAATTGCACTCATGTACACGTCATAGTGTGAATGACCATCCACGACCTTCACAACCTGGAAACCTTTATTTTAAAAAGTACTTACTGCTGAGCTAAGTGATCAATTTTAACATCAGACCATTCAAATAATTGCACCGTATGAAAAGAAGGTTTATCACCACAATAGGGCATTCTATTTTCAACCTAAAAAAACCCCCATACAAACATAAAAAAATAATAACTTTTACATGTGCAAAGGACAGGGTCCACATCATTGTCTGCAATCGGCCATCATTTAATCGCTGCAGAAACGTCAATTAGCTACGCACTCAATCACCCACCCTGGATTAGAAACCTCAGCCGTTCTCTGCTGAATAGAAACGAGTAGAACAAGGGTGGAAAGCGATTCACAGAACCTTGAGCTCGCCTTTAAGACCATTGAACCATTTTGACCCGCTGCATAAGCAACATATTCATGGAATTTTATAGAAGTGTGTCTTTTTTGAACATTTGTATAAAAGGGATTGCAGCGAATAAATTAGATTTGATCATACAATTGATATGACTATATAATGGATACTCAAATACAAACTTAGAAGTATATAGACGTTTTGCTTTCAGTAAAGACGTCACATCGCCAAAAGAGTCCCTAGTTTTTCATGGGGAGTACAATAATACTTATGGACATGAACAAAAAGCAATTAAAAAGAGAAGACAATCCACAAACTAAAGACTCGTTCTGATGAACTGTTTCTTTCCCCCAAATGCTTTGGTTCTCTGTGAAGGTGACGTCCTCCAATAGACAGGTCTGGTATTGCTATATACGTTTAGCAGACACTTTTTCCCAAAGCAGGGTACAGCTGGAATGTGAACCTTTTGATCTGCACTCAGACGCCAGTCACATCCAAAGGAAGACACGGTCGCTGCACTGTGCGGTCATACTGGAGCTGTTTTTCTCGCCCACTGTGTCTGACGGCCCGCTGAACGCAGGCAGATATTACACGCTAATCATAGAAATACGGTAAAGAATGGAGCATTTCTCCTCCTTGATTTTCTGCAGGGATTTCCACGTGAACCACGTGGTACTATTGATAAAAAGTATCTGCTAAATGAATACGATGTAAAAAGGTGACGTAAAAGACAGTCCTTGGAAAAAGAGGAATTCTCTCCGAGACCAGTTTCACCTTCACAAGGAGCGAGTCTCAATCACCAGTCTCGAAGCTTAGTAAACATACGCGGATCAGACGCAGACTTGATGGGTCGATGCAGGTTGCATTGGAACACAAATCAAGTGGATTAAACCCCCAAAACAACGACAAGAAAACACCGACATGACAAAAGAAGCAAGAAAAACGACACGAAAAACGTCGAGTAAAGAAATGAAACGTAGACGGAGGAGACGGGCGAGACAACACAGTGGCTGTGTTTCAGGGTTTCAGTTGGGAAAGCCTTCAGCTTCATTCCTTGAAGGGAACGGCAGGTGTTTAAACATAAACAGCAATAACAGGACTATAACATCAAGACAAAACATGAAGTGGATCCTTTCAGCTTGCTGAAGTTCAAGGCAGGAAAATACAAACTGGTTATATAGTCTGCTAGCCTGTTCACTACAACAACAAAAAACAAAGGAGTAAAATGACAGTTACATAAATGTTTTTCAAAAAAACATCAACACGTGTTAACCCAGTCCAAACCAGGCCAGGCCAGAGCTTGGGTTAGGCCAGGCCAGAGCTAGGCCAGGCCAGAGCTAGGCCAGACCAGAGCTAGGCCAGACCAGAGTTAGGCCAGGCCAGAGCTAGGCCAGACCAGAGCTAGGCCAGGCCAGAGCTAGGCCAGGCCTGGTTCTTGAACTCTTCTCCTTCCTTCCTCTTCCTACAAGGCACTAAAATTTCATTCAAGTTTTTCATTGCGAGTGCTTTATGCATTTAAACCACCTCATTCCTGTCAGACCAAACCACCCTGGACCAAGCCAGTGTAGAGGGATTACCCCCCCATCCACCTCCCAGCGCGCACATACACACACACACACACACACACACACACACTCACACTCACACATGCTCCCATGTGGATGTGTTTAATGTATATATCTGCCAGTGTGAGATTGTGTTTTGGTGCGTATAAGTGTGATATATGCGTGTATAAGTGCGTGCATGACAGTGTGTGCGTGCACACAATATTGTGTCTGTGTGAGATGTCGTGTGTGTGTGAGATGCCGTGTGTGTGTGTGTGAGATGCCGTGTGTGTGTGTGAGATGCCGTGTGTGTGTGGGATGCCGTGTGTGTGTGTGAGATGCCGTGTGTGTGTGTGAGATGCCGTGTGTGTGTGAGATGAGGCTGTTCCAGACACTGCCAGTGTTGAGCCTGCCAGCTAGCGAGGGCAGGCTGCAGGTGAGGACACATCCAGGAAGCTGACTGAGGGATGGGAGAAGAGACCTCCTGCTCTGACCCTGAAGAGAAGGAGGGAGGAATCTGACAGAGAGGAAGAGAGAGGAGAGAGGGAGAGGAAGAGAGGGAGGGAGAGAAGAGAGGGAGGGAGAGAAAGAAGAGAGGGAGGGAGGGAGAGAGAGAGGAGAAAGAGAGAGAAGAGAGGGGATAGAGGCAGAGAGAGAGAGAAGAGAGGGAGAGAGAGAAGAGGGGGATAGAGAGAGAGAAAGAGGATAGAGGCAGAAAGAGGAGAGGGAGTGAGAGAAGAGAGGGAGGGAGAGAGGAGAGAGGAAGGGAGAGGAGAGAGAGGAAGGGAGAGGAGAGAGGAAGGGAGAGGAAAGAGAGGGGAAGGGAGAGGAGAGAGAGAGGGAGAGAGAGGAAGGGAGAGGAAAGAGAGGGGAAGGGAGAGGAGAGAGGAAGGGAGAGGAAAGAGAGGGGAAGGGAGAGGAGAGAGAGAGGGAGAGAGAGGAAAGAGAGGGGAAGGGAGAGGAGAGAGAGAGGGAGAGAGAGGAAAGAGAGGGGAAGGGAGAGGAGAGAGAGAGAGGGAGAGAGAGGAAAGAGAGAGAAAGGGAGAGGAAAGAGAGGGGAAGGGAGAGTGAGAGAAAGAAGAGCCGATGACTGTGATCCCCAGCCAGGGTAGTGATGGTGGAGTAACACTGGCTTGTTCTGGGTTTGGACTGACTTTCAGTGTTGCTGTGGGTGAGTCTCCCTGGAGGAGAGAGCAGTAGGAGAGTGAACAAAGGAGAGGAGGGAGGGGAGATGAGGGGAGATGAAGTGAGTAGAGAGGAGGGGAGAGGGGAGGGAAAAGGAGGGGAGAGGGTAAAATAGGAGAGGGGAGGGGAAAGGAAGGGGGGGGGGGGTGGGGTTAGGGTTAGGGGTCAGGGAGGTGGGTGAGGTGGAGGGAGAGAGGTGGGGAGAGATGAGAGGTGGGAGAGAAGAGGGAGAAGAGGTGGGAGGGGGAGGGGGGATGAGGAGAGAGGTGGGAGGGGAGGGAGTGAGGAGGTGGGGGGGGAGGTGAGAGAGGAGAGAGGTGGGGAGAAGACGAGGGTGGGGAGAGGAAGAGAGG
>BROE01000017.1:5537040-5542079 GCA_036571765.1 Plecoglossus altivelis | reverse complement strand
TCATCTCAGGATATTAGCATTAGCACAGCTAGCGGCTGGGAGGCAGGAGGGTCTTAGGATGAGCAGGGATGGAACATGCTGCCTCTATCACTAGTGCAGTGCGGCTGTGTGTGTGTGTGTGTGTGTGTGTGTGTGTGGTGGGGGTGGAGGGGGGAGTGTGCATAAGTATTTGTGCGTGTTTAACTAAGCCTGGTGTGCATACGTAAGTGTGTGTGCGTGTGTACGCCTGAGTGTGTACGTCTGACTGTGTTTGTATACATGAGACAAGAGTGTGTGTATACACGTGTGTGTGTGTGTGTGTGTGTATGTGTGTCTGTGAGTGCAGAGAGGACTTTGCACAGTGATAATCCTAGCCTTTAAAAGTTCGACAGTAAAGGACCTTTGGTTCCCTGTTCTTTAGTACTGAAGCTCACACACACACACACAAGTACACACACACGTACAAGTACACACACACAACTACACACACACGCACAAGTACACACACACACAAGTACACGCACGCTCGCACAAAGAAGATGATGTCCCACTTTATTGTAACAAAGACCAGATTAATATTCCTAAACTCTAGCCACGGTGAATTATTTAATATTCTGGGAGAAAATCTAAGCGAGGAAATTACACATCACACAGGATATCTAAACCCACAGACTGAACATTTCCCTCCCCCACCTCCCTCTCATCCCCTTCCTCACGTGTGTGTGTGCCCCCACCTCCCTCCCTCTCATCCCTCCCCCACGTGTGTGTGTGCCCATCTCCCTCTCATCCCTCCCCCACATGCGTGTGTGTGCCCCCACCTCTCTCTCATCCCTTTCCCCACGTGTGTGTGTGTGTGCCCCCACCTCCCTCTCAACCCCTCCCCCATGTGTGTGTGTACCTGGTGTGTGTACCTGGTGTGTGTGCCTGGTGTGTGTGTGTACCTGGTGTGTGTGCCTGGTGTGTGTGTGTACCTGGTGTGTGCCTGGTGTGTGTGCCTGGTGTGTGTGTGTACCTGGTGTGTGTGCCTGGTGTGTGTGTGTACCTGGTGTGTGCGTGTGTGTGTGTACCTTTATCGCTGAAGTCGTCCACCAGGATGACCTCTGCGATGAGCTCTGGGGGTGATCGGTTCAGCACGCTGTGTACCGTCCTCAGCAGAGACGACCAGCCCTCGTTGTGGAACGGGATGATGATGCTGGTGTTGGGGAGCTTCTCTGAGTACAGCTTCTGTTTGCAGCTACGCACGCACACACACACACACACACATACCAGGCACACACGCACACCAGGCGCACACACACACACACACACACCACGCACACGCACACACCAGGCACACACACGCACCAGGCACACACCAGGCACACACACACACACGCACACGCACACACCAGGCACACGCACACACCAGGCACACACACGCACACACCAGGCACACACACGCACACACCAGGCACACACACACACACACCAGACACACACACACACACACCAGACACACACACACACCAGACACACACCAAATACCTTAATGTTTAGAGTGAACACAGCAACAAGTTTATAGAATAAGCCAACACACACACATGCAGGTGGAAGTGTTCAGACTGAGGCAGCACTGGTACTAGCATGTGTTGCAGGGTTTTTCTGCTCCATGACAACAGGTGTGCTAATCAACACAGAGCACCAAGCAGGTTACATCAACAGGCTTCAGAACGATGGTGGAACACATGACAGCGTCGTGGTTACTAGCTCAAGATGAACCTTCACACCTCGGAAACACAAACGAGCATGTGACTGAGCCGCTCACAGCTGATTGGACAGGGACTATTTACTGCCCTCTGACTGGTCGATTAGGACCCGATCCTGTGTGTGCGTGTCTGCTGATTGGACACCAACGAACTGTCTCTCCTTGAGACCTGGCCAGACCACCATCACTCTCTTGGTATTCCTCTCTCACACACACACACACACACACACACACACACACACACACACACACACACACACACACACACACACACACACACACACACACACACACACACACAAACAAACTGTTATCAGACTCCCACACATGCTTCGATGTGCTATCTCTCTCCCGTCTGGTCCCGGATAAGACAGGCACTGGATGAGTCTAGTCCTGGATGAGTCTAGTCCTGGATGAGTCTAGTCCTGGATGAATCTGGTCCTGGATGAATCTGGTCCTGGATGAATCTGGTCCTGGATGAATCTGGTCCTGGATGAGTCTAGTCCTGGATGAGTCTAGTCCTGGATGAGTCTAGTCCTGGATGAATCTGGTCCTGGATGAGTCTAGTCCTGGATGAATCTGGTCCTGGATGAGTCTAGTCCTGGATGAGTCTAGTCCTGGATGAATCTGGTCCTGGATGAGTCTAGTCCTGGATGAGTCTAGTCCTGGATGAGTCTAGTCCTGGATGAGTCTAGTCCTGGTGTGGATCTGGTCCAGACTGGGTCTGGATGACTCCTCGCAGCAGGAGGTAATTATAGGTTCACAGGCTGGGCGGAACCAGAGTCTCGCACGTGATGAGAGGGAGAGATAGATAGGAGAGAACGAGAGAAGGTGGAGAGAGTGGAGAGGGGAGATGAGAGAGAGGAAAGGGAAAGAGAGAGTGGCAAAAGGAGATGAGAGGGACAGAGAGAGCGAGATGAGATGAGAGGAGAGAATGGGACAGAGAGAGGGAGAAAGAGAGAGAGATGGGACAGAGAGAGAGGGTAGATAGACGAAAAAGGACAGAGAGAGGGAGGATAAGAGAGAGAGAGGACAGAGATGAGAGGGAATAGAGTGAGAGGATGAGAGAATGGGCAGTGGAGGAGAGGAGAGAGAGTTGAGGGAGAAAGTCAAAGGAGAAGAGGGAAAGAGGACCCAGTCATTCTTCAGTGTTCTTCTTCCCACCTCTCCAGGAGCCCTGTCGCCATGACAATGGGGCCGAATCGAATGTGTCAAGGTCTGATATCAGTCCGGCCACTCACCATGACAACCTGCCAGTCAGCAAGCGACACCGTGCCTCGGGGCCAGTGATTGGCTATGTGGTCGCAGGTGTGCCTGTGTGATTGGTCTAAGTGATGGGGAGCGATGCGTTTGTGACAGGTGTCAAAGACGAGTACCTGCCCTCCGTGGTACTAGATCTTCTAGATGTCAGAACAAGTGAAGAGAGGATGATGAGAGAGAGGGAGAGAGATTCGAGGAAAAGGGGAGAGTGAGAGGAGAGAGAGGGATGGAAGGATAGGAAGAGAGAGAGAGAGATAGAGAGAGAGAGGGAGAGAGAGATGTGTGTGTGTGGGTGGGTGGGTGGGGAGAGAGAGAGAGCAAATGATAGAGAGAGAGGAGAGAGAGTAGATAAGGAGAGAAGAGAGAGAGAGGAGAGAGAGAGAGAGGTAGAAGGATAGAAGAAAGAACAGAGAGAGAGAGGTGAGGGGAGAGAACTCAGACCAGACCAGACCTCAGGCTCTCTCACTCACTTGGGGTGGCGTATATCTGCCAGGGACCTGTTGAGGGAGATCCTGTCGCTGACGTAGATGTTGAAGCCGTTCTCTCTGTAGGCGTGGTCCACCCGGTCTGCATCTGTCAGGGGGAAGGCCTTCCCCTGCTCCCCATTTACCTGCACACTACACACACACACACACCACACACGTACATACGTACTACACCCACACACACGCACATGCAGGTCACACACACACACACAGGCGATGCACTACACGCACGCTACGCAACGCATTCACAGCACGCGCGACGCACCAAACACACGCGCACACTGCACAACCACAGAGACAACATCCACACAATCAATACTGCGTACTTATTTTGTCTTGTTTCCTTTTCTAATTTTCTTTTTTTTGTATATGTTGTATTGTTCTGCTTTCGATATTTCTTTTTCGTTTTTCGAACTTTCTTATTTTCTGGTTATTCTGTACTTTTTTGATTGTGAGTTTGTGTTTCGTCTGCTGTATTTGCCAGTATAGCTCAACGTGAGTGTACACACACGAACTCACACAAACATGCTTGCACCCACAGTCCCAACCACGGCTTTACTAGGCAATTTTCTGCTTTCTAAATCTCTCTCTTTATACAGTTTAGAAAATATACATATCTTCTGTCCCCATAAACATGGAGAGCCTTGGGCTTAGAGGAAGCTATGCTGCACTGCTCTCGTTGGTCTGGCTGATTATATCACAACATCATTGAGAGAATCGATTCTTCCTTCTAACACGAAAGACGCGCCACAATCTGTTTTGCTGAAGGAAAACTTGATTCAATCGAAGCAAACTTGAGTCCCTATAATCAGGCCCATTCCAAAAGACAATTATACCATTTATATACTGTGTATATGTATACTAAATATACATATATATTGTATATATATATATATATACATTGGTTCTTTTTCCTAAAACAGAACCTTGTGTGTGATCTCCCTGCAGTGTTTCTACAGAACGTGGTTTGGATCTAATGAGGGTTATTGATTAGATGATTAGTTATTTCAAAAGTGAATCATTCCCACACTGTCAGTGCAGCTCAGGCACCAACAGAAACACTGCAGCTGGAGGAGGGGAGGAAGTAGATGGGAGGGACTTCCTGTGAGCTGGGCCTACCAGAGCGAGCTGCGTCTCTTCTGATCGCCTCGTAGTCGTGCCAATCTTTCCTCCGCACTCCATCTCCATCCACTGGGGCCAACCGGTTCACTCCCTGAAGAGCACGGCACACCACTCACACGCACACACACACCACACGCACACGCATCACACACATCACAAGGAATACTAATCTTGCTTTAACTTTCTCATTAGAATGCTGAACAGTTTTACTTCTGAGAACAGACAAACCCTTTCCTAGGGTCCGTCTGGTCCTCTGAAGGAACGCTGTGTGTGTCTGCAGGTATCAAGATGTGTGTCCTGCATGGTATCAGTGTTGTGTGTGGTGTGTGAGCTGTGTGTTTGGTGAGTTTATGTATGTGTATTGTGTGTTATGTGTGTTGTGTTGTGTGTTGTATGTATGTGTGTTTGTGGTGTGATAGGTGTGTGAGTGTTATGATGTGTGTGTGTGT
>BROE01000017.1:5519540-5532040 GCA_036571765.1 Plecoglossus altivelis | reverse complement strand
ACCATCTCTACACTACACTACAGTACACTACAATACACTACACTACAGCACTACACTACACTACAGCAATACACTACACTACACTACACTACAGCAATACACTACAGCACTACACTACACTAATACACTACAGCACTACACTACAGCAATACACTACACTACAGCACTATAATACACTACAGCACTACAATACACTACACTACACTACAGCACTATACTACACTACACTACAGCACTACACTACACTACAGCACTACACTACAGCAATACACTACAGCACTACACTACACTACACTACAGCAATACACTACAGCACTACACTACACTACAGCAATACACTACAGCAATACACTACACTACACTACAGCAATACACTACAGCACTACACTACAGCAATACACTACAGCACTATAATACACTACAGCACTACAATACACTACACTACACTACAGCACTATACTACACTACACTACACTACAGCACTACACTACAATACACTACAGCACTACACTACAATACACTACAGCACTACACTACAATACACTACAGCAATACACTACAATACACTACACTACAGCAATACACTACAATACACTACAGCACTACACTACACTACAGCACTATACTACACTACACTACAGCACTACACTACAATACACTACAGCACTACACTACACTACAGCACTACACTACACTACAGCACTATACTACACTACATCCCAGCACTATACTACACTACAGCCACTAACTACTACTACAAGTCCACTGTTTACTACACGACATGCACTAACATATACACTAACATTTAGTGACAGTCTCTCTCTCTTCTCTCAGTCTGTCTCCTTCCATCTCCATGCTGCCTGTGTTCTGGGCTTCTCACTCTGACCTCACCTCACTGTGGGAGTTTACCAGCAAGAGGGAGGGAGGGAGGGAGGGAGGGAGGGAGGGAGGGTAGGAGGAGGGAGGGAGGAGTAAACATCTGTAACTGGTCTAACTACACCAGAACAAAGACCAGGACTGGACATGAACCAGAACTAGGACATGAACCAGAACATGAACCAGGACATGAACCAGGAGCTGCACCAAAACCAGAACTAGAACCAAAACTAAAACCAGAACTAGAACCATAACAGTAGAGTTTTCTATCCGTTCTCATAGTAAAACTCCCCAAATCCCATCTGAGACCAGTCTTTGTTAAACACCTTGGTTGTCTTGTTGTGAGCAGATGTTAGTTCCAAAAAGAGAGAGCAAGAATTCAGCGAGTCCGCAAGACAAAGAAAAAAAGGAGAAGCGTTTTGGCTCCTTAAATGTGTGTCTGGAAATAACAGCAGACATTTGAACAACAGCGAGTTAAGCTGTTTAGGTTCTGATGCTGGGAAACTAGGGAGATTTACAGAACACAACGTTAAGTCTACTCAATGAACCAACAATTGAGATGGTGAAATGAACACACACACACATACAAGTGGCTGCCACAAACACACACACACACACACACTCACAGTTGTAGACAGCCATCTACTGTATGTCACATTTCTCTCAGTACATCCACAGTGACTATCGCCTGGCAACCAGCCAACCCGCCCCATCTCTTGTCTCCTCAGGGTCTTAGAGCCCACCTTGCAAACACACAGGCCACCACCAGCAGCTGCACTCTGGCCAGCTGACCTGGGAGCTGGGAGGGGGAATGGGAGGAGGGGGCAGTGCTAGGCGACTGTGTGTGTCCCCTCATAGACCCCTCCCTCCCTCTCCCTCCCCCCCTTCTCTTCCTCCCCCTCCCCTCCTTCTCTTCCTTCACCTCCTCCCCCCCATCCTCCCTCCCTACTCTCCTCCTCCCCCCCGTCTTCCCTCTTCTCCTCCTGCCCCCATCCTCCCTATTTTTCTCCCCCTCAGCCTCCTCCTACTCCTCCTCCTCCTCCCCTCACAGAGTGCTCCTGTCACATCATCACTGCTGTTTCATATCAGCACTGATGCTGCCTGGCAACGCACACACACTGTCTGAGCTGAGAGAAAACACACACTGCCTAAGTACTGCCACACACACACCAGACACTGCCTCAGCTGAGGAGGAAAAAGACCACACACACACACACACACACACACACACACCTCCAGTCACACACCACACACACATAATCACCGCTCACACACACTCACAACACACACTCACCTTCACCCACACACCACTCACACACTCCAGACACACAACATACACACGCCAGACACACACTCACCACACACTGCCTCAGCTGTCGAGGAAAAAGACCACACACACATAATCAATAATCACCACATACACTCACCTCCACATACACTCAGCACAGACACACTCACCACACACACACCTTATCCTCCCTCATCACCCTCATCCTCCCTCATCACCCTCATCCTTCCTCATCCTCCCTCATCTTCCTCTCATACTGCTTTCCACTTTTCTAGATATGCCTTAAGACAGGATCGCCTTCCCTCCCCCCCCCCCTCCTTCCCTCCCTCTCTCTCTCCCTCTCTCTCTCGCTGTCCATCCATCTAACCCATGCAGGAAGTAGTGATTTCCAGCCTAGCTGTGGACATGCAAGGGGGCCAGATGTGCTTTGTGTAACGCCCAGGGAATGAATAACATCTCTCTAGGCTTAATCCCCTCCGAAGCCCAGCCCCTCCTACCATGACCCCACCCCCTACCATGACCCCACCCCTACCTTGACCTCACCTCTACAATGACCAAACCTCTACCATGATCACACCCCTACCTTGACCACACCTCTACCATGACCACACCCCTACCTTAACCACACCCCCTACCATGACCACACCCCCTACCCCATCCTCCATCCACACAGACACGAGGATTTCTACTACAACAGACAGACAGGACAGACAGAACAGAACAGACAGCAGACAGACAAACAGCAGACAGACACTAGCAAACATGGTGCCAGATTAGTTCATCATCACTTGGTCAGCCATACATCCATGATGAGTCGCAGAATGAAAAGAAGGTAGCAAAAACAGCTGGGAGTCGACCAGAACTTCACTCTATCACCCGTAGCCTCTCACTCATCTATGTCTCTCTCTCTGTCTCTCTGTCTCTCTACATACATCTCTCCGTATCTCTCTCCGTATCTCTCTCTCAGTATTTCTCTCAGTATCTCTCTCGGTAGTTATTCTTGAAGAAGGGCCCTAGGATCGCTTTACGTCTAAAACGCATTATTTCTACTCCATTGTTTCTCTAAACCATAAAACGTGCTCTGCCTCCTAATTTCTGTCCTTCATCATTCCCTGTCTCTATCTCTTGGTCTCTGTTTCTTTCTACTCTCTCTCTCTCTCTCTCTTCTCTCTCGCTCTTCTCTCTCTCTCTCTCCTCTCTCACCCTCTCTCTCTCCTTCTCTCTTCTCTCTCTCTCTCTCTCTCTCCTCTCTCTCTCTCTCTCTCTCTCTCTCTCTCTCCTCTCTCTCTCTCTCTCTCTCTCTCTCTCTCTCTCTCTCTCTCCCTCCCTCCCTCTCCCTCTCTCTCTCCTTCTCCCCTTCTCCCCTTCTCCGTCCCATCCCTCCACCCCACAGGAGTAGGAACAGACTGGCCGGTGAGCCCACAGTCTGTGGTCTGTTAGCTGCTAGTTACATTCCACTGCCTCCGCTGGAGGAGAGGGGAGGTAAGAGGGGAGGAGGAGTAGGGGGGGAGTAGGGGGGAGGTGAGAAGAGGGCGGGAGAGGAGGAGAGGGACCATGGCTGGAGACGTGAAACCTCAGAACAGATAAACGTGTGAAACAGAACAGAGCGAGAGACACTGAGAATGAGCAAGTGAAAGACAGCAAGACAGTAGGAGAAAGAAGGGAAAGAACTGAACTGAACTGAGAACTGAAATAAGAGAAGCAGAGAACGGCAGTTAAAGAGTGTGTGAGAGAGCGACAGAGAGAGAGAGAGAGAGAGACAGAGAGACAGAGAGACACAGAGAGAGAGAGAGAGAGAGAGAGAGAGACAGAGAGAGACAGAGACAAAGAGACAGACAGACAGACAGAGTGTAAGAGAGAGAGACAGAGAGACAAAGAGAGAGCGTAAGACACAGAGACAGAGAGAGAGAGAGACAGACAGATAGAGAGCGTAAGAGAGACAGAGAGAGAGAGCATTAGAGAGAGACAGAGAGAGACAGAGAGCATAAGAGAGACAGAGGGAGAGAGAGAGAGACAGAGAGCATAATACTGAGAGAGACAGAGAGCGTAAGAGAGAGAGAGAGCGTAAGAGAGAGAGAGAGAGAGACAGAGACAGAAAGAGAGAGAGCGTAAGAGAGAGAAAAAAGAAGCCGTGCTCTGCTGAAGCGCGAAATGTAGCAATTCTGACAAAGACAGCATCTCAATCTTCAAACAGCTGTTCAGAAGTGTGGCCCAGTCCAGGGTTGAAATCCCTCGTCAGAAACTGCTCCGCTGCACGCGCCTCATCTGCTGTGATCTCCCCAACATGGGAGAAGCGTCTCGCCAACACACAGGAAGCCGGCTCCCCTTCCTTTCTAACGCCTTGTGGGTTTCTTCCTCTCCTGTCTGACTCTTACCACCATCCCTGTGGGCTGGGGGGGTACGGAGATTAGGAGAGGGGGGCCTGTCCTCCTATCTCTCCAGGAATCATCTTAAGTACATAGTCTCATCTTGCTAATAATACAAGCAACATCAAAGCTTCTCTCCTCCCATCTCTCTCTGTCTGTTTGTCTCTCACACCCTCTTTCTGTCTCTCACACTCCCTAACACACACACATGCACACTCTCATACTCACGCGCACACACACATTCTCACACTCTCACACACACACACACAAACTAACAACTGACAGTGATCAGATAAGGTTGTGTTTTTAATCAGGGAGTCTGAACATGGCTACGTTGGTCTGAAATGTCAGTTCTCCCTCTCCCCCTCCCTTCCTCTCTCCCTCTCTTTCTGTCTGCCTCCCTCCCTCTCTCCCTCCCTCTCTCTGCCTCTCTCTCCCCCCCCCTCTCTCTCCCTCCCTCCCTCCCTCTCTTTGCTAAGACAGGCGTGACTCAGAGGAGCAGAACCAGAACTTCAAACTTCAAAGTTCCCAGCAGACACGGCTGAAGACCCACAGCTTCAGTCCCCCAGCAACCTGCCTGCATCCAGAGGACCTCCAGCCCAGCCTTCCACCCTCACACTCTACTATACTCACACCCTACCTACGTCACACGCTCCTACACTCACACCCTACCTACGTCACACCCTATCTACCTCACACCCTCCCACCCTACCGACCTCACAGCCTACCTACACTCCCAGCCTCCCACCCTCCTACACTCACACCCTTACTCCCTCCCACCCTCCTACACTCACACCCTTCCTCCCTCCCACCCTCCTATACTCCCACCCTCCTACACTCTCAATCTCCCTCCTACCCTCACACCCTTCAACTCTTGACCTTAACCCCCCTTCACCACTTCACCCCTCCAGTCTGACTGAGTCTCCCGACGGGCAGATCTGAACATTAGAACAGGGCAGTGAGGTAAAAATAGCGGCCTTGTTAAAGTCTTAAAAAAGAGGAGGGGGAATACCATCACATAGCATCTTACAGCAGTAGCTGGTGTCACACAAATGAAGAATGTGTTGGTGTGGGATCCCTTTTCCCTGTCGTTGCGGAGCAGCAAGTAATCTCAGGGTCAGAATGCTCTGCAAGTCTAATGAACGCAAATGGGCTTTTTCTTTACCACGGGGGTTCTAAATATGGGAAAGGTTTCCAGTGGATCATCCATCGCTCTCTGGAGCGGGAGACAGTGCTAACACGATAGTTCACTAGGACACAGGGACAGCCAGGAGGAGGAGGAGGCAGGAGCAGAGGAGGAGAGTGCGGAGAGGTGGAGATGAAGGGAGAGAAGGAGGAGAGGGAGGAGGAGGAGGGAGAAGGAGGTGGGGGATGAGGAGGAGGGAGAGGAGGCGTGGAGACGGGGAGAAGGAGAGAAAGGAGGAACAGGGAGGAGGAGGAAGAAGGAGTGGTGGGCGAGCGAGGAGGAGGGAGCAGGAGGCAGAGCGGAGGAGAAGGAGGTGGAGGAGGTTAGGAGGAGGAGAAGGAGGAGGGAGGAGGAGGAAAGAAAAAGAGGTGGCATTATCTAAAAAGAGTGATTATTGGAGGAGAAGAGAGGAAGAAAGAGAGAGAGGGAAGGAGCAAGAAAAGACGTAGGAGAAAGAGCGAGAAGGAATGAGGAAGGGTGATTTCAGGAACAGCGTGCTCTGGATATCATCAACGCACGCTAGCAGAGGTGAGAGCTCATGGTGGTATAGAGACAGGGAGGAGGAAGAGGAGGTGAAGCCGAGGGAGAGGAGCCGAAAATAGGAGCGAAACATGCCCACAGTAACGGATGGAGAGACAGAGCGACGAAACCGAAGGTGGAAGGAAGAGAAGGAGAATGAGAGAGAGTCGAGAAGGCATAGCGCAATCCTGAGTCGGAGGGCCTTCGCCGTCCACTCTACCCTGAATGTTCGGGCACAAAAAAAAAAAAATCGCCCCAAAAAAGAAATCACTGAGGTGACGTAATCCTCAGGGGCAGAACTGAACGGCTGAAAAAAGTGGCGACGATCGAACGTGTGATTAACCTCACGAATGTTGCGGCTTTTGATTCTGGTATCAAAAATTATATACATTGTATGAGCGAGGAATGCCGGCTGGCAGTGGAAACTGTTGGTGATGTGCAATTTGCTTACCGATGTCCGTCGAAGCGCTCCACCCAACCAACCAACACCTTTACGTGTCTCAGGGGCCCAGGGAGGGAGGTATACGGTAGGTCCAGACATGCACAGATGCGCCAACTGTGGAGCGCTCCAGTCACTAGTCAGATACCTCTTCACCCGAGCCAATCGGCGTTGAACGTCGGCCGGGAGGAAACGCTTAACAACAAAGTCTGCCTCTGAACAAACAGCTCTTTCATCCCTCCATCTCTGTCACTCCCGAGGTGTTCCCCTCCCTCCGTGTTCTGCCATAACGCGGTGCGCGCGATGCAATGACTGACTCCGTTTTCCTTAAACGTCTGACTTGCTCCCTCCAATCTTACTAATCTGTCGAAGGTTTAATGCTTTCCAAACAACACCCTTCATTTCCATGTCGGCAAATGTCGCTTAGTTTCCCCGTTTTAAACCGTGTTTTTTTTTAACGGTTTAAAATTGGTTCTCTTTTCTTCGCGCGCATCTATCAGATAGTTTCCAAGCAGGTAGATCCAATCAGATGAGTTTCCTCCGCAGCGACTGTGATCCCAGCCACCTCATGCACGTGTACATGCTAGAGATTACCGGGGCCCTCGCGTCGGTTCCCGCTGCTTGACATCAGCATGCGCCTCTCCCGTCACCCTTGGAGACCAAAGCGGCGCGGTTTTACTTCGGAAACAGACGCTAAGAGACCTTACTCAACCTTACCGGTGAGATTTCAAGAGGCAACGGAGAGCTGTCCCTTCGGATGAGACGGAGACCTTTGAAGCAGGCTGTGCGCACGAGCTGAGACACAAAGATGGTGACCCGAGGTCACCGCTCGGCTGTTTGCCCGACACGTTCCCAAAAACACCTCAGTGCACACAGGAGGCCTGTCTAACTAGATGTTTATTATTAGACTGTTATTATGCAAAGTAGGTGCTGTTTAAGTATCGTTTGAACTGCTGTGGCTCAAATTGATTGTTTACGGCTGACTGGCTACGTCATGTTTCATATAGGATGTGTTGATTTAGAGTGTAATTGAGGGTGTAAATCGCCGATGTGATATGTTATCAAACACAGCGATCAGCTATGTAGTCGAACAGACTCTTAATAGCTGATAGACTTCGACCTGATTTTGAGTGTACGAGAAAGAAACGTTTGTCAAAGAGTCATTGATCAAGTCACCTGTGTTATAAACTAAATGCTCCGAATGCAAATGATGTCGGACTGAAGAAACGATTGGCGGCATTCTTGCGATTCAGAAACAATAAAATGTTTCAAACCTCACCTTGGGTCAATACCGTGTTCGGCTCAGCATTCTTGATAACGCGGATGAACGTGCGTTTTACCGGACATCAAGGTTTATTAACAAACAATAGAACAACCGCAGGGAGTTGCGTTTGTCAATAATATCACGACTTCCGCGTAGAAGAAGCCCCGCTTAGCGCAACAGTTCCCCCCTCGCTCCCACATCGTGTTCATTAACAGCGTCTAATAGACAGCTATGAGCCGACACAAATCTCTTCTCTAGCTGTCCAAGCGACACGCAAACAGCTCGACTACCTCACAGCCGGCGACACCAAATCCCTTCCCAACGTTCATCCAAAAATCCCCCCAGTTGTCCAACAACAATTTAGCAACGAAACCTAGCCTCGTATTCCCAACTTCCAGCGTTCAAAGTCGGCTGTTAACTACGCTGCCTGCAGTAGTTCGCTCGACTTTTTTTTTTGTGTTGTTGCTACGTGGCCCAGTACATCCACACCCGCGTAGCTATTATAACCTCCCACATTCTCCAACAGTCACGTCGTCGTTATGTCCATTTTGCTAAGTGAAGGCATAGACTCGGCTTGACGGCCGAAGTTCGCGGGCTTACACGCCTCGCTAGAACCCGCCGCCTCGCACCGACATGACAGCGGCGGTAACGTAACTACGGTCCGGCCACCTGGGAAGTCATATGTCGAATACACTTGCTAACAGTAACAGAAGAACCGGGGGGTGGGTAGGTGGGTGAAGGCAGAACAACAGTCTGTTTCTTTTGAAACGAGACAGCCAAGCAGAACCCACATACGTTTTGGGACTGCGCACAGAGGGCTAGCGGTGCTTCGGTAAGGTACTAATGTGGACGGAAGAGTCTAACGAAAGGGAGAAAGACCGCGGGGAAGCGATCTTTTTTTTTTTCTTACCTTAATTTGAGGGATGACAGCAGGTCCATCCACTATCTCAGGCGAGTTCTCAAATACCCGATCCCGATACAGCGACCACAAACCTACGTTGGGCAGGAACAGCAGAGCAACGATAAGCAGTCCAGCGAACTGCAACAGTCTCTTTTCTTTCCGTCTCATATCTTCAGAGGGTATCAGAGAAATGATGTGTCTGAAGCGAGATCTACGTTCCTTGTGAGCCAACTTTAAAGCTGAGACGGACTGGCGATGTTGGAGCTGCGGGCTACTCCGCTAGGGGGAGCGAACCACTCTCATGGCAGGGGGAGTTTCTGACAGTGATCGTTGCATTTTTTTGTCTGGTAGTAGTGCATATGAAACAAAAGCGGAATATGAAGTCGTATACTAATTTAAGTGACACATATTTCATGTTTTAAAGAGAAAAAAAACGTGCGTAGTTGAATTTTTACACGAATAAAAGCGTTTCCAGTTACACTAATACCCCCTTGTAGCCAGTAAAGTGGATCTGTTCATAAAGTTGCTTGGTTCTTAAATTCTTGTGTACAGGTTGTTAGGAATGAAGTTAACCTTGTTATACTGTATTTTTCGTGAACACGCTGATTTATTTTTGGAAATCTTAGACTGTACAACAGGAAGACTGTATTTTTTCAGTGATTCATAAATCTCCCGTCTAATCGTTCTCGTTAAATCATTGTCGTTGATTAAAGACGCGTAGCACACAATTTTACTGTCGACTTGGGTAATAGACCTGGTCGCCACTCAATTGTCACAGGACTACTTGAAAATACCACAAGGCGGCGCTAACCTAAGCAAACGAGACAGTCGGATCGAGTCCAATATTGTCCCTTAGCAGCTAGGCCCTGCTACTCCATTACATTCTCTCTCTCTCTCTCTCTCTCTCTCTCTCTCTCTCTCTCTCTGTGTCTTTCTCTCTTTAACTCTCTCTCGCTCTCTGTCTCTCTCTCTCTTTGTCTCCCCCCCACCCAATTCCATTATTTTCTATCCGTTCTAGTCTATTCCAAGCACCGCCTGTGTCCTTTCACCACACCAACCACACCCCGGCGATTTCGCTAAAATGCTAGAGCCGTGGCGAGATGCTGCATTTTACACCCGAAAGTACCGCCAGTCTCCCGGTTCAGCTTGCGCCCCAACTACAGGCAATTTCACCCGCGTAATATTTCAAGCGTATCCACTCAACCCTCTGTCTGCAGCTGTGGCAGAGGCGATGGCCAGACCTTGTAATGAAGGCCTCCATTTAGCTTCAGCCTGAAAGGCAGGCAGCAGTGGGAAAATGGAACCTACTTTGTAAGCAACAGGCATCGATACAAAGAACATATCTGCTGGTGCGCCTTGTGTGTTTGTGTGTGTTGGGTGTGTGTGTGTGTGTGTTGGGTGTGTGTGTGTGTGTGTGTGTTGGGTGTGTGTGTGTTTGTGTGTGTTGGGTGTGTGTGTGTTTGTGTGTGTGTGTTGGGTGTGTGTGTGTGTTTGTGTGTGTGTGTTGGGCATGTGTGCGTGTGTCATTGTCTGAGTGATATTGTCTATGGATGTTTGTATGTGTTTGATACGTGTGTGTGTGTGTGTGTATGTGTGTACAGTCTGCACAGCTTCTGAGTGTCTCTCAGGGTCAGTTAGGTCTTCTCTATAAAGCCCTGGCCCAGAGTCCCTGTGCAGCCTGGTCGCAGGGATGAGAGGACTGCTGTCTAAACTCCGGTTTATGGGACGTTGTCTTCCGATGGCATTTCATGTGTTGTTTACATGTTCTCCCTCTCTTTCTCCCACTCTCTCTCTCTCTCNTCTTTGTCTCCCCCCCACCCAATTCCATTATTTTCTATCCGTTCTAGTCTATTCCAAGCACCGCCTGTGTCCTTTCACCACACCAACCACACCCCGGCGATTTCGCTAAAATGCTAGAGCCGTGGCGAGATGCTGCATTTTACACCCGAAAGTACCGCCAGTCTCCCGGTTCAGCTTGCGCCCCAACTACAGGCAATTTCACCCGCGTAATATTTCAAGCGTATCCACTCAACCCTCTGTCTGCAGCTGTGGCAGAGGCGATGGCCAGACCTTGTAATGAAGGCCTCCATTTAGCTTCAGCCTGAAAGGCAGGCAGCAGTGGGAAAATGGAACCTACTTTGTAAGCAACAGGCATCGATACAGAGAACATATCTGCTGGTGCGCCTTGTGTGTTTGTGTGTGTTGGGTGTGTGTGTGTGTGTTGGGTGTGTGTGTGTGTTGGGTGTGTGTGTGTTTGTGTGTGTTGGGTGTGTGTGTGTGTGTTGGGTGTGTGTGTGTTGGGTGTGTGTGTGTTTGTGTGTGTTGGGCATGTGTGAGTGTGTCAGAGTGTTATTGTCTATGGATGTTTGTATGTGTTTGATACGTGTGTGTGTGTGTATGTGTGTACAGTTTGCACAGCTTCTGAGTGTCTCTCAGGGTCAGTTAGCTCTTCTCTATAAAGCCCTGGCCCAGAGTCCCTGTGCAGCCTGGTCGCAGGGATGAGAGGACTGCTGTCTAAACTCCGGTTTATGGGACGTTGTCTTCCGATGGTATTTCATGTGTTGTTTACATGTTCTCCCTCTCTTTCTCCCACTCTCTCTCTCTCTCTCCCGCTCTCTCTCGCTCTCTCTCTCTCCGCCTCTCTCCTCTTTTCCCCTCTGCCTCTCCCATCTCTCTCTCTCTGTCTCTCCACCTCCCCTCTCTCTCTCCCCCTCTCTCTCTCTCCCCTACCTCTCTCTCTCTCCCCCCCTCTCTCTCCCCTACCTCTCTCTCCCCCTCTCTTGACATCCATCTCCATGGCACCTGCTGCTAGCAGATAGCTTCTCCTTAAGCAGCGTACGGTGTTCCAGGAGGCCTGCATTAGCGTGTGTCTGCGATGGATGAATCTACTTCAACCCTTCTTCAACCTGCATGTTTCCATGAGCTCACATCTAGACGTAGCATCAACGGATGCGTTCAGTAGATACGGTGATTCAACTTTAAAAAAATTTTTAAAAAGAAACTCCTTCCGCTTTTTCAAAGAGCAACCTTTGATTGTTTGCTTCCTGGTTATTGATTGCGCGATGTCGCGAAGACGGTCTCAGATAGATAACTGGAGGGCGGAGCAGAGGAGCGAAAGGTATGTGCCTGTTTGTTTAATGGGCCGTTTCGCAG
This sequence comes from Plecoglossus altivelis, assembly GCA_036571765.1. Classification (NCBI taxonomy): domain Eukaryota; kingdom Metazoa; phylum Chordata; class Actinopteri; order Osmeriformes; family Plecoglossidae; genus Plecoglossus; species Plecoglossus altivelis. The sequence continues at coordinate 5,520,048 of BROE01000017.1, read as the reverse complement.
GTCAACGTTGACATCAATCTCCTGTTCGGACTTCAGGCTGCAACAAGTAACCATGTAAACTCAATTCTCATCCGAGAAACGACGTCCGGAATTCTTTCTCTGCAGCTCTCGTTTGATTGACAGGCGTTATCACCGAACAAGCCAAAGAGGAAGGCTCGTCTCGTCAAAGGCGATAGGCCGGGAACAGGTTCCTGGAACCTAATTGGCTTGAAGGTTGGGGCTTTCACCCAAAGTACAAATTTACATTGAGCTGGTGCTGAGTTGTAACATGTTGCTAAACAGGTCTCAAAGGGACTCATTAGCTTAGACAACATGTTTATAAAGGACAAAACCTTATATTCATTGACTGGGGGAAATCCTACCTACTGCTCATGCTACTGCTCTGTGGAGTTATGTAGATATCAAAGACTTAATGACACGACAGTCAGCCTACCTTTAAGAACTGTACCATGTGGGAAATAAACAAAGCATAGTCGAAGAACTCAGCGTGTGTGTTCTGTTTCTGCCG
>BROE01000017.1:5483972-5499643 GCA_036571765.1 Plecoglossus altivelis | reverse complement strand
CTAATACTGCAGTATAAAGTACTGTCAGAGTACTGGCTAATACGGCAGTATAAAGTACTGTCAGAGTACTGTCTAATACTGCAGTATAGAGTACTGTCAGAGTACTGGCTAATACTGCAGTATAAAGTACTGTCAGAGTACTGTCTAATACTGCAGTACAGAGTACTGTCTAATACTGCAGTACAGAGTACTGTCTAATACTGCAGTGCAGAGTACTGTCAGAGCACTGTCTAATACTGTAGTATATAGTACTGTCTAGTACTGGCTAATACTGCAGTATAGAGTACCGTCTAATACTGCAGTATAGAGTACTGTCAGAGTACTGGCTAGTACTGCAGTATAGAGTACTGTCAGAGTACTGGTTAATACTGCAGTATATAGTACTGTCAGAGTACTGGCTAATACTGCAGTATAGAGTACTGTCAGAGTACTGGCTAATACTGCAGTATAAAGTACTGTCAGAGTACTGGCTAATACTGCAGTATATAGTACTGTCAGAGTACTGGCTAATACTGCAGTATAGAGTACTGTCTAGTACTGTAGTATAGAGTACTGTCAGAGTACTGGCTAGTACTGCAGTATAGAGTACTGTCAGAGTACTGGCTAATACTTCAGTATAGAGTACTGTCTAGTACTGCAGTATAGAGTACTGTCAGAGTACTGGCTAGTACTGCAGTATAGAGTACTGTCTAGTACTGCAGTATAGAGTACTGTCAGAGTACTGGCTAGTACTGCAGTATAGAGTACCGCCTAGTACTGCAGTATAGAGTACTGCCTAGTACTCTAGTGCTGTCTAGTATTGTAGTATAGAGTATTGTAGTGCTGTTTAGTATTGTAGTACAGAGTACTGTCTAGTATTGTCTAGTACTGTAGTATAAACTATTGTCTAGTACGGTGTATATCACTACAATAGTATACAGTACAGAACTGTAGTGAAGTGTACAGTCACATGGTCCATGTCTGGATCACAAGGTGAGTGTCTGATAGCAGATGAGCAGGGTGGAAACGGTGTTCTACATCATCGCCTGTCTGACATTAAACGCTTCATGGTGACCAGAACAGTCTGAACTGTGCCCAGCCGTGTGTTCACTGTGTGTGTGTGTGTCGTGTTTATGGCATGTGCGTTAACTATCTATTGTATATGATATGAGGAACAAGCGAGGCACAGACACAGTACATACACACCACACACCAATTAGCTGGTAATCAGCCAATCAGATATGCAGCTAGGCCTAACCCTGTATGGAAATCAGAAGTGAGTTGGTTTTGTTTTGCTTCGTGTGCAGTGTGGAGCGACGCGTTGGGCTGAAGAACGCCACAGCGTGTTTGGGAGGAAATATTTGAGGATCTTGAAGAGGCAGAGAAAATAAGCCAATACCCGGAGGGGATTTAAAAAGGCAATTATCTTCCTTATCTGCAACCATGAGATCATATCCAGCAAACTGACTCAGGACAGGAGGCCTTGGGGCCAGAGGTTGTCAAAGACTGGGCAGGCAGAGGGGAGAGAAGAGAGAGAGATGAGAGAGGGATGGAGACAGGGAGGGAAGGGATGAAGACAGGGAGGGAGGGGAGAGGGATGGAGGGAGGGATGGGAGAGAAGGATGGAGACAGGGGGGATGGAGACAGGGAGGGAGAGAGGGATGGAGACAGGGAGAGAGAGAGGGATGGAGAGAGGGATGGGAGAGAGGGATGGAGACAGGGAGGGAGGGATGAGAGAAGAGGATGGAGACAGGGAGGGAGAGATGGGAGAGAGGGATGGAGACAGAGAGAGAGAGAGGGATGGAGACAGGGAGGGAGAGAGGGATGGAGACAGGGAGGGAGGGAGACAGGGAGGGAGGGATGGGAGAGAGGAGGATTGAAAGTGGGAGAGAATGGGATGGAGACCCAGGGCAGAGAGCATGGATAGAAGGTGGATGGGAGAGGAGGGAAGAGGATGGAGACAGGGAGGGAGAGATGGGAGAGAGGGATGGAGACAGAGAGAGAGAGAGGGATGAACAGACAGAGAGAGGATGAAGACAGGGAGGAGGCAGACAGGGGAGCGGAGGGATGGGAGAGAGGGAGGGATGGGAGAGAGGGATGGAGACAGGGAGGGAGAGATGGGAGAGAGGGATGGAGACAGGGAGGGAGAGATGGGAGAGAGGGATGGAGACAGGGAGGGAGAGATGGGAGAGAGGGATGGAGACAGAGAGAGAGAGAGGGATGGAGACAGGGAGGGAGAGAGGGATGGAGACAGGGAGGGAGGGAGACAGGGAGGGAGGGATGGGAGAGAGGGAGGGATGGGAGAGAGGGATGGAGACAGGGAGGCAGAGATGGAGGAGAGGGGATTTGGAGACCAGGGGAGGGAGAGATGGGAGAGAGGGATGGAGACAGGGAGGGAGAGATGGGAGAGAGGGATGGAGACAGAGAGAGAGATGGCATGGTATGGGGGGGATGAAGAGGCAGATATGGAAGACGATAAAGCGAAAGAGGCAGAACCTGTGAGATACAGAAAGGAGACACAGAGGCAGAGACAGATAAGAGAGTGAAAGAGAGAGACACAGGTCGAAACAGAGGCAGAGTACAGATAAGAGAGTGAAAGACGAGGTGTCGAAAACAGAGGCAGAGTACAGATAAGAAGTTGAAAGAGAGAGTGAGAGATAGACAGAGGCAGAGACAGATAAGAGAGTGAAAGAGAGAGAGTGGTCGAAACAGAGGCAGAGACAGATAAGAGAGTGAAAGAGAGAGAGGTCGAAACAGAGGCAGAGACAGATAAGAGAGTGAAAGAGAGAGTGGTCGAAACAGAGGCAGAGGCAGAAAGGAGAGTGAAAGAGAGGAGACGGTCGAAACAGAGGCAGAGACAGATAAGAGATGTGAAAAGAGAGAGAGGTCGAAACAGAGGCAGAGAATGATAAGGAGAGTGAAAGAGAGAGAGTCGAAACAGAGGCAGAGACAGATAGAGAGTGAAAGAGAGAGTGTCGAAACAGAGGCAGAGACAGATGAAGAGAGTGAAAAGAGGATGGAGGTCGAAACAGAGGCAAGACAGATAAGAGTGAAAGAGAGAGTGGTCGAAACAGAGGCAGAGACAGATAAGAGAGAGAAAGCATAGAGAGGGGTTCGAAACAGAGGCCAGAGGAACAGATAAGAGAGTGAAAAGAGAGAGTTTGGTCGAAAAACAGAAGGCAGGGACAGATAAGAGAGTGAAAAAGAGTGGTCGAAACAGAGGCAGGGCAAGATTAAGAGAGTGAAAGAAGAGAGTGGTCGAACAGAGGGAGGATAAGAGAGTGAAAGAGAGGTGTCGGAAAACAGAGGCAGATAAGAGAGGGAAAGAGAGTGGTCGAAAACAGAGGCAATAAAGATGTGAAAGAGGAGAGTGTCGAAAGCAGAGGCAGATAAGAGAGTCGAAAGAGAGAGTTGTCGAAACAGAGGGCAGATAAGAGACGTGAAAGAGAGATGCGTCGAAACAGAGGCAGATTAGAGAGTGAAAAGAGAGAGTGTCGAACAGAGGCAAGAGACAGATAAGATGAGTGAAAGAGAGATGTGTGAAAACAGATCGCAGAGAGACAGATAAGAGAGTGAAAGAGAGACAGTGCGTCGAAAACAGAGGCAGAGACAGGATAAGAGAGTGAAAGAGAGAGTCGGTCGAAACAGAGGCAGAGACAGATAAGAGAGAGAAAGAGAGGAGAGTGTCGAAACAGAGGCAGAAACAGATAAGAGAGTGAAAGAGAGAGTGGTCGAAAACCTAAGAGGCAGAGACGATAAGAGAGATGAAAGAGAGAGTGGTCGAAACAGAGCAGAGACAGATATAGAGAGTGAAAGATGAGAGTGTGTGTGTGCGCAAGAGACACTGTGTGTGTGTGACAGTGAGAGAGAGAGAGAGAGGTCGAAACAGAGGCAGAGACAGATAAGAGATTGAAAGAAGAGAGTGGTTCGAACAGAGGCAGAGACAGATAAGAGAGAGAAAGAGAGTGGTCGAAACAGAGGCAGAGACAGATAAGAGAGTGAAAGAGAGAGAGGGGGGGTTGGGTTAGGGTTAGGATTTGGGGTTAGTGTTAGGTTTAGAGAGAGAGAGAGTGGTCGAAACAGAGGCAGATAAGAGAGTGAAAGAGAGAGTGGTCGAAACAGAGGCAGATAAGAGAGTGAAAGAGAGAGTGGTCGGAAACAGAGCAGTAGACAGATAAGAGAGTGAAAGAGAGACACAGAGGTCGAAACAGAGGCAGAGACAGATAAGAGAGTGAAAGAGAGAGTGGTCGAAACAGAGGCAGAGACAGATAAGAGAGTGAAAGAGAGAGTGGTCGAAACAGAGGCAGAGACAGATAAGAGAGTGAAAGAGAGAGTGGTCGAAACAGAGGCAGAGACAGATAAGAGAGTGAAAGAGATAAATCAGAGAAAGAGAAATGGAAACTAACAGAGAGAGTGAGAAACAGAAAAAAGATGGCGATTCTGGCCAAGGACCAGAAACCTCTCAAGCGTGGATAAACTATTTGATTAATGTAAGCCTGATTTATCTCAACACCTTCTCAAAGGCTTACAAGATCCATTGCTGGCCCCACCCTCCCCCGGGCTCCATCGCAGTAGCTAACCCAAATCAAACACACCCTAAGACCTCTCAACCATGATGGATGTACGTGAGGTGCATTTGATTCGACTCACCCATGTCCCTAAACTCGGCGTTGACCAGCTCCAGCCAGGAGACGTCCAGCTCGTCCAGGTCGTACCGGCTCAAAGGCTCGCTGGGGGGGGTGACCTCCGCCCCTGGCCCCCCTTCACACCCCCGATTCAGCTGGGACCCCGTCCAGTAGAACGGGATACCACCCACCTCTGGGAGTAGTCTGAAACAGACACACAGATTAGCAATGAAGACCCTATGGGCTGAGTACAGTAGAGTGTAATAGGAGAAGAGTAGAGCGTATCAGAGCTGAGAACAGGCCTCAGGCTCTGGGACACAGTAACACTCCAGTCAGCTCTGCATAGCCAGCTGTGACACACACACACACACACACACACGCACACGCACACGCACACGCACACACACGCCTCAGGGTCCCTCGGAGTATCATGGGAAATAGGGTCAGGGAACACTTGACCTACAGGGAACCCTAACCAATTCTCACACACTAACACAGGCATGCACAACTACACACACACACACACACACATACACACACAGGCATGCATAACAACACACACACTCAACACATGCATGCAGATGCACATGCAGAATATTTACTCGTCACGGTGCAAAAAGACTAAGCTTGTTATGACAGATGGATAATAGCAGACACCCTCACCCTTTCTCATTTTCTCTCCTATGTTCTCCCCCTCCTGTTCTCCCCCTCCTGTTCTCCCCCTCCTGTTCTCTCCTCCTGTCTCCTCGACCTCACCTGTTCTCCACCTGCCATGTTCTCCACCCCTCCTCGTTCTCACCTCTCCGTTCATCCTCCTGTTCATCCCCTCCTGTTCTCCTCTCTCGTATCCTCCCCTCCTGTCTTTCATAGATCCCTCACTGTTCTCCCCTCTCCTCTCTCTACCCTCCGTCCTCTCTCTCTCCCCATCCACCATCACACACTTCTCTCTCTCCCCCCCACACACACACACATCACACAACATACACACACACACACACACCAACCCTCACTATCCTCCACACAAACACTCTGCTTTCTGCATGGACACAGCTGGACAGGGAGGGAGGGGGCAGAGAGGGAGAGAGGCAGAGAGGGAGGCACAGAGGGGAGGCAGAGGGAGGTGGGCAGATATGGTTGGCAGGAGGAAGTGAGGGGAGAGCGGACAAGAGGGAGGGAGGGAGGGAGGAAGGGAGGGAGAGAGGAAGGGAGGGAGGGAGAGAGGAAGGGATAGGTGAGCGAGAGAGGAAGGGAGGAAGGGAGAAAGGAAGGGAGGGAGTCTCTTTCTCTGGGTCTGATATTAGGCTACTACAGACATTGCCATCAGCAAGGCACACTATGACACCATGTTGTGTATTTGTCCTGTAGTAACGCGAAGACTGAGCAGCTATGAACACTGGTGTCTTCCACCAAACATGAAACATTATGGACATTTGATATGGACTGAAACCACATGTTTGTTATGTATGGTTACACTGGCCTGGGACCAGCGGCTGCCGCAAGCACCATGTCCAATCTCCCCAGAAACGAGTTTCTCTAGCTGGCTCCTGCCATCTTATCATTAGTGAATTGCCACACACAAATGTACACACACACACAAACACACACACACACACACGAGTGTACACACACACAGGAGTGTACACACGCGCACACACACACACGTGTGTACACACACTGGCCTAAACACGTCCACACAATAATCAGATGGTCCAGTGAAAGACAGGAGGGTTGCAGCATCTAGGGTGTATTGTCTCAGCAACACTGTTCAGACTCATTAACTCAGCAGACAGCAGACTGAGACGAAGGAGGGAGAGAGAGGAGAGCGAGAGGGACGAGAAAAAAGACGAGTGAAAGAGATGAGAGCGATAAGGGGAGAGATGAGAGAGGTGAGAGAGAGAGAGATGAGAAAGAGAGAGAGATGAGAAAGAGAGATGAGAGAGAGTTGAGAGAGAGAGGTGAGAAAGAGAGAGAGAGAATAGAGAGTGAGAGGAAAATAAGCGGTTGTCAGTTCCCTCTGGTTCGACACTGGAGTCTAATGTGGTCAGTGTGACCAGTTATGAAACAGCAGTTTAACCAGAAGAGAGACAGGTTTTCTCAAAAACAGAGTGAAAACAAAGAATGAAAACAGGCTGAGGTCAGACAGACAGGCTGAGATCAGACAGACAGGCTGAGGCCAGCCAGACAGGCTGAGGCCAGCCAGACAGGCTGAGGCCAGCCAGACAGGCTGAGGCCAGCCAGACAGGCTGAGGCCAGACAGACAGGCTGAGGCCAGACAGGCAGGCTGAGGCCAGACAGACAGGCTGAGGCCAGACAGACAGGCTGAGGCCAGACAGACAGACAGGCTCTATGCCACCTACACTGTGCCTACCAGATGGATGCTAGATAGACAGGCCATGCTTGTGGCTGGGGGTGGTTGAGAGGGAAAGTACGCAAAGACTGGCTGGCAATACCAAGAGAGAGCAAGAGCAAGAGCGAGAGAGCGAGAGAGAGCGAGAATGAGAGAGCCGAACAGAGAGAGAGAGAGAATCCTGTAGTCAGTTCAGCCTCTGGTCAGGACTGAGGACTCCAGAAAGACTGCTGGTGAAAACAGGACGACTCATGAAGCCTCTGGTGGAACCAAGGAACAAGACCTCCAGAAAGCTCTGGTGAACAGGACAGACTTGCCATAGGAAGCTCTGGTGACACAGGACAATCCGACTCCATTTGTAAGGCACTGGTGAACCAGGACAGACTCCATGAAGCTCTGGTGAACCAGGACAGACTCCATGAAGCTCTGGTGAACCAGGACAGACTCCATGAAGCTCTAGTGAGCCAGGCTAAACTCCTGTCCTGTCGATCTCTCTTCCTGTCCCCCTCTCATCCACCCTTACTTACTGCAGTCCATTCTCTTCACACCTCTCACCCCCTCTCCCCCAAGTATATGTGTGACATCTCTCCCCCTTTTCTTTCTCACCCGTCCTCCCCCTAGTCCCAACTCCAGTCACCCTCCACCCCATCCTCAGATGACCCCATTCCCATCCCTAAACTAAAGGGGGGAGGGGTGGAAGGGGGAGGAGAGGGTGAGGAGAAAAGGGGGGAGAGATGGGGGGGGGAGGTTGGAGCAGCCATGTGGAAAAAGCAGGTCAGTCCCCAGTGAGGGTTCCCACCCCGGGGGTCAGGGGGCACCCATGTCTGGGACAGTGGTGTGTGTGGTGTGTGTGTGTGTGTGTGTTACACTTATGTCTGGCCTATGTCTGTCTAAACCATGTCTGGACAAGCGGTGGTGTGTGTGTGTGTGTGTGGATGTGTGTTTAACTGTGTGTGTGTGTGATGTGTGTGGACGTGTGTGTCTACACTACGTCCGCCTATGTCTGTCTAAAACATGTCTGGGTCTGTGTCTGCAAGGGACATTTTAATGAGCTCAGTTACATAGTGAGTGACAGACACAAAGCACAGGCAGGACAGACACATCACCACACACAGAAGCAGACACGACAGACAGGCGAAGGCACCAGACCACCTACAGAGGGCAAGACAGTACAGCACACGAATTCGTCAAGAGGTTTCAGTATCAGTGGCAGAGAACAGGGGCTGACAGGACTCAGACAGTACAGACAGTACAACGGCAGGCAGACAGAGCACACAACTACACAGGCAGAACAGGACAAAGGCAGTACATACACCAATCAGGCAGACAGACAACTGAACTAAAAACACACAACAGGACCCAGAAGCAAAGCCACCAAAAACCAAGAAAACAGCGGGGAAAGCATAAGAAACAACAAAACGCACCACAACACGAACAGGCAGACGAGACGCTGGCATGACCACACACGCTTTTGGAGGCAGAGCAGACAAACACACACACTCAAAAACACACAAGCACACACAAAAACACACAAAAAAAAAACACACACACACAGACAGGCAGACAGACAGACAGAACAGACAGGGCAAGGCCAGACAGCAGACACAAGGCAGACAGAAAAAGGAGACAGATCATAATCAAGACCTGAATCTGCTGTGAACTGGGAAAGAGGGCCGATAAAGTAGGTCAGACGTGCCCGATATCTGGTGTAGCCGACAATCAAAAATAGTGGGACCCCCGTGGAGAAAATCCCGCCTGATAGATAGAAAGACTGTTGCACGCTGTTGTCTGTCTCTGCTGAGGTCATAAGTACCCAGCAGATCTAACTAGCCCGAGCGAACACCATCAACACAACTCCATCCAAGCCCAAGGCAGACTGCAAACGCGACACTAACACGTCTTTAGAGCTGCTAAACCACCGCAAAGTCGTACTAACTAACTAGACAGAAAAGTTCCAGTGCCACATCTGGAATGCGAATCCTAGGATGCTCGCTAGAAGTGAGTAGTGAAAGACCAGCGCGAAACCGGCAGAAGTCACTACGTTGAGCGACTTTACTCTGATCACTCCTACTATCAGGCAGCGCCATGATGTGACAGGACTGCACACCAAGCACACTGTTTGAGCGTTATTTTGTGACTGTATCAGAGTGCCATGGATGAATACCCGAATCACGCATAACTTAGACATAGACGATTCTTAGAGCAGACTAGGACGAAGTGAGGGAGTAGAGTGAGTAGAGAAAGCAAGAGAGAGAGAGATGAGAGAGAGTGGAGAAAGAGAGAGGGAGAGTGAGGGAGGTTGGGAGGGAGGATGGGAGGGGATGGGGGAGGAGAAGGAGATGGGGGGTGGGGGTGGTTGTGGGGGTGGGGGGGTGGAGAGATGGAGAGAGAGGCTATGTAGGAGAGAGAAAAGGAGAGAGAGCGAGAGAGGGAGCAGGGGACTGACAGAGAGTGAGAGGAGAGAAAGAGGGAGAACACCGGAGTGACCGAGAGATGGAGAGAGGAGGGATGACAGGATCAGAGCAGGTGAGCAGAGAGAGTCGATAGCAGGCGATGAGAGACGAGGAGAGAAAGATCAGGAGAAGATATGGAGCAGGAGAGAGAGGGAGACAGGAGAGGAAGTGAGTTGTCCAGGAGCTTATTCCAGTCAGAGTTGCTTGAAGGATCTAGTGGTGGAACAAGTGAAAGCCAGTGAAATTGGCAGTAGGAATACCAGACAGAGCGACTTGCTACAAAAGCCGGTAGAAAGACTAGGCTCCTGTCCAGTGGCGGACCGCGGCGTAGCCGGCGGGTTAACGAATGGGCGTAGAGGGGGAGACCTTCTGGTGGGCGGTAGCTGAGCCGATTTGTGATTCATTCAGGATGCCGAAGCATGAGGGGCGGGTCTGCCCTTCAGGGGCAGATGGCAAGGATCGTTGTCCGAATGCATATCGGTTCAAGGACCTTATACCCATGGTCTTCCTTCCTTCAGTCCCTGCCGCCACAACACACACATTACACCAAAACACACTGCTGCTGCACAACAGGGACACACACACAACAGGAGGTGAAGCACACAGAGTGGAGAACTGATCACACACAAACACAAGGCACACAGAAACAAGCCAAATGCGGATACAACACGCAGCACATTCGCACACGTTGCCATGATCAGGCGTGCGACACAGGCGGTTTTTTCAATAACTTGCGCGCTCACAGGACAAGCGCTCACACAGCAGAAAGCGCTCACGACAAGCGGCTCACTACAAGCGCTACACAAGCGCGCACACACACACGGGGCGCGCACCTACAGAGCAGAACAAGCACGGAGGATGCACGCAGTGCTAAGCCTAGGGGTATTTTAGCTCTTCGCTGGCTACTTGCGTTCTCCCTCTCTTTTTGTCTGTTTGTTTTCTCCTGCTCTTGCCCAAACTCAGACAGCTCGCTGGACTACACACAATAAGAGAAACTAAATCACACACACAGCTGGGAGATGAGTGATATTGGAGGACGAGGCAGACCTCCACTGCCCACTTCGAACACAAGAGTCCTCCTCTCACTTCACACAGCATCATGCACAAGGAGAAGGAGTTGTGCAGGGAGAGCAGACTGAAGGCGCGCAGCCACACCACACACACTACTTACATATCCGACACGAACAACTCATCATTGGAGCACAGGATCGAGTGTACACACACACACACACACAGACGCACACACACAGACACACACAATAATCCAGCTTGGGGGGGTTTGAGGGCTGGGGAGGAAGGTTGTTTTCATTCACATTTTCCACTGAGTCAGTTGCCAGGGAAAGACGCAGGGAGGGGGAGAAGTACAGGGGGATGAGAGAGAGGAGGGAGGGGGAGAAGTACAGGGGAAGGAGAGAGAGGAGGGAGGAGGGAGAAGAGGTAGAGAGAGGGAGAGGGAGAGAGGGGCTGCTGCATCGAGTTGGAGAACGCTGGCGTGATGCCAAGACCTTCAGGTCTCTCAGCCCTGTCTTCACGTTCACCTCCTCTGTCCCTCCCCTTCTCTCTCTCTCCTCTACCTCCCTCTCCATCGCTCCACTCCCTGCCTCCTCGCTCCTCCCCCTCCCTCTGGTTCCCCTCGCTCCCTCTCTCCTCTTACCTTCCCCTCTCTCCCTCCTCCTCTTCAATACCAAAACCACATAACCCCTCCAACCCCCTTTCTGTTGCTAAAACACTGCAGTACGAATAAATTCAACAGACGGAGAGAGGGAGAGAAGTGGAGATGGGAGAGAGGGGGGGAAGTAGAGAGGGAGGGGAGTAGAGAAGGAGTGGGAGAGAAGTAGAGAGGAAGGAAGAGAGGAAGAGAGGGAGGGAAAAGCAGAGAGAGGGAGAGAGGAAGGGAGAAGCAGAGAGAGGGAGAGAGGAAGGGAGGGAGGGAGAAGCAGAGAGGGAGGGAGAAGCAGAGAGAGGGAGAGAGATGCAGAGAGAGGGAGAGAGAAGCAGAGAGAGGGATGTAGAAAGAGGAGGGAAGGGAACATCCTACAAAATGAGAGAAGGATCAGCCGTCTTGAAGGAGAGGACTGATGCCATAACATTACATGCCATCAGTCAACAGGAGAGAGGGAGAGAGAGGGGGAGGGGGGAGGGAAGAGGAGAGAGAGGGGGAGGACAAATGTAAGGATGGAGATGAAGAGGACAGAAATATGGGGGGAGAGAAAGAGGGGAGAAAGGGAGGGAGAATATAGCTCCTCTCTGGCCCTCTAGACAGCATCTGTGCTTCTCCTCTGTATTTCTGCTCGTAGTCAATAACAATGTAGGAAAAGATGCCAGGGGTGTGTGTCTGTATGGAGGGGGAGTGAGTGTATGGAGGAAGTGTGTGTGTGTGTGTGTAGAGGGGGAGTGAGTGTATGGAGGAGGTGTGTGTGTGTGGAGGGGGAGTGAGTGTATGGTAGAGGTGTGTGTGTGTGTGTGTGTGTGGAGGGGGAGTGAGTGTATGGAGGAGGTGTGTGTCTGTGTAGAGGGGGAGTGAGTGTATGGAGGAGGTGTGTGTGTGTGTGTGTGTGTGGAGGGGAGTGAGTGTAGGAGGAGGTGTGTGTGTGTGTGTGTGTGTGTATGGAGGGGGAGTGAGTGTATGGAGGAGGTGTGTGTGTATGGAGGGGGAGTGAGTGTATGGAGGAGGTGTGTGTGTGTGTGTGTGGAGGGGGAGTGAGTGTATGGAGGAGGTGTGTGTGTGTGTGTGTGGAGGGGGAGTGAGTGTATGGAGGAGGTGTGTGTGTGTGTGTGTGTGTGTGGAGGGGGAGTGTGTGTGTGGTGTGGTGTGTGTATGTGTGGAGGGGGAGTGAGTGTAATTGGAGGAGGTGTTGTGTGTGTGTGTGTGGAGGGGAAGAGAGTGTATGGCGGAGGTGTGTGTGTGTGTGGAGGGGGGAGTGAGGTGTCACTGGAGGAGTTTGTGTTTGTGTGGAGGGGGAGTGAGTGTATGGAGGGAGGTGTGTTGTGTGTGTGTGTGGAGGAGGAGTGAGTGTATGGAGGAGGTGTGTGTGTGTATGAAAGAGAGAGTGTCTGTGTGGTTCACAGAGAAACAGCATGGCAGAGGAGGAGTGTGTGTTAGTGTATGGAGGGGGAGTGAGTGTATGGAGGGGGAGTGAGTGTATGGGAGGAGGTTGTGTGGTGTCATGGAGGTTTGTAGAGGGGGGTAGTGAGTGTAATGGAGGATGGTGTGGTGTGGATTGTGAGGGTGGAGGGTGAAGTGTACTGGAGGGGGAGTGGAGTGCAGGAGGAGGTGTGTGTGTGGTGTGTGTGGGTGGGTGGGTGGGGGAGAGAGGGGGGGTTGAGAGACAGGGAGAGAGAGTCAAGGAGAGATGGAGATAGATGGAGAGAGGGGGAGTGAGAGAAAAAGAGAAAAAGACAGAGAGAGAGTGTGTTGTGTGTGTGTGTGGAGGAGGAGCTGTTGGAGTGTATGCGTAGGAGGTTGTGGTCGTGTGGTGTTGTGTGGTGGAGCGTGCGGGGGGTGCAAAAGTAGATGGATGAGGTGTGTGTGTGTGTGTGTGTAGTGTGGAGGTGGGAGTGAGTGATGGAGGAGGGTGTGTGTGTTGTAAATGACAGATGGATGCTATTGGGAAAGTGTAGACTAGGGGTGGGTACAACTGCCCTCTTGATTCTGCTGTAGTCACCTGGTGTGTGTACTCTGTGTGTTTGTGTGTGTATAGTGTGTGGTACTAAGTATAACTTGATCGTGTAAATGCTGTGTTGGTTTTTTCGGCTCGCTCGCTCTGTATAGTGTCAGTGTGGTATGGCTACAGTATATTGTAAGTGTAACTTGTACTGTAAATGAATCATTGTGTGTGGTTGTGTATATTCGTGTGTGTGTGACACTGGTGGAAGATACCAGAAGTGTGAACCTCCATTACTCTGCGGAAAGTGACGCTTAAATTGAGTGTTGGCGTGTCCCCTCATGTGTGCTGCTCACTTGCATACGAGACTCCAGCGGTGTGATGTGTGTGTGTGTGTGTGTGTGTGCATTCTCGCTTCGTATAATGAGTCACACTTGAAGGCGATAGTTGTGTGGTGTAGCTGTTTGTAATAAAGCAATCGGATGCAAGTGTGCGTGGCGAGCGTGGTGTTGGTGCGTCAGCAGCAGATGCGAGAGCGCAACTAGTCTATCTGCAGTTAGCTGCTTGTATAATCGAGAAGGGTGGGTACAGTAAGTGTGGTGGGCGTTGTTACGTAAGAAGGGGCTCTCGTGAAAGATACAGTGTAGAGACGCACAGAGTTGTTGGAAGAGAGAGATGGACAGAGGGCAGAGAGAGAGAGAGAGATAGAGAGAGAGAGATAGAGAGATGGAGAGAGAGATAGAAGACAGACAGAGAGAGAAGATGACACACGAGAAGAGAGAGAGAGAGAGAGAGAGAGAGACCGAGAGATGGTCAAAGGAAGGAGAAATGCGAGCAGAAGAAAGAGAGAATGGAGAGAAATGGGAGAGGAATGAAAGGAGAGAGAGAGAAAGAGACGGACATGAGAAATGAGATACGAGAAGGTGAGCAGAGAGATGCTTGAAAGGAATACGATGTTTGTCGGTTCCACAGGGTATCAGGATGATGTCATGTCGTTCTAAAAACACACGCATGGCACTATGCTGTCAATATTTTAACAGATGAGTCAATGTCTCCTGCTGTTGTTTGTCAATGTTCACACACACTAGCATACAGGCACGCACTGTACCCACATAAACACACAAACACAACACACAAACACAAAACAACACACACAAAAAAAAAACACACACACACACGACTGGTCCTAGGGCTCTGAATGGTGAGTCTGGAACTGGAGCTGGTGTTGGTGGGAGTGTGGTGTGGGAGCTGGTGGAGCAGGGTGGGGGTAGGATAGGGGTTGTAAGGGGGCTGAAGGGGTCTCCCCCTTCCCTTCCTGCATTCCACCTCTGTCTGAGTGACTTCCCGCCAGCCCACCAGCAAGTAGCTAACCACACACACACACACACACACACTTTCTCACACACACACACAGCCCTTCACCGCAGACCCCCAGAGGAGGGGGAGAGAGGGGGGTCGTGATGGCTTGTTCATGGGGATTCTACAGCTAAGAAAACCTGAGGAGATTAGAAAAAGTCTTAGTGTGCAGAAGTGTTGCAGGGAAAACACAAGAATAAGTGTAACTTTGTGTGGAACTCACACACACAAACACACGCACACACGCACACACACACACACAGGGCTGACTCTCTAACTCTTCCTCCTTCATTGTTACAGGTGAGGTGAACATGACAGAAGAGGAGAGGGGTGAATGGCAGGGGAGATGAAGAAAAAAAAGAGAGAGGAGAGAGAAAAATAGAGGAGTGTGTGTGTATGTGTGTGTGTGAGAGGGTGTGTGTGTGTGAGAGTGTGTGTGTGTGTGTGTGTGTGTGAGAAAGTGAGAGAGTGTGTGTGTGTGTGTGTGTGTGTGTATGTGAGTGTGTGTGTGTGTGTGTGTGTGTCAACTCTGCTAGATGTGAAGCTCTATTCCCTCGTCTCGCTTGTCTGAGGAGAGTGTTTGTTTACTCTCTCCCTCGTGTCTCCTTTGTCATCCCTCCCTCCATGTATCTATCGCTCTCCATCCCTCCTGCTGTCCATCTCTTTCTCTCCAGCTCTCTGTTGTTTGCCCTCTCTGTCTCTCTCTCATATCAGTAGTGGTCTCAGAAAGAGGTCACCCAAAACGAAGCAGTGGTCTATGCAGCTAAAACAGCCACACTAAAGAACCACAACAACACGCAGGAGGGGTGAGCTAGACCAAGCTGGGCCGGGCCAGACCAGACCAGAACAGGCAGGGCCAAACCAGACCAGGCAGGGCCAAACCAGATCAGACCAGGCCGGGCCAAACCAGACCAAACCAGAACAGGCAGGGCCAAACCAGACCGGGTCAAACCAGACCGGGCCAAACCAGACCAGACCAGACCAGACCAGGCAGGGCCAAACCAGACCAGACCAGACCGGGCCAAACCAGACCAGAGGTGCTGGTGTTCAGTGCTGCTGGGAGGTCCAGAGCAGAGCAGCTAAACAGTGTTTACTCTGCTGAGGACTGAGTGAGCAGCCTGGGTGAAGCTCTGGCCCTTGATGAGGTCATTAAAGTGGACGGCTCCCCCAGCAGCTGTGTTTGTATGAGGAAGTGAAGTCACAGAGAGAGGATGGGAGGAGAGGAGCGAGAGAGAGTGAGAGAGTGAAAGAGAGAGAAAGAAAGAGAGAGGGCGAGAGAAAGAGGGAGACAGAGAGAGGGGGGAGG